>CM050166.1:62739936-63292436 GCA_027410445.1 Discoglossus pictus
CAGCAGTCAGAAGCTATGAATATTTTCCCAAGAGCATATTTGTTTTGTTTTTATTTGAAACACAAAATTTTATTTTACATTTTGTGCATTATATTTTACAATCGTATTGAATTCATAACATTTCAGATGTTGCACCACGTTTCAGTGATGTTTCATGTTTTTCATGTTATCACATGGCATAGTGTCTGTCCTGGAGGCATAACCTTAGGCTCTTTGTAGAGGATAGCCATCTTTAGAAATGGAGGAGGAGACTGGAAGTGTTTGTTGCAGCTGATTAACTGTGCACAGTAGAAATTGTTAATTTGGCCTGGACTTCCCCGTAGTGGAGACAAAATGGTTATTGGAGGAATAAAAAGAGACATTGTGTAGAGGCGGGAATTCTCAAGGAACAGAGTCAGGACATGGATACAGATTATACCTACTTGGCCACATCCATGACCTAAGCAAGGCCCAGTTGGTATGTGCACATACAAATTTAAACCCCATCACACATTGAATATAAAATTAAACACAGACCACTTCTTGGGAGATAAATGGCGACAGCGTTTATTGGTAAACACAACATGACGTAATAACTATAACGATAAATAAATAAACATAACCATGAGGGGAGGAGCCTGGACAAAGACAATACACACTACGCCCTGAAGCCTCATCCAGGGCCTACCGTGTTGGAACATCCGTACCACCGTAGGGTAGGATCTCCCCCATTTTGCCACTGTCCCGGCGACTCCCCTCACCACCTGCCGCTGTGACAATATAAACAAACTTTTGATACCATATAATATATACTTGATACATCCACAACAACGAGTACTTCAGACAATAAACAAAACAATCCACAACTTGCTATTAATCATCCATAGCTTTTTTTTTTTTTTACAGTACAACATATACATCACTTTAACAACAATACTTTAGGGATGGGTGGGCATCTGCTCCCATGGCTAGCTGGGGGCAAACTAGTGGAAATTGGCGCCAAACGCCTATAATGGCTTCACCTCCCCCAGCTAGCCACCTCCTGCCCCTACCCGGCCTTACCAGGTCAAGTGGTCCCTCCCTCCAACCCCAGGCAAGCCTGAAGTCGCCTACGGGCCCTCAGCACAGATGCCTCAGTTACTGATGCACTGATTAACATGACTTGTGGAGAGCTCAGTCATGTTTGTAGGAGCCAAAGAAGATCTGAAGGTGTTGAATGTTTCTAGCTACTTTAATGTTTTGAGGGGTCTTGGAGACCACTTAACAAAGCTCATTTCCAGTGTATAAAGTCAAATACATAGCAATTAATTATTTCAGTGGTGCTTTGTCAGATGATTAAGGAAAGTATACAAATGTGCTATAAAATCCTATCATTTGTTATAAAATTATTAAGAGATGGTCAACTTAAAGGGACTATTAAGGCATTTTTTATGAATGCTTTAACTAAGTTTCATTATTAATTTTAATGTAATTGCCATATTAAATTTACCCTTCAGATTCTCAGCATTTGTTGCCTCCCACTTTCTTCCTGTCCTGCTTCAGAAGAGGAAACATGTTTCAAGGCCGTAACAACACCCACCACTATGGGCATGGCTTTAGGGGACAACCATGCAAGATGGCAGCTCTCATGAGAGACAACAGTAAAACATTTGAGATTCCAGAAGATAAGAATAGGTTGGTCTTGGGGCTTTTTAGAATTTATGGAAGTTTTAATCCAGTTAAACTTTATATAAAAATACCTAAAGAGTCCTTTTTAAATTTCCAGTGCTTTATATGTTGTTTCATGCTAAGGGAATCCCCCACTCAAGAAGCAGTTTCAAATAATTTGTATTTCACTTGTGCTATTACATAGATGACTCAAGATTGAAGAGAAGTTGAAAACAGCAGAACCTATTTGTACATTATTTTCTCAATGGACCTTGTCCATGTATTTCCTCTACTTTCACTGTATCTTAAGGTTAGTAAAGTCATTGTTTTGCAACAAACGGGATAGATGCATAGATTGAAAAGCACCATCACAGCAAATTCTTCGTCTGCCAGTGTTTTTTCATCCAGGAACACCTGTTTATTTTAGTTGTATGGAGAGAGCTTGTGCATAGATAAATATTGCAAGTGCCAAACGGATTATAAATAATCACTATCACATATATAGTTCTCAGCAGCGCCGGCTTGCCAAAAAACGCATCATCCCTACTACAAAGCTCTATTATACAATTCACAGTGCCAAAACCCGTAGCAAAAAATTACGGACCATAACACTTTGGAAAGGAAAGCGGGACTTAGAAAAAATAAATACAACCCGCGGGAAGTTAACAACCGAACCAAGCACAATGAAAAAATCACGAAAATCACACACACACACAAAAACACTATACAAAAAACATCACACACATCATGGGGGGACAGTCAGAATGTCTGGGACTGAAATTGCACGAGAATTTACGTCGAATTTGCCGAGTTTCGTCACTCAAAAATCGCCTATGTGAGAAAAAAAATATTGGCCGAAAAAAACAAAAATTAGGCTACATGACCCCGAAGAGCGCAAAACACTGCCAAGAACTTACGACTTTTACTAACAACAATTACGAGGTCTTAGAACAATAAAATAGAGCCGCAGGACTTAGAAAAAAAATAATACAAAGTTAACGGCCAAACCGCGCACATCGAAAAACACGAAAAGCACAACAACCAAAAAATATATATAACACAAACCTCACACACAGCACTGGGGGACAGCTGGGACATCTGAGAGTGAGGTTGCACGCCAATTTAAGTCTCATTTAAGCAGTTTAGGAACTTGAAAATCGCCTAAGCAAGAAAAAAAATGGCGGCCGAAAAAAATTAAAACAAGGCTAAAGCAGACAGAGCCTCGAACGAGTTAGCCAGAAACATAGGAGATACAAAATATAACATTACAACCGACGGAAAATGCTTGCGAGCCAAGTAACACAAAGCTGCCATTTTGCAACACTCACTTGCAAATAATAACATTGCGAGTCTAAAATGCCGCTTTACCCACCTAAACAAACAGTATTTCCGTCGCGCACGCAGCCTATTTAAACTGCACACTTGCCAAATTGCTGACACTTTCTCCTCAGCTGATCAACAGTCCAACTGTACATTTGTCCATCAGATGAAGGAAAATCCAAAGAGATTGTAATCTCTTCAGGATATTGATTGCTGCATATTAAATATAAATACGTAAAGTATATTAATTTATTAATTCATATTACTTTATTAATTCACTGTACTCGCATTTTTTGATATTTTACACTGCACTTATATATCTGTCTTCATGATGAGCGCCAAAGGTGATAGTTGCAAAGCAGGATACTTGAAGTACACAAGGGGAGAGGCTCACAATGAGCGCTGAAGGTCCACAGACGAGCAAAAGCCTTACATTGTGTGGCAAACAGAATTCCCATGGCTTCAAATTTTAATGCCGTCATTTTTTGACGTATGTAGCAAGCGGTATAAGTGGTTTATATGTGGTAGGGGGTATTTGTAGTGAATATGTGATAAGGAGGGGGTGTAGCAGGAGGATGTGTTGGGGTGGATAGAGACTGATGTGATGGAGGGGTGGGTAGTATATGTATCTCAAAGCCAGACAAGGACATATTGCATGTGCATGTTACATCATAACCTGTGTATGTGAATGTAATTTTCCCATGGGTTTTCTTACATGGTCCATGTAATAGCTAAGCTAACTAACCATTACAAATTGCAGCTGAGCTACAGCCAAGTGGGAGTTTTTACGAGAGTCATGTAATAAAGGCTTTTGTCAGTCTCTAGCTTTGACATTTTGACTGACGCAACTATGCCCAATTATGCCCATCCTTTTTTGTGTCTTTCAGTTGTGTCCGACTCTCGATGACCTCATGGACCGTAACACACTAGGCTACCTTTATGTCAATGGTTATGTTGATCTACTTGGTATCCATGGCAGAGATACTGGAGTGGGCTTTCAGTTCCTTCTCCGGTGGACCATAGCATACAGCTCCTGGTATTCCTAGGTGGTCTTCCATCCAAGTACTGACCAGGCCCAACCCTGCATGGCTTCAGGGTGGTGTGATCTCTTGGTTCCCTGACTGGAATTGAACCATGTTGCAGCAGGGAAAGCAATGAATCCTAACCACCGGACCACCAGGGAACCCTAACATCTTCAGTATGTTACAATTGTTAATGGCACCTTGAAATCCCATTTTACATTATATTCTTTGAAGATCCATACTTAATAATGAGCAAAATTAGAAAACATAATAGAGCCTTTCACATATTAACTATTATATGCAGTTATGCAGTACTGGAGAAAGCTGGTTCTTTGTTTATACTTACATTTTTAATTAATTCTACTGAAAATTGATAGAAAAGATTGCACGCTTTCAATACAGCTAATTTATACTTTGTTTGTTCATCACTACCCTCTATTTTGACTAAAATGATAAACAAACTCAGCAATGGTGGACTCCAGTGCAACATATCATTGTCCACTGAATTTAAAAAGAGAACACTGGTGCCATACAATGCATGTTTTGACTAAACCATTAGATCATATTGTGTGCATCTCCATTTTTCACCATTTTTGGCATGATAGCTCAAGGTATAACCACAAAGTTAAAAAAGGGAGTACTCCTAGAGATAAATATCAGTATGTACAAATATAGAAAAAGGACAGATCTCTTTAAAGAGTATACCTTGTATACCCAATCTCTGATAAGAAAAAACATTTTAAAACTTAACTTTTATTCCCTTTCGAAAATATTGAAGTATTGTCAAAATCTAAACAGACACCAATGAAGGAAGAGAACTAACAGCCTTATTAAATTGTGATTCGGACAATTGAAAAGGGCTCTATATAAGCACAGAGCATATTTTTTTAAAGAAGTTTTTGGTTAGTGAACTTCTATCCAAAAGCAAGGTCTCAACTAACTAAAAACTTCTGTAAAAAAATGCTCTGTGCTTAAATACAGTCCTATTTATTTGGCCAAATCTCAATTTAATAAGGCTGTAAGAGTCCAAGAATATCAGTTTGACCTGGAATACTTTTATTAATGATCTCATGATAGTTCCAAATCAATCCATAGAAAGGTGAATCTCATATATTTGTGAAATTTCTGCAATACTCGTAATTAAAACCTTATCACAAATAAAGTGACTCAGTAGCAAGCATTGACACTTGTCTTACTAGGACATTCGATATCATATCCTCACAAAATGTATGAATGATAGTAGTACCTCTGCACTAGTCTACCTCAAAACGTATCAATATGGTACTTGTTGTGCTTGCTAAGACCTGTATGAGTCAAGTTACATTACTCCTTATGGGAACTTTGGTACTCGTCATTTTCACCACTCATTGTGCCTTCTGGAACCAATTAACGATGAGTACCAATGGTCAACTGTAATTTGTTAGGCTAAAACTGGTCAAACACACAGCTTTTTATTATAGTATTTATGTTGCTTTAGAGTTAACCTAATATAATTTTTCCATACCCAAAATAAAATGTTTTATAATAAATAAAATGTACTATTGTTAACACAGGCCCTGTGTTGTGGTCTCTGTATTTACTATGCACTATTTGATAAAGGGAAATTTGCTGACGTCCAAATCAAGATAGCTTAATAAATATCCCTCACTGTTAGGTCATCAAAATTTTCCAGATATAGTCAATAAGACATTTATCAATTTTGAAATAACAGAAATGTATCCGGTCTGAATTTCATTAATATCACTGATGTATAAAAACTAATCGTTCCATTTCAATGGGCTAACTATGGACACTGACAGAAAATGTCAAGTATTTTAATCAGTCTTACTCAATGTCCCATGCTTTTACTACGTTATTATACACTAAATAAGTTACCTTGTTGCATCATTTGCATCATGTTATCATATTGCAAGATGGTAATTCATGTGACGTCTAATTTAGTTTCCAGCATGGACCAATTTTCCTTTTAATTATAATCCATCCTATTTATAATCAAGTCTTTATATTAATTTCCGCACCATCCTGAATAGTTGCTTAAACTTGCGAGTTTAGTTTTTCCATTGTCTTGTTTTCCAAGTTGGAAAGAAAAACTTGTCGGATTAGTTTACTGGAAAAAGGAAGAAAAAAAAAAGATCAACTGCAATGGTTGTGGATAAAGACTTTTTTAGTGTAACAGCACTCAAGGCTTTGCTCCCCTGCATGACCACTATTACTCAGTTGGGGGCTGGCCTGAGCTGGGGATGACATCACGGAAAAGCCCTGTCTCTCAGCAATTGTGCTTAATATAAACCAGAAGAGCTGAGAAAGAATTAGAGAAAGGCAGCACACAATAAAGAACGGACTTAATCCAAATATCTCATTCTGTGTGGAAACAATACAGCTTGCAGAAAGTCTACCTGACATTGAAGAAACGTACAAAGTAAGTTTAATCAACTTGGTAACATACGCTACTATTCTTATTGATTGCGAAAAGTGTATTTATCATTTTACATAAAATTAATATGTGGGCAAGGAGACATGGAAAACAACTTATAATAAGTGCATATTATGATACTTATTCAATATACAGCTGTACTAATGCATTGTTTGTTTGAAGGATGCAAATTCATCTATAGAAGAAATAATACGTTATATTACTATACAATGCACATTCTGTGCTGCTTCAGTGCAAGCAAACAATATGTTTAGATGCATTAATGCATTGTTTGCTTCAGAGATGCAAATTCCTCTATAGAAGACTATTACTTGTATTACCACTTATATCAAGTAACTTTTGTATTAATTTGGTGTAAGCAGGCAAGGTGTTCAGATGTACTAATGCATTGTTTATTAACAGGATGAATATTCCTCTATAGAGGAAGTTAGAGAAGAATAGAAACTTAGAAACAATATATAAAGTGAACATTTTGCACCACTTTACTGAGAGCAAAATGCATTATTTGTTACAAAGATGCAAATTCCTCTATAGATGAAGAATACAACTTATATTATAACTTATATTATGCATATTTTGTACTACTTCAGTATAAGCAGACATGATATAAAGATGCATTAATGCATTGGTTGATACAAATATGCAAATTCCTCTATAGATGAATAATACAACTTATATTATAACTTATATAATGCATATTGTGTATTACTTTAGTATAAGCAGACATGATATACAGATGCTCTAATGCATTCGTTGTTACAAAGATGCAAATTCCTCTATAGATGAATAATACAACCTATATTATAACTTATATAATGCATACTGTGTATTACTTCAGTATAAGCAGACATGATATAAAGATGCTCTAATGCATTGGTTGTTACAAAGATGCAAACTCTTCTATAGATGAATAATACAACTTATATTATAACTTATATAATGCATATTGTGTATTACTTCAGTATATGCAGACATGATATAAAGATGCATTAATGCATTGGTTGATACAAAGATACAAATTCCTCTATAGACGAGTAATACGACTTATCATATAACTTATATTATGCATATTTTGTACTACTTCAGTATAAGCAGACATGATATAAAGATGCTCTAATGCATTGGTTGTTACAAAGATGCAAATTCCTCTATAGATAAATAATGCAACTTATATTATAACTTATATAATGCATATTGTGTATTACTTCAGTATCAGCAGACATGATATACAGATGCTCTAATGCATTGGTTGTTACAAAGATGCAAATTCCTCTATAGATGAAGAATACAACTTATATTATAACTTATATAATGCATATTGTGTATTACTTCAGTATAAGCAGACATGATATACAGATGCTCTAATGCATTGGTAGATTCTGCTATAGAAGTTAGGGGAAAGCTATAATAAAGATATATAACTTATGAAGGGCATGTAAAGATTCATTAATGAAGTATGTGTTACAGAAATGCAGAATCATTTACAGAAGTTAGAAAAATATAACATATTATAACATAAAAAGTGTTTTTGTGCTACCCAGTGTGTACAGACAAGAAGTAGAAATGCATTAATGCTATGTGTGTTACAAGTATGCATATTCCTCTATAGAAGAAGCTACACAAAGAGTATAAATTATAGTTTAACTTATAAAATGCACATTTACAAAACTTCACTGTGAGCAGACAAGATGTACAGATGCATTAACATAAAGTTTTTTACAGGGATGTAGACTCTTTAAAGAAGATAGAAAAATGAACTAAAGTTGTATTAATTAATAAAGTGAGCAGACAAAATGGGCAGATACACCAATGTTTGTTAAAGGGATACAAATCCATCTATAGAAAAATAATGCAACATCTATTATAACCTCTACAGAATCATTTAAATTCATCTATTATGTTTTACTTATGATCTCATCGTTAGTTATGTTTCACCAATTTGGGATATTTATTACATTTTCTTGCATGTTTGCATAAGTTGAGTATTGATTGGGTACTGATTGTGATAAACCAACTGGAAAGTAAAACAAAATAGTTTAACACAATTAATTTGTGATATAGATGGTTATTAGTGGAATTTAGAAATGTGCATTTAATATCTGAAGTTTTTATGTTAAGTTCATTTATCAAGTTGTACACCTTGAAAAATAAGGTAGAATGTTTGGTTATTACCACCATTTTCAAAATACATAACCCAGTAAAATTTAGATTTTTATTTGCTATTGTTGAACTATTGTGCAAATAGACATGTCTAATGTGGTTCTGCATTTTGCACACCTCCTAATATTTCAAATGTACAATGTGGGCCACTTATTACAAAAATGATGCACTATTAGGTACCGGTACCACTAATATGTGTAAGCTAAGCTTTAGAGACACACACACTTATTATATTATTTGCACACTGCTCCATATAGACATTTGTCCTGTAGAACTGATTTCTCCTACACTTTGAGAGAAAACCTCACGCGAAACCATATGGGGCATCGTGAAATATGGAAAATTAGGTTTTGTGCTTTAAATGTTGGAAATTCCTTTAAAAGAGGGACATTTTGGAGGCTAAGAGTGACAGATGGTTTCTCCTGGATATAGAAACTGCCATGCTTACAGAGTTACAGTTGGAAGATATGATATTATGACTAATTCACTCATTCCCTGACAAAGGGCCTCATTCAATTGCGATTCAGCCAATTGAATAGGGCTCTATATAAGCATAGAGCATATTTTTTTTCAGAAGTTTTTAGTTAGTGAACTTCTATCCAAAAGCAAGGTCTTCACTAACTAAAAACTTCTGTAAAAAAAATATGCTGTGTGCTTATATAGAGTCCTATTCAATTGGCCAAATCGCAATTGAATGAGGCCCAAAGAGGCCAGCAACACACTGCAAAGTTTAGTTGGTTCTCTTTGCTGTAATGAGGTTAATGGTTTGTCATCATCTGCATTCATTACAAGACTAATATATAAATGCTGGTAACCAGTCGCCTTGTGGCAGAGCGAGTAACTTTACTAAACATGGTAGCAGAATTACGTGATGCACAAAGCTAGCAAGATCTACATCCAAGAGGTGAGGAGCAATACAAATCCCAGATGCTACTACAAGCCATGTTTATACAATCAGGGCTAACCTGCCAGGCTGAGCTGATTTGTTGATTTAAACACTGATAATTTATGGGCTTTTAATTTACCACTTGCAAAGCCTCTAGCGGTAAACCTGAGGACTGGCAGGATGCATCATCGGCCATTTACCATGATTTGTAATGCCACATCAGGTTGTTTACATTTTTTTTTAAATAATACAATCAAATACAAACATGAAAATTAAAGAGACATTGGGCCTCATTCAATTGCGATTTGGCCAATTGAATAGGGCTCTATATAAGAACAGAGCATATTTTTTTACAGACGTTTTCAGACCTTGCTTTTGGATAAAAGTTCACTAACTAAAAACTTCTGTAAAAAAAATATGCTGTGTGCTTCTTTAGAGCCTTATTCAATTGGCCAAATCGCAATTGAATGAGGCCCATTGTATTTATCATTGCTGTTCTACATGATCACAAAAGAGCACTGAAAATCAGGTGAAAATCTTTTTGAATTTTTAAAACTGATGCATATTCCATTGAATATAATAGTCCTCTCTATCTGTAGTGTAGACATGCAAGGACAAAAAAATCATAAGTACGCTCAAATGGCAATACAGTCTGTTTTCTCTAACCAAAAAATGTCAGCTTATTCTTTTGGTTTCATTAGACATCCTAACCCAAATGGAAAAATGTGAAATGTATTATTGTAGTGAAGAGAACGCCTAAGCATCCAGATGGGGCTTGTTATGTATGGTCCCTTGAATACTTGAGAACTTGACCCAATAAGCTTGATAACCCCCATAGCGCAGCTTGACTCTATGACTCATTAGTTTGTGTGTTGCAAAACACTGTAGTATTTTAAAATATATAAAACAGTAAAAAATGCAATTTCTGTTATACTGTTTTGTGGATCAGCAAAAAAAATCTCTAAAAGGTGTCTGTGAAGGATGGATAAGAGTAAAAATGCATCATTATGCAGACCAGTAAATTCTGGTGGGAAAGCTGTTTTTCATTTGAATTTCTTTCTACATTTTCCTTGAAATCTTTTTAAACGATGTAGTGTTAACTTATGAAGCACTAATCCCTGCGCATTATCTTCAAGTCAGCTGCACTGGTAGTTGTATTGAGCTTAGGAAAACAAAGCGCTGGAAAAGTCTCCCTATAAATGCTTATATACTATCTTAACTACAATAATAAATTACAGTGTTTTTTATTTTGGTGTAAATATGTGTTTAGAAACCAAAGTTGCATTTGCAGGGAGCTTGTGATTTGTGGTCTTTTCAGAACCTACAATCACAAACATTCTGCATGCAGCAGTGATATATAAACGCTTTCAGTGACATTTGCAACATTTTTAAGAATTCAAAAAGTTTTTTTCATTTGATTTTCAGTACTTTGCTAGATGTGTTTGTACTAATGCATTATATGGCATGAAAAAGAAATGTATATATGTAACTCATTTATGAAGAATTCTTCATTTGGGCCTGTAAAAGGAATCACTTACTGCAAATAGTCTTTCCATGTACATGGCTACGGAATATGTTGTCACGCTACAAATAAACAATAATAATAATAGTTGTTATTTTGTAAGAAACACAAATCTTTATGTAGGCTCATACGATGTAATACAATGCCATATAACAATGGGCCCAATTCGTAAATTTATACACACTTAAAATTACTCTTAATTTTGCTACATATTCAGCAAATATTATTTATTGGCACTAATGAATTCTTAACTCAATAGAATGCATATAAACATTTATAAAAAAACACCCCAAGCCAAATCTATGAGTTCAAGGCATTTGCAAGTAGCTAATTGAATAAGGCTATATGTGTGGTGGACACAAAACAGTTAGGTTTTAACTTTATAAGCAAACTTATTAATCATTTTATATCATGAGGTTTATTATATCTTTTATTTGTAACACGCCAACATATTCCGTAACGCCATACAGGCGTTAAGTACACTGCAAAAACAAAATGAACCCATTGCAAAAGAATGGAGGGCCCTGTTTTTGAGCTTAAAATCACACATACATAGTTCTTGTTTCCGAAGCACTGACACAAGATTGAAAACTCTCAAACTTGCAATCTAAAGGTTGTTTTGCCAATGAAAGTGGTTATTATAATACATTCTTAATTAAAATAAATATGCATTGATTTCATTATAGGGCATACACAATGACTCTGAATGTGACCATGAGGCGCAGTAGCAGTGCAGTGCAACCACAGCAGCGCTGGAGCATCCCCGCCGATGGGAAGCACATCCACGTACAGAAGAACCCACATACGCACCTCACTCGCAAGTACACAATAAACCCAGATGACTACTACAGGCGCAGCTGGTCTTCAGAGTCTTCCGACTCTGTCATCTCTTCTGACTCCGGAAATACTTATTACCGAGTTGTGCTGATTGGGGAACATGGAGTTGGAAAGTCTACGCTTGCTAACATATTTGCAGGAGTGCCTGATACATTGGAGAATGACACTGATGTGTTAGGAGGTAGGTTCAGTTTATATTATATCATCCAATTTAATATGTATAGCATGTATAATAAATAATTGCTGGTTTGCTTTGCTGTACTGTAGTGAAACGTTTCTTACAAAATTATTTTTTTACAAAGCCAGGACAAATCAGGATAAATGCACTTGATAAGTGCAACAGCAAGCACATCAATGTTAAAGGTATATGGAAGGCTTCCCTGTTTTTGAGATAAACTATTTACTACTAGTATTTGTAAATCATAATATTAACAAGTGCTTAAAAGCTGTTTGTACTCACTGAAACCTTCCAACTAGTCCCTAAAAAGGTCTGCCCCATAGCTCATTAATACATTGTTCCTTATTGGTACTAGATGTACTAGCCACTTAAATACTGTTTCTCAATAGCATTTTATTGAAATGCTACAGAGAGACAATCTCTGATTGGTTAGTACACCTAGTACCAATAGAAACATTTTATGCATGCAATGTGGGGGCAGACCTTTGCAGGAGCTGTGTGTAAGATTTAAGTAAGTGAAAAAAAAAAAATTTGCACGTGTTAATTATTATTATCCTTTATTTATAACGCGCCAACATATTCCGTAATAAAATTATACTTAGATATGCAAACACTTATGTAGTTTATTTTAATATTAAAAACAGGGAAACTTGCATATCCCTTTAAGGTTTCCAGGAAATCTGTGGATAGAGCCGAACTGTGGAAAGAGATACATTTGCCAAAAAATCATGGCTTAATCTGCACTGGTCAATTGAGCCTGCTAAGAATGTCTGGGAGGATTCATCTATACTACAAGACTGACACTAAAAGTTTTAGATAATAATTCTCAAGCAATATTTCCTTTAATTTATATATTTTACATTAAAGCTGTATTTTCTGCAGAAGTTCCTTCTTGTGCATATTTGGGAGTTTCTGCACTTTTAAGAGGCCATTGGCACAGCCACTTTTGAGGTCCATCTGGGCATTAATGCCAAACCTTCTGTGATTTAGGACAAAATTGGACCGTTTTTAGTATAATTGTATTTAGTACAAGTCTGATTATCCATAACCACTCATAGAAAACCTCTCTCTACATAACTACTTATTGCCACCCTCACCCCCACACTCAGATCTACCCGAATCCATTGCTTTTCATAGAATGGACTTTATGTTTTTCTATACAGACCTTAGTTTTACAACTTTTAGTAAATTGTATTAATTTCATTGATTAACTGACTGATAAATGTAATCACCAACGTATCATTGAAGCACAAATATCTTAATGCTTTTAATAACTTTGCTCATATATTGTCATATATACAAATAAACATGCTTATTGCACTGGGTTAGGGCACCCTCTATAAATATCTAGCTTGTTGGCAAGTCACATATTTATTTTGGTCCAGGGAAAAGCATACAAAATACCCAAAGTAAATTAAAATTGGATATTCTGTTCTCTCTAGAACATTTAATGCTCAAATATAAAATACCATGGATACTATAAGAAAACAGAAAACTGGAGCTAGGGGAATAAAACGACTGCAGCACACACAGGGTTAACAGTATGTTCCGAAAAATTTTCCATTACTAAGCTCAGCCGTAGTCTATGTAAATACACAGTAGGAGGCATTGCAAAAATGTTTTATTTCATGCAGTGGAACAATGTTTAGGAAATATGGAAAATATACTGTGAAAACTATAAATGTTTTCTAGCATGGTGGGATGGATTACAAAGATGGCACCAGGAGATATACAATAGGAGCTGGAGGGTTAGGGAGAAGAGGGCAACATCAACTGACAAAGACAAGGCAGAATTATGACTGGGGATTAGTATAAAAAAAAATAGATTATAGAGATAGATTTGAACCAGTAGGCCCAATCAGTCTGCCCATTCAAAGCGTCTTAAAGTGTATGTTCCCCCAAAACGTTTCCTTCCTTTTTATTAAAGAACATTCTTAGGGAAGAACAAGTACCAGTGGAAAGGTTATGGAAGGTGCATTATTTGCGAGTTATGGAGAACAGAAGTCTCCATTAGAAGTTCAATTTATTTCGCTGACGTAATGCAGTGCTGGCTGGGTCACAAGTTCAAGAAGCAATCATACTACAGCTGCAGTTCTAACCTGTGACAGCTACATCATATTCAGTGTTCTTCAGCAGCTCATATCACCTAACATACAGATGTCTTATAGCATCTTTCACACATATTAGAACTTCTATAAATGTACTGTTTCATATAAGAGCAAGGAACTTACCTTTAAAACTTAGGCCTTATTCATTTCCCCATGCATTCTTGAATGGTCATTACCGCATTTGTGCCAAGCACTTTGGCTGGGAGGCTATTCCACTGACCAATGTACCTTTATGTAAAGTGGCACATCCACAAATTACTTCTGAATCTTTTACACTTCAAATCATGAGCTCTATGTAAAGTACTTTCAGAAAAGCATTGATAAAAACATTCAGATTCTCAATGAAATAAAAACATTCAGATTCTCAAAAAAAATATGTCTTCCTTTAATGAACAAATAATATTTAATTGATCATTATTTTATTTTCCTTTACAGAAAATACATATGAAAGAACATTAATGGTAGATGGAGAAAGTGCAACGTTGATACTTATCGACATGTGGGAAAATAAGGTATTTCTTCTTCTTTTATATATCCTTGTGCTTTTATATTATGAACGCTAAGTGGCTTTGTACCATTTGTGATTCTTGTTTGGATCTATCCATGTTAAACACTTATATATATATATATATATATATATATATATATATATATATATATATCTTATTAGTATCTTTCGTAAACACGGTCCAGTCACATTATTATGACCACAAGCTAATATCCCGAATAACCTCTGCGTGCAGCATGGATAGCAGGTAGACGGCATGGCAGTGAGTCAATAAGATGCTGGAAGGTTTCAAGGGTATCTGGAGCCATGCAGACTGCAGTGCATCTGACAGCTGCTGAAGAGTGCGTGGTGGAGGATCCATAAGGAGAACATGGAGATCGAGGTGGTCGAAGGGGGAATTTGGAGGCCAGGGAAATACTTGGAAGTCTTTGTCGTGCTCCTCCAACCACTCCTGGACAATTCTGGCTGTATGACATGTTGCATTGTCCTGCTGGAAGATCCCATCTGATCCAGGGAAGACAATCAACATTTATGGGTGTACTTGATCTGCAAGGATGAATAGCTAACCCAATCGGTTTCCCCATGACAGTGATTGTTGATATGTTTGCTGAATCCCTACATGTCACCTTGTATACCCACCAAGCCAGCTCATGACACATGCCGTATTTCATTGGCTATGCTCTGATGACATCAAAAGTAGGTGGTGGTCATAATAATGGGACTTGACCCGGCTATACTAGGATAGAAAAAATAGTAAAACAGATTATTGATTACAGTAGTTGCAAATGGTTTAATGTGTTACAAGCATCATAGAGCTATTTAAATAGTTAAATTAATCCTCAGGACAACCTTATGCTTGATACAATTATGCTTGAATTCCTCTACTGTACATGCTGTTTCTTCTGTCTTCTGCGCTATTAATTGCACAAAAAGAGACTAGACTTGCTCAGTGTGCAGGTGACTGCATGGAAGTCAATGATGGCTCAGGGGATTATCAGTAATTAAGGTTAATGATCTTTCATTACCAAACGATTAGAATCTCTTTTGGTGTGTTGAATAGAAAGCTGATTAACAACCCAAATACCAAACTTTAATAATGTCTGTTTACCATAGGAAATGCATTTTTCTTTAAAAATAACATTTATCCCTATGGGCCATATGTGCTATGATCTGACATCTCCAAGAATTTCCAACACTTCATAAAAAGTGAATGCACTGCATAAAGGACTGCAGCAGGCTTTTAATCATTTAGACAGTGAATCTAGTATAAATAATTTCTAACATTTCCCATCATGCAACCTGTCATTTGAAGCTATTTGTTGTAGCGCATTGCGAGCTCCTAGCAATACCTGTGCAGGGCACATTATAAAAAGTGTAATTGCACCTCATTGTTACTTAGGATAATAAACGATAACAGATTCCAGAATAAAGCACTTTTACTCACAATACCAATTAGAGGTCAGCTGTGCGGTGTGGAAAAATATTTGTGTTGTAAATGAATTATGACCATTAGCATAATGAAGTCATTAATATAATTATGTGTTGTACATTGATACAATGGACAATTAAATGGACAAGCGAGTCAAGAAATATCTATCATGCATGAAAACTAACTGTTTGTAATTTTAGATAACTTAGGCTATATGGACACAGAAAAGCTAAAGTTAGAAACTTCTTGTTCCTCCACTGCTTGTAAGTCTATACGGAGTAATACATCACAGCTAGTTAACTTTAATTATTT
The DNA here is from genome assembly GCA_027410445.1 of Discoglossus pictus. NCBI lineage: Eukaryota > Metazoa > Chordata > Amphibia > Anura > Alytidae > Discoglossus > Discoglossus pictus. Next base: position 62,756,279 of record CM050166.1, read on the forward strand.
CCCAATAGTACCTAAACAAAAAAGGGCCTCATTCAATTGAAATTTGGCCAATTGAATAGGGCTCTATATAAGTACACAGCATATTTTTTTACAGAAGTTTTTAGTTAGTGAACTTCTATCTAAAAGCAACGTCTTTACTAACTAAAAACTTCTGTAAAAAAATATGCTCTGTGCTTATATAGAACCCTATTCAATTGGCCAAATCGCAATTGAATGAGGCCCAAAGTCAGTGGAGCTCAATCAGAGAGCAAACTCTATGGACATGATAACCCACTCTGAGAGCAATCTCTTTTATCTCACGTGTGCCCTTCACAGGGAGAAATATCCGGTTGTATATCAGTCTGGTCCCACTTACTAGAGTAACCCAGCCCCAAAATACCAGGCAATTCTACCTTAACAGGAGAAACAGCAAACCCCAGACGTACATTTCGGCCTTCGTTGGGCCTCATTAATGAAGCTTTATAAAACATATAGCACCACCAATGTCATATTTATAGTTTGAGATTATGAAGAACTTGACTTCAAAACATACAAAGTTCAAGATAAATATTTACATCCTTTTTAATTGCTGTGTTCAATTTTACTTTAATAGCAGCAGCAGGCATTATTTTATTCCTAGGTTATGTGTGAATGGAAGGAATCATGTATCCAGATAAGATCTCCTTTCAGGTCTATTGAAAGAATTCCACCGTAAAAAAAAAAAAAAAAAGACAGAACTAAATAAAAAAAGTAATCCCAAGTAGGATAACCCTCCCCTTTATGCAATAGGCAGACTTCCAGTTTAAAATGGAATGATCTATGACACAAGCATAGTCTGGTAAATTTACGATATTCTCTATAAATGCTTTTATGGCCATGGCTTAACCAGCTGCTAAGGTTATTAGTATATTACATATTTTGCAAGCATGTGAAGTTTTTCACAAACTACAGTGGTCCTAATAGTGAGGGTAGTACGCACTGTCCTCTGCAAAGATTCTACGTACTTTTTATGAATTTTCTAAACTTTATATCGCTAAATATTCACAAATGTTTAAAATATGGAGCATATTAACTAAAGGTAATGTTTAGGAGAAGCTTTGGAGATGCCTTGGAGAACATCTCCATTCCAGAGTTATCTTATGTGATATTTGTACTGAGCATAGACACTTCCAACAGTTTGCAAACACTCTACTCTTAGTACTTATAGACTATGTTCTTCTAGATGCGCAGAAGACTTGTGTGTCCCTTTAATTATAATTTATACAGCAAAAAATCAATTATTAACTAGAAATTTAATTTTTGTTTTTTTAATTTCCAGGCTCAAGACAACTGGATCTACGATCACTGCATGCAGGTCGGAGATGCTTATCTGATAGTTTACTCCATTACTGACAAAGCCAGCTTTGAGAAGGCCTCAGAGCTCCGCATACAACTGCGCCGGGCCCGGCAGACAGAAGACATTCCTATCATACTGGTGGGCAACAAGAGTGATCTGGTCCGGTGCCGAGAAGTCTCTGTATCAGGTATGGAGATTGTAAACCTAAAGAAATGCACTGCTCCCCAGCTATCTAAATAAAGCTTTTAATCTATACAAACATGGATGTCACATTTCATTAAATGCCTGAAGATTTCTTGGCGCATTGGTGGAATATGACTTTGGCTTCTCTGTAGGAAGTCTTGGAATAACATTCACCTTTCTTTATTGCTGTATTTTAACACAAAGCCATGAAACATTTGAAGAAAATGATTAAGTGCTGCACTTTTTTAAATAATATAATGACTTATAATTCTATTTTTATCGCCATTACATTTATGTATAAGATATAAGATATCCTCCAAATTTGTTCATCTTAAAGTCTGATGTCCTACCAGACTACCTAGCTTACTGCCTTGAAATTATTAATCATTACATGAAAATAATTTTTATTGTGCCTATTTTGAGCTACTGATTTCCAAAAAGGAGGGAGATGTTCCAATTGCTTAGATTCCCTTTAGTCCTATTCACCGCTTCTGGATAGCTACCTTGTCATGGTGAAGGGACTTGTGTGTCTCACTGAAGGGTCACCCAAGATGGGTGGGTCATAGCAGAGAGGTCAGACAAATCATCATCCACTGGAGAAGGAACTGGCAACCGACTCCAGTATCTTAGAAAACCTTATGGATACACAACCAGAGACATAACAATAGATGTGCCTGGATTGCTGTGGTCCATAAGGTCACAGAGAGCCGGACACAACTGTACAACTAAACAACAACACTTCTATTCAATGTACTGGCACTTTTGTAGCAAATTGTAGCAAATAAAACTCATCTGCACTCAAGATTACTGAACACTTTAATCAGATAAACAAAAATGGTGCCTCCTAATACAAGATAATTCTATATAATTGTTAATATCAAGCAACATGTTTTTACAAAGCTAAAACATTTTAAGTGTAGTTCTTCAAAAGATGATATTGAAAATACAGAATATAGTGGTCCGGTGACCCTTAATAATAAATTAATTATGTACAGTGATCTGACATCAGTGTTGACTCACTAATGATCTGCATTTCCTACAATCAGAGTAACAAATTAATATTGAAAATCTGTTTTTCTGCTCAGATTCTTAATTTGCTTTGCTGCTATAAACACAGAACACATGCTATATTTTATTAGGAAAATGTAAGAAGTATTGGTTTCCCTGACGTATATTGGAAAGGACAGACTTAATATCATTGATACTTTTGTGTTTTAATTAAGCAAAATACAAAAATACAAGTTAACAACTCTGCTGTTTGTCATTTACTAAAAGGGGCAGTGAAAAATAAAACTGTGATTGTGACCAAAAAGTGTGCTAAGCATATCTTAATTTTCAGTCACTTGAGACTTAAATATACTTAAAGGACCACAGCAAGCAGAGCTATTTGTTTTAATTGTACGTTGATCCTTAATAAAATTCATATTAAATAATTTTATAAGAACAATATAGTTTGTCTCCACATAATATGAGGAAGGTGGAGGTTTTGCCTGTGGGAAAAATCCAAAGGGTTTTAAGAATAATCAGATATGATAGAGATCATTATCATGGTGGTCAGGGGGGTAGGAACTGGGGGGATTAGGGGGGGGGGGACAAATCCCCCCCCTCTCCAGATTATATGAACAGGGGACACAAAAAATAGCAAAATTAAACTTAATTATGCATTACCAGATTTGGCCACTAGAGGACCAATGGAGCGATATGGATCAGTATTTCTTCCCTTGAAAGATTTGACTCCTAATATATATATATATATATATATATATATATATATATCTTTATATACAGTATAATTTTGTATTCTTTTGGGGAGGGTGGGGCATTGAGAATCTAAACAAAAGATTGACCGCCTGTCCTGGCAGTAGAGTTGAATTGCACCACTCAGGGCCACAGTTTTTTTTCTCTCTAAACTGTATCCCCCCAGATTTTGGGGGCTCCTACGCCCATGCTGGTGGTATATTTTGTGTCTGCAATACTGATTATTGCTTTTTTTTTAAATGTAATATGAATTTTATCCAAGTGCCAGTGAATGCATTCTTCATGTTAAACCTATTTTTTAGTTAATAATGAATGAATTAAAATACATGTGTAAACATTAGCCAAGAAAATCTTTAGGCAGAAAATATCATTTTAAAACACAGATTACCTTATTAATGGGCACTGCTGTACTTTTCCCAACCTCTCTTATTGTCTGTCCTGTGCACTACTGAAAGGAAGTGAAACATTTGAGATGAGATAGCACTAGTTAGACTGTCTTGGTAAGGCTTGAACAGTTGAAATATTTCAGTTGCTTAGGACAATGAGAGGGGTGGAGGAGGTACAGCAACGTCCATTCATGAGGTAAACTGTGTTTTTCTATTTAAGCATTTTCTGGGTAATGCTTTGATTTGCTGCTGTTTCTAACAAGCATTTTTGTTTTAATTAATGGTGAAATAAAAATTAGTTTTAACATGAAAAGCTTACACTGGCCCTTTAATCATCAATGCCAAAATACCTATCTCATGTTGTTAGGGCATTGCAGTGGTCCTTTAACTGTATGACTAATTCAGACAAGTAAATCTATCACCCCTGAGATTACAGACACTTTTTAAGTTAGTTGAGGTTTACTTGGCTGAAGAAGTCCAAACAGCAAACTCTCAAAATGGAAACCCCAATTGGCTAAAATTAAGATTTTCTCCAAAACTGCTTTATGCTCATACTCATATAAGTTTGGTAAATTACTCATAAATATGCTACATAAAACTGAAATATATACACACGACCCTAAAATATTATCCATCTCTGTTTTATCACATATATAGTTGTGAGCAGGCGAGCCAGCCAGAGCCGTTGCTCACGCTTGCGGGCTCGCGTGTGTCGTGTTGTTTGCGTTACAACGTAAATTTTGCGAGGGTCGCAGTTGCTGGCATGGAGCGCCGAAGGCCGCAACTCGCGAACATGAAAAAAAATCAAAACACAATAAATACACACAACACATACATAAAAAGCTTACCTACAGCAAGAGGGAGCATCCAGGACCTCAAAAAAGCAACTTACACCTTCATTTAACTAAAAATAAAAGAGTTTAAACACTAAAAAATTCTCTAAGCGAGAGGAAAAATATCCGCCGAACAAAACAAAAACGAGGATACAGCACTCTAAACACGCAAAACACCACAAGAAACTCGCAAAACACCACAAAAGACCTATGGATATTCCGCTAAAACGCATACCACACATTACCCGCCATTTTACGCCAATGCGGAAGTACACAACTACGCTAACGGTTTGGTCTCGTGCACGCACAGTATTACACTGCACACATTCATCACGCTTACACAGCAGCTCCACACCACTAATGCTGCAGCAACATCAAAACACATTGTCAGCTCTTCAACACAATGCTTCAAAATACGTAAAGTATATTCATTTATTAATGTATTATAGATTTCATTATTATACACCATACAGCATTAGCTACCTTACAATTTCATTGCCGTCATTTTTTGACGGGCAATTCGCTAGTCATAAATAAAAACCTGTTTTGGTCTCTTACAGACGTGTTGTCCTACTGAGGCCTAAGCACCACATGTCTGACCTGTGTGTTCTCCCCTTGCTATTTCAGAAGGCCGAGCTTGTGCCGTGGTATTCGACTGCAAATTCATTGAGACATCTGCAGCCGTACAACACAATGTGAAAGAACTCTTTGAAGGGATTGTACGTCAGGTGCGGTTAAGAAGAGACAGCAAGGAAAAGAATGAAAAGAGGCAGGCTTTCCAGAAAAGGCGGGAAAGCCTCCCGAAGAAAGCAAGGAGGTTCTGGGGGAAAATAGTAGCCAAGAAGAACAAGAACATGGCTTTTAAACTAAAGTCCAAGTCTTGCCACGACCTATCTGTGCTATAGATTTTTGATACTTTCCCATACCCCAAGGTATGGACATCAATTGACTATTTTGTGAATAGTAAACAATCTATATTAGATTGGACAATACCACAATTTACTTGTGTATCCCACAGCTGTGATGAAACATTCAAACTCACAATTGTAATTAAATAAGTGGACAATATTGCTTATATTTATGTGTAGAACTCAGGTCTACTGGTCTTGTGAACCAATATGCCTGATTTGTTCTATCTTTTTTTACTTGGTTAAGAAATTATTTTATAATAGATTCTGGCGCAATTATGAACTGCTTATTCAGACCACCGTGCATATCTACATTGTAAAGATGCACCAGGGCAGCCATACTGTGTGTTCAGATTCCATACTCTTGTCGTACAACGTATTTCGAGGAGCATTGCTTTAAGCTAATACTTTATTTTTTTACATTGCTTTACATGTTTATTCTAAAATGTCAATGCAGCTAATCTCATTTGGTTGGACAAATACTCAGTATCAAATTATAATATCGCTGGCTGGGCAGTTCATTGTACTCATTGTGTTGGCAGGGAAATGGATGTAAATTTAATGGTTACATATAAACCCATAATGCTCTTTACCTACTCTGATACCTAATATATAGGATAATGTTCACTAAGGAGAGTTTTCCCACTGTTGACTTAAGACATTTGCAGCCTTATTAAATTGCGATGTGGCCAATTGAATAGGGCTCTATTTAAGCACATAGCATATTTTTTTTAATGAAGTTTTTAATTAGTGAACTCCTATGCAAAAGCAAGGTCTTCACTAACTAAAAACTTCTGTAAAAATAATATGCTCTGTGCTCAAATAGAGCCTTATTCAATTGGCCGAAACGCAATTTAATAAGGCTATAGGTAAATAGGGTACATTGGATATCATAGGGACTACAGAATTCCGATCTTGTTAGCATACAAGCTCACATCTTAGTGAATACAGCCCATAGATTATGGGTTGTGTTATACTAAAAAAAACAAAATCTTTTATGAATGTATTAATTCTTGACATTAATAAGACTTCCAAATCCTTTGCAATTCCCTTGAATAATATACTATCATAAGATGAAAATTATTTGATTGCAGTACCTCCTATATAGATGATATCCCATCTTGGAATCTTACAGTTTGCATTTGGATACTCTGAAGATTGCAGGCTCGTTTAGAGTGAATAATGATGGTCAATTCCACTCTCCAAGAGATGGCAACAGTTTTTGTGTTATTTTTCTTCCAATGACAGAGATGTAGAATGACTAATTAGGGCTTAAGGAAACCTGACGTATTGATGTTACCTTCAGTTGACCACACTTAAAGGATTTTAAATGAGGTGTGAATGACTGTAAGTTTTCCCCCAAATTAAACAGTCATTAAGGATGTATCAGTATACCAATGGGAAAAGGTTTTATCAAGTGCCTTATAAATGTATATGTTTAATGCAAAACAAATAGAGGGCCTGGATTTGTATGACAGTGTGAGAGATAATCAGAGGGTGTATGGTTGCAATGCACAGATGTTTGTTGGAAATTTCGCTCCTGACTCGTTTATTCCATGACCAATTATATTATGTTATTGTCGCTCTAAACTATAAACAATCTATTGTAAGCTATGTGGGGCAATTATGTAGTAACATTCCCGTATCAAAGAAAATATTTCACTGGGCAAGCAACATGGTAATTCTTGCAGCTAGTAGGCTTGTATAGGTGAGCCTTGTGAACAGTGTGCTATTACTCACTAATACATTTATTTAAAATTAAAAATGTCTTGTATGAAGGGTAAAATATTACAATTACACTACATCAAAATTGTATAATATCGAACATGCCCAATAGAGTGGACAACTCCTTTGGCCCCCCCTTCGGTTGCTGGTACAGACATTTTACTCCTATGTTGCCCTGACTCAAATGAATAGTTTTATCTGGAAGTATTTTTTTAGGTAATATTATTATATCGAATTGAACTACGAGTTTAGATTGTTTTTATCATTTAAAGCCCAGGACTGTAGTTTTCATAGTCTTGGCAGGGTCAAGAAAATATTGGTAAAATTCTTATTTTTATTTCTCATGAGGAGTGAAGTATGGTAAAAGTGTTAACCTGTTTGATATATTGGTTACATTAAAAAAATATATTTTTTAACTATCAACCAAGGAATTAATATGAAGTATTATTAAAACACTGCTAATTTGTAGAGACAACTTTTCCTGTATTTCTATTTAGGAAAACAGATAAAAGTATATTATACATATAGGATTAAGACATTTTATATAGGTTTCAGGCCGTCCCTTTTATTAGCGCTTGAAGAACAGACAATGTACCAAGAAAATAGTTTGCTCCAAGAGCAATAAACTATAACATTTCACACCATTTACAATGTAGTCCTATACAGCCTATGCAATAGGTACTGTGACCTTTTCACTACATAATCTTAGGCTGAACAAAAATACTATTCATTTAAACCAACTATAAAAATCTGTATTTACACAGTGATTCAGAAATTTCCTAAGGAGCCGCGTTAAATTGGAAGCATCCATTTTAGCCTGTGAACAATCCAACATGAAATTATTGCTACTGCTTTTCCTTCTATAATTATGTTAGTCTTTTTATTGCTACTGATTAACATTTTTTAGAGTACAGAGTATAAGTATTTATTATCTAGTGTTCTATGGATTTTGTTATTAACATGTATTTTCATTGAAACAATTTCCGAAAATGCTGTTTTTTACATGATTGTTTGTAATATTAAAAATAAAAAACACAAATGTGAATTACCTTTATGTGATTCGACTTTTCCTTTTTTAATAAATAATAAATGTGTCTTACCCCACTAGTCGTTAAGCCACAATTTTAATGGCACCAGTACTATAATATTTAGAGTAAGTGATTAATGTTTTCTGACTGCCCCAGGTAGATTGGAAAGTAATATATTTCTAGCGCTCATACTTGAAATGGAGGATGCTGAGCAGTAACATTGGGAATGGAGAACTGCTTAAAGCTGTAGTTGATATTTTGAACCAGACAATGTTTAATACTATAGTACTGATGACCTGGAGATAATACATGTCATGTTATAGTCAGGCTTAACTCTTCTAGGAGAGAAGATTAGAATGTATTAGAAAATAGGGAGAGACATACATGTTAATTCATATGCTAATGAAATAAAAATGGCAGCTTCATTTGGTGCGTCAACCAAGGACATTTTAAATGCCTAATGTATGCCCTTAAATAAAAATTGTACTATGCATGTTTCTGTATTACCTTTAGCTAAAGCAACATTTTATCACAAACTTAACAGGTACACTGTAAAAAGTAATTTAAGTTTATGACATACGTTCAAGTCAAATGTCTTTTTGTTGTATTGAGAACACAACGCAACACTTACTACTGTAAAGTAGCATTCTTGGCTAAATTATTATATTATATTGTCTTAGTTTTATATTATAAAGTAATTGTTTTAGTTTTCTCTGGAACTGAGCTGTTAATATTTTGCCTGTGAAGTTAAGCATTGCAGCAATGTTGCAAGAATAAAGCTGAACTAGTGTAGATGATGGCTGAGAGAGTTCAAATTATTTTAATAACAATCAGATAGGATAAGAGAAAATCACATGCTTGTTGCCAAGACAAAACACACATAGAACAAATCTGAAGTCAATGGAGATCTTGGTGGTGCAATTTGTATCTTTGTGCCACTGCCCACTGACCTTAAAAGTGGGTGGATACCAGCAGCAGATTACAGAACTACTTTAGTCAGTTTATTAAAGGTTCTCTAAAGAACAGTTATGTAGGTTTTGATAAGAAAATATATCCATTAAACATACTGTTTATTTAAACAATTAATTACTCTATATAATGATCCCCCTTGACCATGGTCGGATTACCCGTTAGGCCAACTAAGCAGCAGCCCAGGGGCGACACTTTAAAAAAAAAAAAGATTCCTGACTGAAATGAAATACTGCAGTTTGTAGACTGACTACTAAGGGGTAACCACCTATAACAAGAGAGTTACAACAGGAAAATGAACTTACTGTACACACACAGAAAAGGCAAATATGGGTCCATGCATACCTTGCATACTTACTCACAGGGTCTCCTCCACTTCACTGGCTAGGGGCTCCAAAAAGGTAGATCCAGTTCTGCCCCTGACTATAAAATCCTTGTTTTCTCCACCCCTGAATTACTGGTGGTGGAGGCATCCAGGGGAAGTACTATCTAAGGGATCAATTACATTCCAGAATATTTAGTAAAAATCAACAGCAAATGTTAATGTTGCTATTACATTATGTACTTAAAAAACCTTTGTATGTACTTGATACATGTGATATGCTCCCTGCTCTACTTGCAAAGCATTCTACATTGCTATTGTCGGGATTAATACGACATATTATTTTCTAAATAATATAGAATAATAAATTTTGAGTTCAGAATCAATTTATAGACACATATTCCTTTTTATAAAATAACATTTATTGAAAATAACAAAATCAACTAGTCTAATGATAAAAATGTAATGTATCAAATCAAATACAAATAAAACAAAATATAACCAGCCAGATATTAAAAGAAAATTAATCCATCATATTTTAATACTTATTATTTTATGATATCTTCTATACAGTCCTAAAATCTCAATATAAAAGTTTATCTCAATCACATGTACAATAAAACCTGGAATAGTAACCCATAGAACAAAATCAGATAAATCAATTAATAAAATTCACCCAAAATAACGTTTTAACATGTACTAATAATGTCTAATGATATTATAATATAGCTATACAGGAATGTATTAAATATAACACAATTATGGTAAAGTATTATATAATATAATTGATAAGTTAACTAAGTAAAATGTATTTATCTGTATTGGTCAAAAAGAAAAATGAGATATCTAATTTTGTATTAAAATTTATATCCGGATTTATAAATTTCAATGACAAAAGGAAATTTAAATAACTTTTTGATAAGAAATAAACCAAACAGAGAAATTATGGTAATGGTTTTCAATTATATCATAAAATAAAAATATTTCAATTTACATTACCAATTATGACAAGATTCCACTGGTTAATTCCAAAATTGTTTGGCCTTTTCCACAGGATCAAAGTTTTCCTCTCTCCTTCCTTTTTCTTTTTTTCTCTTCTCCATCCATAATTATACCTCTTGCTTATTTGCCTATCAGAATCCCAAATCAGTTAAAAGTATCTAATAGCCAATAGAATCTTTCATGATGTCATCACATATTTAAATTTTATAATGAATATATTTTGCTATAGAGTCATTTATTCCTTGAACCATAAGATGGCGCTCTCGGACCTTTGAATTTTCATCCCTTTAATTAACTAATGACCCCTTTGACCCACAACCTATAAACAAAATGGGGTCATAAGAATGGTTATCAGTTAGATACCCCTAAACAGATTTATTATTCTGTGAAGGAGACTTGGTGTCTATGAAACAAATTCTTCACATGTGAAATCTTAGGGAGGATACCATTACTTCTAAGGAACATAACCTTTATAGACCTTTATCCATTAGTTTAGAAATTCACTCAGATATTTATCTCTATAGAACAAAGAACTATTCAGCCATGGATAACTCACTTGTGGACAGCTGTGAAAACATATCTTTCACATAGATATATTCAAGTAATAGAATTGCATGCATAGGTATATATATAAATATACAGCATATAAAATATTAATACATTGGATATAAAATAGTGGTTAATAATTGGAATATCATATTATACTATAATATCCATATAAGATATTACTTTATTCATACAAAAGTTCTGACACTATTACATTCTATCTACAAGAAAATTACATGTGCTGTCAGAAACTTGCAAGCTCTCACGGGTCCCAAAATCTAACATTTATTTCATACACCCTCATAGGTCATAATTTTCTTCTTTACACAACTTCCTTCCTATCTATCTCTCACTTCCTCATTAACCTTGCTATTCTTTATCTACTTTTCCCTCAGGTCCATTACCTTTAGGTTGTAAGTGGCGAGTTTCTAATCTTGTGGGGTGCTTTGGGGAAAAAAGCACCTTTTACAAGACTTGAAGCTCAAAACAGGGCCCTCTATTTTCTGCCATTAATATTACACATTGTATATTTTCTTGTTCTCCGCTGTACAGTGCTACGGAATATGTTGGCGCGATACAAATAAAAGATAATACAAATAATAATAATAATAATAATAATAATAATAATAGGTCAGAAAAGCCTAAGCAAGTGCATGCAAAGGACCTAAACTATTACTATATTTGATCCCTTTGTAGCAGGGAAAGGGTTAATGTCACTCTCTGACTTTTACCTCTTCCCCTAATATATTCCATAAAAATTGGGGTCCCCTGGAACCCCCTTCTAAAGCTGGGAGGGTATCTTAGATCCCCCATCCTACTCAGTGCTTTGGGGTAGAAGGCCCATTATCCACTTACCAGCACCCTTATTTAGTCCCACCTACCTTAAGTAATGTATAACTGCTCCCTCGGGGTGTCGATGTACCCCATAGTCTCTATCCGCTACAGGCATCCTTATCACTAGGCCATAAGAGTCACTTTTGACATCTATGTCCTTTAAAGAACCAATAACCCCCACCCTCAAGCTTAAACGACCTAAACTTATATAAAATTTAAATAAAAAAAAATTGTAAAAAACAATAAATTACTGATTTCTGATTGGTTGATATATTTGTCAAACAGAATAGGGGAAAAATATAACTCTCTGCCATTAACCATGCTTAACCATTCAGAAAAGGAGCAGTATATTTCTCTGACAAGCTCTCTGATGGAAACTACTGTGTCTCATAGTTGCAGTCTCTTACCCTGTACACACTAGGCAGTTTGCGAGAGCATATTAGAGCTAACTTGTAATGAGCAATAACCCTAATGCACAAAGTTGTGCCTTTTTTGTGCTGGGGCAATGTCATAGCTTTCTTGTAAGGGAAAAACAACCTAGCTTGCGTTTTTGTTGGTTGAATGTAATTGAGGCGTAAATTGGCTGCAATATGATAGTGGGTAGTGACTAGAAATTGTTTCTTAGTACATGTCTATTAGTTCAATTTACACTTCTCCCTGCAACTAATTTGTGTTTCAGAGAGTGGTTTTCAAATTGGCTTTTCACCCTGGGCAGGTCCACTCCACCCTCTATTCTTTTATCAGGGGGTGGAGAGATCTGAAACTTACACAGCCTGCAGGGTCATTGGGAAACAGTAATTATTTCTTTAAATGCACAGTAATGGTTTAATTAAAGGAAACTTGTGGTGAAATTGTTTTTATATGGTCTTTCATTTAACGAAAAATTATAGTGGGCAAAATATTATTAGAAAGCAAAAAAAATTAAGTCAATCTTCCAATTTGCAGCCCTACTTAACTATCTTTAGAAAACCTCTTATAACTTATCCTTTAAAATTGAATGTTAAAAAACATTCATTATAAATGTTATTAATGATCAATGCCTAATTAAAAAATGTAGCTCATGTTATTAAGGCACACAAGGGAGTGCAATGTGATTGGACACTTTGATCCATTTAGGCTTATCTTAAAATAACTGACACCTCACCGATTGTTTGGGAGAAAACACGGGCCACAGCTTTATTATAAATAACCGATTAACATAACTTAAAGCTTGCATATATTATACATATTAACATATTAAACTATAGGGGGAGGAGCCCGGCCACGGACAGTGACCTCACGCCTTGGGCCCTGCCCAAAGCCCCCAATTCTTATTTTTAAGCACGCCCTGTGAGGTAGGGCCACGCCCACTTAGACCAGTGGGCTGGGCAACTCACCTCCAGCCACAGAGCACGCAAGGGACTCCTCCTGAGCCTGCGATCCCCCCCCTGCTTTTCATCAAAGCCAAGGCCCTAACAGCGCTCTCCCTAAACTTTAACATAACTAACTCCAGACCCATCTCCGTAAGATGTACCTTATCTGGCCCTAAAAAACCATCGGCACCGGCCGGCTCAAATTCTTTGTACCTAATGGCGATGAAACCCAGTTTCCGAACAAAACTTGACAGCTGCTGGTTAATCTTCTGCCTCGTTTTATCCAGGCCGACGGGATCTCGTGCGTTTCTCCAGGATCGTCTTTTTATAATTTCTGACCATATCAGGAATGTACCCGGGAACTTCTTGGTCCAGTTCTCCACGTCTCTCTTCATAACCTTCAGCATTCTTCGCATGGGCACCGTTCCTAGATCATTACCGCCGGCGTGAATTATAATTATCGTGGGTTGACCGTACCGCTGACCGCAAGTGTCCAACAACTCGTCCAACTGGGCCCACCGCAGGCCTCGAACCCTGAGCCACCGCACGTGTAAGTCTGTAACAGGGAAACCCAGTTGTGTCCTTCCTTCTGTAACTGCAGCCAACCTGTGGGCCCAGTACACGTACGAGTGGCCCACAATCCACAGTTGCTTCTGACCTCCTGAAAGCAGAAAGCAACAGATGTTAGACTACAGCCCTGGGTCTTACGTAAGACCGAAAACGTTCTGATTCCCATCTACCAATACGCTTGACTGCCGCATCGGGTAAGCCTAGCCTAGCTGCTTCAGTCGCGGCCCCTATTCTGAACGAGTGTGTTCCGAAATCTGCCATCTCCAGGCCCAGACTGTGTAGTGCAACTTTTAGCATCCTTTCAAACTGATACCGGGATAACGCCGTCCCATCGGCATGTACAAACAGCGAACACCATCCCACCAGTCACTGACCAAGATACTCTACCATACACCGGTAGGGGCAGCACTCCGTGCCTACTTGGTGTAACACCAACTCTTTTCCTTTTCCCTTTTGGTCGGTCTTAGACCTCCGGAGCCATACCACCACCGTGCCTTCCTTGAGGCAGGTATCCACCACTTGTAAGCCCCCGGAACCGTATCTACTGTTCGCGACTAACTCCCCTATTCAGAATGCTCTGAAGAACGCCAGGGAAAAAGCCGTACGGAAAAGCAGAGATTCAAAAGGGGTCCTACACTTTACTCCCAACACCTGCGCCATTCGCAGTAACAAAGAAAAGGTGATCGGCCGCCTAGTGTCTGGCCTGTGATCCCCGTTAAACATGCCGCGCATAAATTCCTTCGTAAGGTCCCTCTGCCCCGACAGTTTAAACATAAAGGCCAGGGCCGTGACCTGTCTATCGACCACTGCTTTTTTCTCGCCTTCTTCGGCACACCGCAGCAGAAACCAAAGCAGTATCCCTAGGGTCTTATCCTCTGATGCAGACCCACCAGCCATCTTTACTAAGTCATTCCATTTAGCCCATACGCGTTTATATGCAGATCACGTCGCCGGGGCGACAGACTGTCTGATGAGTCTCGTCACCTGGCTGCTCCAATCTCCCAGAATTCTTCCGGAATGGCCTCCCCCAGCGTGTTCGCCCGGGGGGCCAGAGCCCTGAACCATTCTTCCAGAAACCGAGAAAGGGCGTCAGCAATGCCATTTTCTAACTCCAGTACTTGCCTCGCCTGAAACCATATGTTCTGGTGCCGAAGTAGTCTCACTACCGGCACGGAAGTTGCCGTGAGGTTATTCACTGCTTGTGCAACATCCTTACTTTCCGTGTAGAATAAGACACGCCGGTCCCTAAACTCTGAGCCCATAAGTGTACCGCCACTACCATGGGGAAAAGTTCGAGGAATGTCAGGTTTTTTGTGAGACCTGCCACCTCCCATTCGTCTGGCCATGGTGCGGCGCACCATTTTCCTTGAAAAAAGGCGCTGCATCCGACTGCTACACCGGTGAACAGTTTCACTTCGACGCTGTTAGCACGCTTTTCTGAAGGAATAATCCTACAGGCAAAGTTTAACTTACCTATGATGGACTGTAACCGTCGCAGAGTAACCTTGCGTGCACCCGCTAGAGCACTAAGTTCCGCTCTCATGTCTACTACCTTCTTCTCCATTGTCTTGGAATCTATCTAAATCCAGAGGAAGGTAAATTTTTTCGTGGAGCCCTCAGTTTTATTGTGGGCCAGTGGTACCCCAAAATCCCTACAGATTTTGGGGAACACTTCCAAAATGAACCGGCAGGTGTCCTGCCCAGCTGGACCGACGAACAGGAAATAGTCCAGGTAATGCGTAATGCTCCTGTACCCGGATTCTTTGTGTGCAACCCATTGTAAGAATGAGCTGAACGCCTCGAAGTAGGCACATGATATGGAGCACCCCATAGGTAAACATAGGTCAATAAAATATTTTCCATCGACGTAGCAACCGAGGAGCCGGTGGCTCGTTGGATGCACCGGTAATAATCTAAAGGCCGATTCAATGTCAACTTTTGCCATGAGCGCCCCTGTGCCGGCCGTCCTGACCATTTCAGTGGCCCGGTCAAACGATTCGTAGGATACTGCTGATTGCTCTTTTGCAATGCCGTCATTTACTGACCCGCCTCTCGGGTATGAAAGATGTTGGATCAACCTAAATTTTCCAGCCTCTTTTTTGGGAACGACGCCTAGGGGGGAGACAATGAGGTCTCTAATGGGGGGGGAAACGAATGGCCCTGCCATCCTCCCCAGCTGTACCTCATTGAGAACCTTAGCTTCCGCTACCCCTGGGAACTCCCGCACCGAGCGTAAGTTCGGGGCCGTGGACCCCCGCAATTCTGTTGTGCATAGGATCCTAAATCCCTCCTGAAAACCCACTTCCAGGAGGAGAGCCGCGGCGCAGTTGCCCGCCGACCTACCGTAGCGTTTTAGCCATGGCAGCATGCCGGGGAGGCGTATGGGCGTCCTGCCCTTTGGCAGGGGGCTCTGCCCTGCTTTCCTTTGGCCTGGCGCATCTGGCCAGGGGGTGCTCCCCTCCGCAGTTGGAGCACACGTGCTTGAACCTGCAGTTGGGAGCCCATTTACATACCCCTTCGTTGTAGGCAAAACAGGACTTGGGACCTGGGGCCGAGTTGGCGGTGGGGCTCCTGACCACACCCCCTCCAGCCCGAAAGGGCGGCATGGCTCGCATGGGTGTCATAATGTTAAGCCAGTATGCTACCGCTTTGTCGCTCCATGCCATAGCTGGCCTAGATGCCAGATACTGGGGAATTCTTCATCGTACCGCCACCAAGCCGTGCCCCCGTACACCTTGTGGGCATTGCGAATCTCATCTATGTATACGAACAGCCCCTGGCATTGTTCAGGGTGCCGCTCGCATAGCACGCATGCCATGATTGAAAAAGCCTGTAGCCACGTGTCGAAGGTTCTGGGCAACCTCCTATAAGCTCCTTCCCGTAGACTCCTCTCGCCTGAGTCCATTTGCCTGGACATAGGTAGCAGAGAGAACAATTCGACAAACTCCCTCCTCCAAATTTTTTCTTTAACTTCCTGGGTTAAATGCGCCCCCAGGTTGTCTAGCGCACATAAGACGATTGGTCTCATGGCTGCGTCTGGGGCTACTGCCTTGCTGCTGCTCGCTTGCGGGCCCGGCCCACCCACAGTGACCGGGGGGCCTAGTGCCGCCGGCTCCACATTGCCTGCGCTATTGGACTGCTCAGTCCAAGCCCCTCTGGCTAGCCCTCCTATCCACGTGCCCATCTCCTGCTCGCTAACCGCAATGTTATGTGTGGCTAAGAGGGCCTTAAGTGACCCCAAAAATCCCCCTTTAGTGTGTGGCAGTATGCATTTGTCTGCTTCCTCTACTCCACCAACTGCCTCACCTGCTCCTTGGAGCCTCGGAGTGGATACAGCCAACGGGGTGTCCCTACGTCTTTCCTGACGTCCTGGGTATTCCGACCGTCTGGCCCTCCGCGGGCTCCGTCCTCTTTCCGATCCGCAGGCACAGCTGCATCGGCAGGATCTCCTGCTCCTTGATCTTGATCGCCGTTCAGACCTGTGGGTGCAAGAGGAACAGTCACTAGCTCTCAGTGACCTGCATGCCTGTGCCCATACCGCTTGCTCCTCCCCTGAGGACTGGTCTTAATCACCTAAGCTTGCGCGGCTGGAATGGCAACTTTGCACCAGTGGAACTTTGCACCAGTAACCTGGGGACTGCTTGGGGCATTGCAAATTCTACCTGTGGGTCAGGATTAGTCACTTTTTGCTGTGGCCTAACTGTAACGCCCTCAGTCTCTGTCCTCTGTCGTCTTAGGGGGGTATGGGTAAATAGCAGCGGGCTGTACCTGCTTGTGTTCTTCCTAGCTCTGGTGGGGCGCGCCGGCCTCGCCACCGCTGCTGTTACGGGCATGTCATCGATCATGACCATGCTGTCCTGGCTGATCATCTCTCTGACCACTCTGTCTCTTCTCTCCCGTGTGGTACCCATGTCCATTTTTCTGCCGCGGCTGCGTCCCTGCAAAGCACCAGAAGCGCTGTTACTATTGGGGTTAGAGGGAACCGCATGGTCGGCACCTTTTATGTCTGTAGGAGCTTTTTTAGGGCTCCTGTCTTTACTTTTACCCCCTGCGCCCCCTTTTTGGGGTGGTAACGGGGTGTTCTTTGCTCTTTGCCGCGGCCGGAGCCCTTTAGGCAAAATGACTGGTGGTGGCCGGAGTTCTAGGCCCTCACCCTCATTGCCCGTGGGCCCGGCTCTCTCTTGTGTGAGGGGTAAAGGATCCTGGCTAACCTGCCTCGCATTACCCCTGTCACCCGTGGCCTGGTCATCCACTGGACGGTGGTCTATTGGCTCTGCCCGAAAGGGAAAGGAGACGGCACCCCCAATATTGTCTAGGCCTCCAGCAACTGCATGCTGAGCCTATCCAATGTAATGGGAGTCTCCTACAGAAGGCATGGGAGGACCCAGCCTGTCCTGCACCCACCTGACCCCCTGGCTTAAGGCACGGGCCCTAACATCAGCCAGTAAGGCCTCAATAGCTAAAGCATCCATACCCCCAAGCACAGAAAGACCCCCCCAAGACAAACAAAAACGGACCGCGACACAAGGAAAAAAACAAACACACACACTATAGACACAATCACACTGCCCCTTATATGCTTTTAAGCTGGGGTATTCTCAGATTTAACTTCCTACTTGCAATTTGCTTTTAGTGCAGGAGGCTCTCAGACCTCCGTCCGTTTTTCACGGCGACCGCGCCGACATGACCCCCGGCGCGCGAATGCGGCGGAAGTCCCGCCCCCGCCGCTTCTGATTGGCTGTTGCGCCTTACAGGCTCCGCTGGGTCACGAGACCCTGCGGGCTTACCCAGGGAGCCTGTGCAGCCTCCGCCTCGGCAGGAGAAAGCTGAAATAGATGGATAATAATCATGTGACGGCTCCTAGCACTAACATGCTGATTGTATCATTGTGGCTCATGATGTACACATATGTGGTATTTCCCACAATACTTTTTAGGCTGTCATCATTCTGTGATATCACGTGATTTGTTCTACTTCCTTTTTATTATGGTTCTAAAGGTTATATTTGCAGAAAAATGTATTAAGCTAAAAAATAAAGCATTGAAAAAATATGGATGATCTATCTATATCTATTTATCTATCATGAGTTATTGAGATTGGGTCATCTGTTCATCATCTTGTGGTTTCAGAAAAACAGGTAATGAAACTAGATGTCCTTTTGTTAAAACTAACAATGGGAAACCTCACATTGAGTAGTTTATTTGTGTCTGTAAATTAATTTCTCTTGACACAACTTAAACTGTCCTTTGGATGGTTGCATGTAAGAAGATATATACTGTGGGTTATTACTAGTCAGGTTCCTAGCCACTCCCTGATCTCTAAACTGAGTAAATGATTGTATGAGATAATGTTTAACAAGAAGCAAAATTATCAGCTCTGAAAGCAAAGTGCAGTAACGCATCCGGAAGACACCAAGGCTCCTTGCAAATGGTCCCAAAGATTTTATATAGCATATGCTATTAAGAAAAAGTAAGTATTTTTGTTTCCTTTGAATACATTATATTAAGTGCAATTATACAAGGTATAGTAAGCTAGGTATGAATGTGTTGATGTAGGGAGCAAACTACATTCAATGAATGCAAGAATTAGGGAGTGGTCATTATCTGGAGTTGTCCACCATGCATAGACATTAAATATATATATTAAAATTTTCATTTAATTTTCTATTATTATGTACCGTATATTATTAATCTATCTATTATTATGTAGGTTAGTGTTTTTTTTTTTACTATTTTGGTTTTGCTTATTTATATCTTGTTGGCATTAGAATAGAGATGAGACCAAATAAAACCATATTTATTCGTTAGCTGTCACATATTACTGTATTTTGTTATCACTGTGATTATAAATAATTTTGCTACAATCGAAGAGTGCTGAATACAAGGTAATTTCCCTCTTTCACTTATGTCTTGGTAAGTCTTGGCAAGTCAAGATTAAAGAAGAGTTCTCTATTGTAACCCCACTGGTTACAAGGAAGAGGGCCTGGCTTTTTGAAGAGATCTAGGATTTGCGAAATATTAGGAAATGTGTCCATTCACCCTCTAGTACATTTTTGTCCCTCTTTCTTATAATTTCTGGATCCCCAAAATCCTATTTTTCAAGTTAAAGAGACTCTTCCCACTTATACCAATCAATGATAACATAAAGAGGGAGGGGGTTACTGAGATCCATCCATTGGCATAAAATAGCAACTTCAATCTACATTTAGCTTAGCAACTGGAGATCCATAAAAAGCTAGTAACAACACATTTGTAATGTTATAAATATTGATTGATTGATTTATAATTATTATTATTTAATATATCGTACCAATTATTTTCAATAATACAATACACATATATATGTACAAATCATAGTCACATACAATTTTGAAAATAAAAATAGGGTTTCTGTTTTGGGGGTAAGAAAAATGCCATAAACAGAAGTAAGATAATTACTGTTCTGCATTTTGTAAATATTTTTGATATAATTGACATTACTTATATTTCTATGTATGCCTTATTCATTTATATGGACTGTTTTGTGTATACTCACCTGCTGACATTTCTTAACCATTGTTTATATATAACGTTCACTGACTCTACCATTTGTTCTGTGTTGATACCAGTTACTTGATCATTTTATTCTTGCCCAAGGATAGTGAAATAGCCCTGTAGCGCAATTAGTTGATCCATAAGAACAAGCTTAGGTTGAATGGAGACATACATTTAGGGCTACTGACTGTGCTTGGTTAGTGCAAACAACCACCTACACATGTAACTCTTTCCTCCTTATATTAGGCACCTTACTTTCTTGTTGTGAATCATCACCTCTAGCCTCTCCCTTGACTGACCTTTTCAACACTGCATACATGTGTCATCTTTGGCACTCTTTTGATCAAATACCTAGTCATTATTGCCACTCATGTAAACGAAAGTTTCTTAAATAATATCAATTTCTTCTAGGTACGTTCATGACACCAGTCAAGATGTTGGGGCTCAGGCTCCTTGTGGTTACATTATTTTTCATACAGATACAGGTGAGACAGGAACATTTATATATATATATATATATATATATATATATATATACAATGCAATGTTACTAGGATGTTTTATTAGCTCTCTCTCTCTCTCTCTCTCTCTCTCTCTCTCTCTATATATATATATATATATATATATATATATAGTATCTTTGTTCATGACTTTCATTTCTGCTAAACGTTGGTATTTTTGCAAAGACAATCTTATTATCTTTTTTAATAGCACTAGTCTACTCTGAAGCACAACACAAAACATGTATAATGTGTACATTAAGCTTGTAATAATTAAGTATACATAATCATGTAGAAGTTGTCTGACTGAGGCCATTAGGAACAACTAAGATCATAGATATAGACAAAATTAAGACAATCACATTTAGTCAATAAGAAAATAAATTAAAGTCTGGAATGAAATGTAATATTAAAGTTATTCAACTTTAATTACATTTTAACTTAATTTTTCTTCCCAAAATTAAAACATCTAATGTATCAGAATATAGAACACTGATATTATTACTGTTTTAATACTACAAGGAAAAATTGATTTACAGGTAATTTATATACAGTATATATAAAATATATCTTAGATTTTGGTTTAAAATATAAGAATGCATTTTTTATAAAATAAAATAAATATTTTTTTGTTAGAATTTGGTGTCCATTATAGCATGGAAACCTTAGGCCATTGACTATACACCTGAGTCACCCTGCAACAGATCAGAGATTCAGACTTTAATCTCAGATTAGGCAATGCCAGCAAACATTTTATGCTTATTTGATCAAAAAAACATTCACACTATTAATTTTCACACATAATTTCCAAATTGGAGCCTGATTTAAAGGTTCCACTCAGAGCAGGCCTCGCCATGGTAGACCAAAGAAGTTGGGTGCACGTGCACTTGGTCTCATCGGACCGCAGGACATGGTTCCAGTAATTCATGTCCTAAGTTTGCTTGTCTTCAGCAAACTTCCAGTGACCAGTATGAGAAAGTGTGAGAGCGATAACACCAAATTTAACACACCTGCTCCCCATTCACACCTGAGACCTTGTAACACTAAGAGTCACATGACACCGGGGAGGGAAAATGGCTAATTGGGCCCAATTTGGACATTTCCACTTAGGGGTGTACTCACTTTTGTTGCCAATGGTTTAGACATTAATGGCTGTGTGTTGAGTTATTTTGAGGGTATAGCAACTTTACACTGTTATACAGGCTGTACACTTACTACTTTACATTGTAGCAGAGCGTCATTTCATATATATGTGGTATGTCAGAAAGTGTAAAGTACACATAGAAATATCACTGCTTATAGACTGTGCACACCCATGATTTATTATCCATGCGAAATCTGTAATATATAAAACATGTTATTTTAAATGCATATTCAAAGGTCTGAGACAACAGTGGCCTTGTAATGTCAGTGAGGGGCCGCATTCATACTATGTTTTACCTGTCTTTTATAGGATTTAGTTTAACAGTACTGTATAAGTTACCTGAAATACACTTGTTTTACTGTAAATGTTTCTTTTTTCAACCTAACAAAGTTAAAAAAAAGAACATGCTACATACAGTAGGTCAAGCTAAGAGAAAAAAAAACATCCTGCCTTTATGCTTAACGGCCATATAGAACATGAAACAAATTTCCTGTATATTTTCAATTGAAGAACACATACAATTTACTGATTTTGAAATGATGCACATAGGGAGTATTTTAAAATTATTGAGAATGTAAAAAATAAATCAGATCTTATAAAATGTAATAAATTATTTGTGTATAAAGACTTTCCTTAAAGCGACACACATGTCATTAAAACACTTGAACTGTACAGCTTATGAAAAACTAATTTTAAATGTAATGTACTAATTCAAACTTACATTTAAAATAGTAACCATTTGAATAGTTCCACATCTTGCAATAATTACAAACTCATTGCTAGTTGGACAACACTGATTTCAAAGTATAATAAAACCTTTCCTGTAGAGAAACACAAATCAATCAATCAATAATCCAATTGAAGGTTCTTTTATATATAATTAGAAATATGTAACAATATTTGCCTATTTCTTTTAGACAGTTTGACATACAAACCATGGAGAATTATAGAACAAAGGGTAACATTTTATTGTTTCACTGCAGAAAACACCAGTCTTAAATGTGTAGAATTGTATTATTAGCAATAAGTAAACTGACCATCAAAGATTTTACAATCTGACTCACCTAGGAAGGAGGAGAAAATGAGTTGCCTTGATACCAACTGTAGACTTTGGACCTTGTAAATCTATATTATTGTCAAGTTTACATAGTGTACGGGAAGTTGCCATAAAATGGGTAGGGCAGTGGGTAGGGAAGAGGCTTTATAGAATAAGTAGTGCATTATGTGAAGAGTGTCCCAGTAGAGATGATATTTGCTACAGACATTTTTGAATTAATTCACATTATGGTTAGTTAGACAAAACACAGTCTTGAGTACAATGGAGGTCCAAGGACCAGTTATAGTTTGCGATGTTGTAAAGGAAGTGAATTGTCAGACAAGGTGCACCACCTGGTTCTTACAGGGATGGCAGTTTTTATGTGTCTATCTTGGTTTCTTGATCAATTTAGCCTCCATATTTCCTACCTCATTCAGCTGATCAAATGCATGGTAATTATTAATAAGAGCACAGTCGTTTCTGTCTATCTTAGCTACAAATATGAATTCCATATATTTAATAGCCTTTAATCCAGTTGCCTAGTTAGGTACTGGATGATTTACTTCTTCTATTAAAGTCCTAAATCTAACTCTTAAAGGACCAATGTAGATGAATAGAAACTACATATGTTTGTTAAGTATTCAACAAGCTAACAACATTACCCGTTATGGAAGTCATGGCATAAAAGCATTTTCAGAAAATAATATTATTTTTATTACACTGTGTTAGTACATGGAAGGTCATATTACCTTGTCAAGGCACAGGGGACAGGTTACAGAGAAGGGCAAACAAGGCTTGTAAGTATACTTGCAAGGTGCCTTTAATGAGCCAGTGCTTGTATTTTATCTAAATCCACAAATAAATCAACAAAACCCTTTCCCCTCCTTCCACTATTGAATATATGATAACAAAGAGAAGAACACTCTTATTCAAGCTCCAAGCCGGTAGAAAGTATGGAATACAAAGCTTCAGGCAAAATGTATATTTACTAAAGTAAAGATCTAAAAATGGTTTCATGTCCATGACCCACACAGCTGCCAATATAACTAGTTTGTTACAGAACTTGGATGTTGTCCTATTATATACAGTGGTCCTTTAATGCCTTAATCATAATGCCTTGTATGGCAGTTAAGCAGAAAGTCAGGATGGTAGCTGTATTGGTATTTGTGACTCTTTCTACCCTACTATTAAGGTAAAAAAATAAACCCTGATGGACTTCCACATAGATCCTACGCATTAATAAGTGATAGTGGAAGGAACATTTTCAGCTCATCCACACTCATGTCTCCAACTATGAGACTTTTCCAGTAACCAGCTACCCCCTAAGTAAAATAATATTTCCTCAATGCATCATGGGACTTCAAAGTATGTTTAGTTTTATCACTTCTCTTTCAGTAAAGTATTCTTGCCTTTTACATTATCAAATCCCCAGTGCTATATAAACTCATTAGTCTTTCCTCAAATATAACTTGCTCAGAATCTTTAAGTTCCAGATACAATAGAAATATGAACAATAGTTTGATTTTACTATGAAAAATATATATATATACTCCACTCTCTTAAACATTTAAGTTCTGAAACTCTGTACTATTCAGTTTTATATATATAAAGAGGTACAGTCCAATCTCTATGACTTGTCTTACATGGCCATAAATATAGATCTGCTATGAGTAAGATCTGGGGCAGATCCCCCTTAAGGTTCTTGTTAAGAATATTTCGAGCTATCAATGGTTGAACAATGTTAATATACGTATCAGAGCACAAAATAAATATGGTTAAACTCGGGTCTGTTTACTGGCTTCAA
The DNA here is from genome assembly GCA_027410445.1 of Discoglossus pictus. Classification (NCBI taxonomy): domain Eukaryota; kingdom Metazoa; phylum Chordata; class Amphibia; order Anura; family Alytidae; genus Discoglossus; species Discoglossus pictus. Next base: position 62,781,027 of record CM050166.1, read on the forward strand.
GAACAAATATTTTATATATATTTTATTGCATGTAAAATGTTTATTTCCAATTTTGTCGTTAAAATTATTTAAATGGAGACATTTGGAAATAAAACTGTCACAAATCTTTTCTTTTGCATTTTTTTAATCAAAATATATATGATTTTTTTATAATAGACAAGTGTGCAGGACAATAAAATTAAAATTGTGTCAGTTTGGATTTAATTCCCATACGCTACAGTGCAAAAGAATGTATGATTATTTAATTTTTTTTACATCAACAATTATTGTATAATTTAAAGCTGCAGGTAGATATCAGTCATTCCTAATTACTCTCTGAATGACTGAATGAATTGCCAGCTGAAATGGTGGACTCTTTCTTTCAGACATTATTGACCGGTTTCAATTGTTCTGGCACCCAGGGAGTAATTAGTAATGATTAATCACTACCACAAAGAGCTAGTGGGTATGATAACAAAGATCAGTTGATAGACAAAACATATGGACTTACATCTTTAAATCACACACCCTAATTTGAATTTTTGCCATGTTCCTTTTTTTTTAAGTGAGTGTGATGACCATGTTAAAAATGTTTATGTTTAGCTATGAATTTAAAGGTATTTGCAAGTGAGCTGGGTTTCAAATGTTTCCTAATAAACAGCTACTGTTTAGTAGAAAAATATGTATTACGGTATATTGAAAAGTTGAATGTACTTACATATTTATATGCTAGATACTGAGATCTGGATGTGCACACCACATAGGAAGCTTACATAAAGTGTACCCTACAGGGTACAGTGTGTGACCTCTAAAGGAAATTATGGTTGCTGGGGTCACAGCTGGAATTGCCCGTAAGGAGACAGGCAGAGAGAGAAAAAACAGACAGCATTTGCCAGATTGTGATACAAACTTTTCAGTCTTTACTTCCTCCTGATTGGCCAAAACATTTTTCAAATTGTATACCAGTTTAGCCTGGGTTTGGAGGGTGTTAACCCTAAGCTTCAACTAACAGAAATGAAAAGATATTTTACTAACTTCAAGGTAAGTATTTAAATGCCTATTTTGTTATTTTTTTATGCAGATTTTTTTTTCCACACACTACCAATTCTCCTCTATCAGATGCACTCATAATCCAGCTCACTTACATATCCCTTTAATTTATAAATTAAAGAAAGTAATGACTTGACTAGACCCACGTGTAAATTCTGTTAGTTCCCATTATCGAAAATATTTAGCAAAATATCTTAGATGATTTTATTAGACTTGTCACGGTTCATCATCTGTCACTCCAATCTGACAGTCGCTATTCTGCCTCACCATAGTCATTAGAAGAACCACTGCAGTTTGGGAGAGCCTTCACATTTGTGAATTATGGAACAAATTAACAACATTAGTAGCTGTGGAAAAGTGTTTTTAGAGAAAATCTAAAATTTTTAGACAGTTTGTGTATAGAGTTCAGAATGAAGGAGGAAACATTCAAATATATAAAAAGATATAATAAAGTTCAAGATGGAAAGGGAGGAATGCAAGAACTAGAGGTCTTGATTCAACATGGATTATATGATGTGTCTGATTCTTCCTGCCAAAAGTACTAAAGGGTAAGGTGCTCAAGGTGTCATTTTAGTGTGTATATCATGTAAAATAATATAGTTTCCCAATACTTAACCCTTTAGTACATAAGGCCCATAATGTAAGTGGGAATACAAAGAAGCCAACTTAATGCCTGTTCATAAAAAATGTGTTTTGTTTACAGACACTAGTAAAAGCACAGGAAGAAACAAAAGGAACTCTTATGAATATGCAATTCCATGTCTTAGAAGGAAATGCAGGATCATCCATATACCAGGTAATGATGTGTGTAAGATGTATATATTATTAACTAGAATTCGGACACATACTGCTTACTGTTTATTGTATGATATATCTCATTCAATTAAGTTGTCATATTGATATTAACAAACAAATTTAAATTATTATGGCACAGCTGTGCTTAAAGACATTAGGGTTTAATTTTAATTTACTGACTAGCAATGAAATCAGTATTAAATTCAATGCTCTTTTTAAAACTAACATCCTGTCTAATCATTTTGGAAACATATACAGCCTTATTAAATTGCGATTCGACCAATTGAATAGGGCTCTATATAAGCACATAGCATACTTTTTTACAGAAGTTTTTAGTTAGTGAACTTCTATCCAAAAGCAAGGTCTTCACTAACTAAAAACTTCAGTAAACAAAAATATGCTCTGTGCTTATATAGAGCCCTATTCAATTGGCCGAATCGTAAATTAATAAGGCTGAAAATGTCCAAAACTATTAAAGCAAAACTGAATACAATAGTGAAAAATTACATTATTTAACATTTTCTAAAAATGTTGGCTGTTTCCAATTCAAGCTCATCAAACAAGTATAAATATATATAGGACTCCAATGCAAAATGCTATACTAGCAATTTCTAAGGTCAAGTTGCCCATGAATAAAATTATATTAATTAGGAGCGAAAGCTGCTGTTTTAACTGTGGTACACACTGTCTTCCACTTTTCATGTGTTTTGTGATTTATTGGGACATTTGAAAAGCTGGAAAAAGTACATTAAATGTTTTTGCTACACATTTGTGCCGTGTATGGTGTTTTATACCATAATATCTTCCTACACCGAGAGTGAATCTTTCCTGGGCCAGAGTGCAGTGGTTGGCCATTTCCTGACTTTTTGACCTGTGACTCTGACTTATGATATTATTGCTGTACATATAAAAACTATTACTAAGCAACGAAACTCAATGGTTTATGGCTGTGAATGTTGTAAGCTGGTATAACAGCAACCTTTTTATTGGTGTCATAAACCCAAGGTGTGTCAGTACCATTCAGTCTTGGTACAAATGAACAAGGTAAGGGGGTGTGAGAGAGGATATATCCATGTTTACTCAGCTGCATACCCATCCATTTTATTCGGCTCCCACTCCCTCCATTTTGTCTGTTTGCCACGCCTTCAATTTTCTGCAACTGGCAGTTTATCATTTACTTGAATATTTCTTCAATCTTGCCAACATTATAAAATATATAAAATTCCTCTTGCACAATATGGTTGTAATATAACAATGTACGATAAAGACACTCCTATAAAAGTGCTATACTTTTCATTGCCAGGGGGCAAAGATTTAATTTTTCTAGTAGAAAGTTATAGAGATGATTGGTGTGGGGTGATGGTGTAATTTAACCTAGTTGGTGGAGGACCATGCCTATGGAAACTCATAGTTACATTGTTGCATTGAGGCTGAAAAAAGACTTAAGTCCATCAAGTTCAACCGTTTTAGATCTCTCTTTTCTGCAATATGCTAATTAGTTGTTAATTGACCCAGAAGAAGGCAAACAGAAAAAAATAAAAAAAACATTGAAACATTGCCAACTGTCTCAAAAGTGAAAAAAAAAAATTCCTGACCCCAGATACTGGTGATTGGATTCCTCCCTGGATCAATACTCCCTCTCAAATTATCCAGGATAACCCTGAATGCCCTTTTTACTCAAAAATATATCCAACCCCTTGTTAAAGTTATCTATCAAATCCGCTGTCACCACCTCCTTTGATAGAGAATTCCACAGATTAACCACCCTTACTGTGAAGAACCCCTTTCTTTCTTTAACGTGGAATCTTTTTATTTATAACCTCAAAGGATGCCCTTTTGTCAGCTGAAAACCTCTTGGCACAAAAAGTTCACTTGAAAAAGCCTTATATTGACCCTGGACATATTAATATAAGGTAATCATATCTCCTCTTAGATGCCTTATTTCTAGAGAAAATAATTTGGTTAGTCTTTCTTCCTCTTATTAGTTTTGTTGCCCCTCTCTGTACTTTTTCCAGCTCTAAAATATCCTTTTTATGAAGTGGTTCTCAAAATTGCACTCCATATTCCAAATGAGAGCGTACTAGGGGTCTCATTCAATTAGGGGCCGTAGCCGATTTCCTGCGATCAAGTTACGTCCTAGCGTTGCTCTACATTTACGCTGCTATTCAATTTGCCGTGCCCGCAAGTTAGTCCACCTTACCGCTAATCACAAACCATGCTTTTGGCAGTAAGCATTCGCGGGCTTGAACATGATCGTGGCCGCAAGGCCGTAACACGTGTTACAAGCCCCCAAACTTGGAGCACTGTAAATGCAAATATAAATTCAATCCAGCACTGTAAAGCACTGTAAATGATGGGAAACACAATGGGTAACATTAAGATTAAAAGAACAACATTCTCAAGCTTGCACATCGCCAAAATCAAATACTTTATTTCATGTTTAAGTTCCAAAGTTCTACGGCCTTGAATGACCTCCAAGTTCGTAACTCGTTATTCAAGGACTTCAATGAAATATGGAGGTAGGATTCCAATGACCTACGGGCTTGGAGGTTGAAGCCCGTAGGACTTTATGATGGAAATTGAACATGTTGTGCTATGAATTCTAAGACCTAAAATCACTTTCACTTTTTATAAAAGTAAAGGATTGCTTTTTTATTTGCTTATAAAGCGCTACGATTTGTAAGTAAGCCCTTTGCGGCACCTCCTTGGTACAAGTAACCTGTGGTTCGAGTTTAGTAATTTACAGGCTTGACGAAGGGTAATCAAAGCAATTGAAGAACGATTAGGAATAGCAGAGGTAAGCTGCGATTGAACAAATCGCTAGGAATCGTAGCTCTCAGCACAAAACTCGATCGGAGCACGCAAACGGAAGGCAATTGAATAGCAACGTAGTTTGCGATCATCTTTTGTGAGCCCAGATCTCAAAAACTTAGCAATTGAATGAGGCCCTTGAGATTTGTATAGTGTCAAAATTATATTTGCTTCCCTTGTTTCTATACTTTTCATGCTAATATTTTACTTTGCAGCTGCTGCTTGGCATTGAGCACTGCTCCGTCATATTCAGAGAGTAGCAGGATGTCTTAAAATGAACTAGATCGTACAAATTCACAGATATATCTGTAAATGGGATTACTATTTCACTGCTGCTAATCTAGTTAGTCATCTGGAGAGGACTTTAAATGCAGATAATGTTTCAGTTTAGTGGGATTGAAGGTGCTCGCATTAAGCAATGAACATTTATAGCAACTGTATCCTTATCTGTATCCAAAGTCCCCTTGCAGGTGATTAACAAACCGGTGGCAGTCCCCCACAGCATTTGATAAATGAAAAAAAGAGATGCAGGCTTTACTTTGCACTCATGGTTATATGAATAGGCTAAAATATGACTTTTACTGTTAATGTTTAAACTAGATTAGAAGAAAAAGAAGATATTTTAAATTATAAAGATGGCATTATAACTTAAAAAAAATATGAAACTCACTTAAAAAAATCTTGAGGGTGTTTATGTCTAAACTCTTCTTTTTTATATTTTCCCTGGAAAAATCCTTAGGGTTAGAGAAATCAACCTTAAGATTCACATTCATCTATGGCTATATTTCTTTATTTTTACTTTCTGAAGATGTTGGACATATTATTAAATATAATCCACTACTTCAGTGGACTTCCACACAGATTTCTTAATATGTGGGAATCCCGCAGTGTTTTACATATATCATGCAGTTAAACCAAATCAATTAAAATGAAAGAAGCTAGAACCAAAAAAATAAAAAATAGGAATGGTACAACTTTCAAAAACAAATTCCTGCTTGATTTTATTTATAAATTGTATCCACCTTGAAAATGCATTTTAAGACCTTGTCATGATGTGTAATTAACTATTTTGTGTATAGCAACACCCTCTCAAGCTTGCACATCGCCCAAATCCAATATTTCATCTCAGGTTTATTTTCCGTCTCAAGTCCCGTGGGCTTCAATTACCTCGAAGCCAGTAAATTTCGTTAAAACCCGTACGGGATCGGAGGTTGAAGGCCACAAACTCAAAGCATCGTAGAAGCAAATATATATTCAGCCCAGCACTGTAAAACACTGTAATGATGGGGAACACAATGGGGGACATGAGGATTAATAGCAAAACATTCTCAAGGTTGCACATTGCCAAATTATAATCTTTGATTTTAGGTTTAATTTCCGTCCAAAGTCCCACAGGCTTCAATGACCTCCAAGCCCGTAGCTTGTTATTCAAGCCTGTACGGGCTTGGAGGGTGAATGTTCGTTAAGCCCGTGGGACTTGCATGATACATAGAACACGAAGATTGAACATGAAATTACATTTCTTTATTTGCTGATTTGAGATTAGGGAAATGTTGAGCTATTCATTCTAAGGCCAAACATCACCTTCACTTTTAATAAAAGCACAGGATGGCTTTTCTATTTGCTTAATTAGTGCCACGATTTGTAAGTAAGCCCTTTGCCACACCTCTGTGGCCCAAGTAACCTGTGGGTCTATTTTACCCATTTACGGACTTGACGGAGGCTAATCCCGCAGCCGCTGCGGGTCTCATCAAAGTACAGGATGGCTTTTTTATGTGCTTAATTGGTGCTACGATTTGTAATTTTCTGTATATACTCGAGTATAAGCCGACCCGAGTATAAGCCGAGGCACCTATTTTAACACAAAATACTGGGTAAAATGAGTGACTCAAGTATAAGCCGAGGGTGGGAAATGTGCTGCCCCCTGTGTCCCTCTTGTGCCCTCTGTGTCCCCCTCTTGTGTGCCCTTTTCTTGTGTCCCCCCTCTCTCTCCCCATGTCTCTTCTCCGCTCTCCCTCCCCTGTGTCTCTTCACCCCTCTCCCTCCCCTGTGTCTCTTCACCCCTCTCCCTCCCCTGTGTCTCTTCAACCCTCTCCCTTTTCTGTGTCTCTTCCCCCCTCTCCCTTCCCTGTGTCTCTTCCCCCCTCCCTTATCACCTTCCTCAACCCCCCTCCTCATTCTCAGATGAAGGTAAGTGAGGGGAAAGGGAGAGGGGGAGGTATTTAGAGGTGTCTCTCTACCTCCCCCCGTGTCTCTCTAACCCCCCTCTCCCTTTCCCCTCACTTACCTTCATCTGCAGCTTCTCCTCCGGCCTCCGCGCCTTCCTGCATCGGCACCCGGTATATGCTAATGACGTGACGTCAGATGATCGCCACGTCATTAGCATTGGCCGGGTCAAGACGCCGGAAGGAGCGTGGAGGCCGGAGGAGAAGCTGCAGATGAAGGTAAGTGAGGGGAAAGGGAGAGGGGGAGATATTTAGAGGGGTAAAGTGAGGAGGGGGGTTTAGAATGAGGAGGGGGGGTTAGAATGAGGAGGGGGGGTTGAGGATGAGGAGGGGGGAGGGAAAGAGACATGGGGGGTTAGAGAGACACGGGGGGGGGCCTTAAAAAAAGGGCTGAAAAACTTGGCTTATACTCGAGTATATACGGTAAGTCCTTTAAGAACACCTCCATGGCCCAAGTAAACCGTGGGTCTATTTTACCCATTTACAGACTTGACGGAGGGTAATCCCGCAGCCGTTGCGGGTCTGATATTCTCCAAGCTCATGGGACTCGGACACGGAAATTGAACATGAATTACAAAAAAAATAATTTGCAGATTTGAGTGTAGGGGAGTGTTTTGCTATGAATTCTAACACCTACGATCACTTTCACATCTCATCAAAGTACAGGATGGCTTTTTTATGTGCTTAATTGGTGCTACGATTTGTAAGTAAGAGCCTTGCGAGACCTTTTTGGTGATAGTAAGCTGCAGCTCGGTTTTAGCGAATCACAGTATTGACGAAAGGGTTCGCATAGCATTTGAATAGCGACCTAGGCTTTCTTGTGGCCTTAACTCTTGCAGCCACGTAAGATCAAAGGCTTTCCCTGCGGCGAAGGTGGCAGCAAGGGATAACATGGCGCCGGCCGCAAGGGAATGGAATAGGGAAGTAGCTTGCGGTCATCCCTTGCGGCCACGCATCTCCTACTGCCCTAAATAGAATGAGGCCCATAGCATATTTTTTTTCTCAGAAGTTTTTAGTTAGTGAAGACCTTGCTTTTGGATAGAAGTTCACCAACTAAAAACTTCTGTAAATAAAATATGCTGTGTGCATAAATAGAGCCCTATTCAATTGGCCAACTTTAAATTTAATAAAGCTGTTAATTTTTTTAATTCCTCACATTGAAAAATAATTATAGAAAAGAACAATTGAGCATTTATTTTAAAAGTGCTGTAATACAAATAATATGATTAGCACAGTATTGAAAGGAAAGGGACAGTATCTACAAAATCAAGTTATTGTTGACTACAAGGATGTTTAGTATAAATATAAAGGGAGTACACATTTTTTACTTGCACTATACCCCTATTCAATTGGCCAAATTGCAATTGAATGAGGGCCTAAGGCTTTTAGTCTTCTGAGTACCTTCGTCGCTCATTGAGAGCCTCACGCTGAGCTTCTAACTTTGGCGCACATTGTGAGTCTCTCCCCTTGTGTACTTTTGGTCGTCTGAGCACCTTCAGCGCTCATTGCAAGCCCTGCGCTGAGCGCCTTTGGCGCTCATTGCGAGCTTCTCCCTTTGTGTACTTTTGCTCCTCTGGGCACCCTCGGCGCTCATTGTGAGCCCCGCGCTAAGCAACTTCGTTGCTCATTGCGATCCACTCCCCTGGTCCTTTTGTTTTTTTCTATATATATATATATATATATATATATATTTATTCAATGATAATTAATGAATTAATAAAATAATAAATTAATCTTCTTTACCTATTTGTAATGAATATATGCAGCAATCAATATCCTGAAGAGCTAACAATCATTTTCCTGCAGCATACAATGTACATTTGCAGTGTTGCTGACCTGAGGTGTAAGTGTCAGCAATGTGTGAAGTGTGCAGCATAAATAGGCTGCGTGCGCGATTGCAAACTGTTTGTTTAGTTGTGTAAATCGGCATTTTAGAATGGTAATGTTATTAGTTGCAAGTTAGTGTTGTAAAATGGTGGCGATTGTCTATGTGTTACGCGGGTGTTGAACATTTTCCGTCCTCCCTAATAGTGTATTTTATACCTCGTACGTTCCTGTGTAAAAATCTTATGTGCCTGGCGGTGTTTTGCGTGGTTAGGGGTTGTGTAGCCCTTTTTTTGTTTTTTTGGGCCGCCATTTTTTTAGTCGCTTAGGCGATTTTCGAGTGGTGAAACTCGGCAAATTGTGTTTAAATTCTCATTATACCTCACTCCCAGATGTCGTGGCTGTCCCCCCGTGCTGTGTGTGAAGTTTTTTTTTCTTTGTGCTTTTGTTGTTTTTGGATGTGCGCGGTTCAGGCGTCACGCGGCTCGTATTTGTTTTTTCCAAGTCCCGCTTTCCAGGCCTATGTGCCTGGCGGTGTTTTGCGTGGTTAGGGGTCGTGTAGCCTCGTTTTTGTTTTTTTGGCTGCCCCCAGTGATTTTTGTCTAATCATTATATTAGAAGGGATTTGTGTCTAAATCCTTATGCGTACATAAATAGGACTCGCAAGGGCTTTTTCAAACACTTATTATATCTGTAGCGGCAATTAAATACACACAATAATGTACTTCAAGAGCACAGGAAGGCCTGGAACTACATTAAAATCAATTGCACAACAGTGTCAACCCCACACATGTTATTTCTGAATAATATTGACCCCCAGGACTCAGGGGGTTAATACATATCATGAAACCCACATGGACAAAAACATGATCTAATGCATTTTGTAGAGTGCTAGATTGCTTGATTGTGAGCAGCAAATATTACTTATTGGCACTAATTAATTCTTAGTCATCGATTGCAGATTACGTCTAACTTCCATGTTTTACTGACAGTGTCATTTACTATTGACTGTGCCTAAGAAGTATTGCGAGTGTCTAGGGAGTAAATTACAGGCTTGCTTAAATATTGTCAGATCATATGAACACGCCCGTGAAATCAGACTTACAAAGGCAGGGTTTACGAGTTCAGCCATAAGGTCAGAATTTGAGAGCTGGAGTCAATAGAATACATCTACACATTTAGAGAAAAAATGACTGGCAGCCAAATATATGAGTTTGAGGCGTTTGTGGATAGCTAATAGAATAATGCCCAATGTTTGTAATGTTTAAAACATGCTCTTTTCAATGCATGAAAAAGCTGTTTTGTTCCATGTCTCTTTAAACATGTTTTGAGTATTTGTTAACAATTACACTTTTGTTATATCTTGAAACTCACATATATGATTTGATTTTTTCAGTTTGTTGCAAGCAAACCAAATTCTGTGACATTCGTTCTTGGAGGTGAGACAGATGGCATAATTGAAATTGGACCTAATGACGGATTGTTGCGGATAAAGGGGCTACTTGACAGAGAGAAGAAAGCAAAGCATAAATTGCAGGTAATTTTTTTTTTTTTACCATGATATAATAAATAAATAGTGTCATAAGTAATTTGAGAAAAGTAGCCCAGCAAAATGCAGATATTTGGAAGTAGAAAGCTAGCGTTAATGTATAACTTATGTATGAGTAATAGTAATAGAAAAATAATAGTACTATTTGTTGTAATTCTAATTAATGACATATGTGATTTGTTGTTTTAGGTTAGAACTCTTAATCACCAAGGTGCAGTGGAAGAAGGTCCATATGATATTACTATCATTGTTGAAGACATCAATGACAATTTTCCAGTGTTTAACCAGTCTCAATATTACGGAGAAGTGAGGGAACAGTTCAGGGCAGGTAATAAATATGGTGCATATAGAGATAGTATGAAAATATAATAATATAATATATATAATATAAAACTACATAGTGATTCAATTGAACAAGCCCTCCATTTAAGGGCCGAAAGCTGAAACCGTAAACCATTCAATCGTAAGTAGCATTTCAGAGCGTGATCAATTAAGCAAGGCCACAACTACCAATTTAGAAACAGCCAATCGTAAATGAGAAAGACATCATGACATCAGTAAAACATAGAGGTTAAATGTCAATCAGTTAGAGTTTAGAAGTCCGCTATGAGATCAGACTCTCAATCCGGCAATGTACAAAATAATAAAATTGAAGGAAGACAATGAAGGTAGTCCATGTAGGTGGCCTGATACATATTAACTCCTTGATTTCTGGGATCAATATAACACAAAAATAAAACGTAACATTTTCTTTTTTTATTGCAGATTTGCGAGATTGAGACTGTTGTGCAATTAATTCTAATGTCTTTCATCTCCTTCTCCATCTTTTAAAGTGCAATATTGATTTTTTTATTTGCATTTACAGTGCTACAATCAGGTGTTTTACCACCTTGTGAGTCCTATCTGGTACTCGTAGGATTTTCGTCTACATTTGCTATTCACGGGTGTAAAAACAATTGCAGTCTTTAGGAATTTTAGCAATTGAATAGCGATTTGCGATTGTAAAATTTACGGGATAGAAAGATCAAAGGCTTAGATGGGTCAAAGTTACAATTTTGACAACAGCAGGGATTTTTAGCCTGTAACCCCTAGATCGTTTGCAGGTAGCTAAAATACACCAGTTGAATAACAAATTAGTTTATGGGCTACATTACGGGCTCTAGTAACCAACAATTGCTCAATTGAATAGGGGCCTTACTTTTGGCTTGGAATCTAGGTTGGTGGGTTCTGCTGTTTATATCATATATTAAGGAGTGAAAGAAAGGGGATGTAGAGGGAAGGGGGTATATTCACTCATTTGTTGATTGAGATAAACATGTAGTATTTGCCATTTGCCCCATCTCTATACACGCTTAGTGGAATGCAGATATTTGCCCTGCACTGACTCACCCTCCCCATTCCTTTAATAGTAAAAATTATTGTCGTGGCAGCTTCCATGCACAAGCAGAGTGTGCTAAAATGTTTTTTTTATTAATCTGTAATAGTCCATTAATGACAGATAAGAATCATTTTGATCACTGGTGTGGTTCTCCTACCTATCCTAAATGATGATATGTCAATTTGACTTGGACTATAAATTATATTGGTCAATAATATTAATAAATTGTAAGGAGCCCTGCAGAGTCTTTGCATCTTTGATGGTGTCCCTTCAATGAATGTGGACTTGCAGGAGATCATCATTCTAATATGTAATTTTCTTTTTTCTTTTTTTTTACCTAAACAGGAAAAACATTTATGACAGTATATGCCACTGATGCTGACGACCCTGACACTCCCAACGCACAATTAAAATATAGCATCACCCGCCAATTACCTGGTGGCGATAAAGGCATTTTATTCCAGATTAACAATGTGACAGGAGCAATCTCCATGACTACGGATGGTATGTACTGTACATTACATTGAAACAAGGTAAATTCGATTCTCTCAAATCCGCAGATAAAAGCTATCCTAAATAGCAGCTGGCGGAATTGCTTGGATTGCAAAAGGAAGCTTTTCATTGAGAAAAAAAAAAGTGGTGGGCACTTAAATGACTGATCCGATAATTGTGCCTCAATAAAAATGGTTAATCTTCTAGGGATCAAAGGGAGAGGAAGTACTGCATACGTAATTTTGCATGACATTTTTTTAATTCCATAGTAACTGATTTTCAAGTAATTACCGTACTTACTATGGAGAAATATATAGCAACAATGATTGAATATTTAGCTAAATAATTGTTAGGGTGTCTGATAGCCAGTTAATATGACAAGCAAATATTACATATTTGAAGAGGAATGTTGTCTAATCTGTGTGTTATTTATTTACTTCAATGTGACCCTTTTTGCCTTCATATTTTATTTTGGTTCCAAATGGGATTAACGGTACATAGACTTTAATCTTCCAGAAAAGGATGATAAATATTCTACGATAACATTAAGATATTAAAGTGGCACTGAAACCGTTTCATATTAAAAAAACATTAAAATCTCTCTTTACATTGTACTAGTCTTTTTTCTCTACGGTAAATCAATTCTAAGATACATGGCGTTGTTTTTGTGGTTCCTTTGTGCTAATATAAGTCTCAGGGTACTTGATATGTTTAGGGAGGGGATCTAACTGCATAATAACATTGGAGGACATTGTTTTGGTCTTCAGAGAGACAGAAAGACTGACTATACAAATAGCTTTATTGTCATTGACTCAAAGAACAAAAATGAAACCAACTTCCTGTATTTTCAAACGAAAAGTTGAGCTGTGCTTTATGATAAAAAGTTATGGGTATTTTTTGTTTGTTTTTTAAACACGATTTTTTAAAAGCAAAAAGAAAATGTGGGTACTGTACCATTAAGATAGAATGATGAAGTAATGATAGTAATGCAGTAGATTACTTATAATCATAATAAAGAAGTAATGAGAACACACAAAAATAATGTAGTCAAAATAGCTACAACAAGCAATCATAAGAAATGAAGTAGTAATCTGACTGATATGAACCTATCACGGAAACACTGAGTATAATGGCAACTGTAGACATAAAAGGATCTGCAGAAAAAAAAGGCCTAGCTCTCAACAGAGCACTAACTTCAATTTGACAGTTCTTAACTATCAGATCGTCCATCCAGCTAAACCTGAATAGATCAGAACAGAAATAGACAAAGTCTAATATATTTGTATTCAATTACTGGCCTTTCACTTTCCAAGTTTCCACTCTGCGGCTTGCTCATTAGCTCCACACCTCTGTATCTTTGTCTTTCTCCAATCTCAGATACCAGTATGGACATTCCTCTCTGGTGCCCCTCTTTACAGCTCTGATATACCTCTCTGGGTTTCTCCTTTGCAGCTCTCACAAATAGCATACACTTCTGTGAGTTTGTTTTCTGCTTTAAGCAAACTCTGCACAGTTTGCTTCTCAGCCTTTCCAGTTCTAAAGGCCCAAACAAGCACTGCTTTTTTGCCCATCATAAATTAAATGATTGTTGTGGTAAACTACCTCCCCACAAAATCTACTACACAAGCTAGGAACTGACCTCACAAAGATGAGAGGCAGTAACCTCGAAACAGCTGTCTGTGTTTCTTGGCTTGTGCATCACGCTGGGCTTTGCTTAAAGCTATGTAATATAGCAAGCATATGCATACAGGAAGCCATGTTTAAAATGGTATTGGATTACAAGAGCGAAGCCTTTGTGGGCACATTTGCATGTCCCTGCCCAGGTTCCCAGAATCCAGTGGAATAACTATACAGGGAGTGCAGAATTATTAGGCAAGTTGTATTTTTGAGGATTAATTTTATTATTGAACAACAACCATGTTCTCAATGAACCCAAAAAACTCAATAATATCAAAGCTGAATATTTTTGGAAGTAGTTTTTAGTTTGTTTTTAGTTTTAGCTATTTTAGGGGGATATCTGTGTGTGCAGGTGACTATTACTGTGCATAATTATTAGGCAACTTAACAAAAAACAAATATATACCCATTTCAATTATTTATTTTTACCAGTGAAACCAATATAACATCTCAACATTCACAAATATACATTTCTGACATTCAAAAACAAAACAAAAACAAATCAGTGACCAATATAGCCACCTTTCTTTGTAAGGACACTCAAAAGCCTGCCATCCATGGATTCTGTCAGTGTTTTGATCTGTTCACCATCAACATTGCGTGCAGCAGCAGCCACAGCCTCCCAGACACTGTTCAGAGAGGTGTACTGTTTTCCCTACTTGTAAATCTCACATTTGATGATGGACCACAGGTTCTCAATGGGGTTCAGATCAGGTGAACAAGGAGGCCATGTCATTAGATTTTCTTCTTTTATACCCTTTCTTGCCAGCCACGCTGTGGAGTACTTGGGCGCGTGTGATGGAGCATTGTCCTGCATGAAAATCATGTTTTTCTTGAAGGATGCAGACTTCTTCCTGTACCACTGCTTGAAGAAGGTGTCTTCCAGGAACTGGCAGTAGGACTGGGAGTTGAGCTTGACTCCATCCTCAACCCGAAAAGGCCCCACAAGCTCATCTTTGATGATACCAGCCCAAACCAGTACTCCACCTCCACCTTGCTGGCGTCTGAGTCGGACTGGAGCTCTCTGCCCTTTACCAATCCAGCCACGGGCCCATCCATCTGGCCCATCAAGACTCACTCTCATTTCATCAGTCCATAAAACCTTAGAAAAATCAGTCTTGAGATATTTCTTTGGCCCAGTCTTGACGTTTCAGCTTGTGTGTCTTGTTCAGTGGTGGTCGTCTTTCAGCCTTTCTTACCTTTGCCATGTCTCTGAGTATTGCACACCTTGTGCTTTTGGGCACTCCAGTGATGTTGCAGCTCTGAAATATGGCCAAACTGGTGGCAAGTGGCATCGTGGCAGCTGCACGCTTGACTTTTCTCAGTTCATGGGCAGTTATTTTGCGCCTTGGTTTTTTCCACACGCTTCTTGCGACCCTGTTGACTATTTTGAATGAAACGCTTGATTGTTCGATGATCACGTTTCAGAAGCTTTGCAATTTTAAGAGTTCTGCATCCCTCTGCAAGATATCTCACTATTTTTGACTTTTCTGAGCCTGTCAAGTCCTTCTTTTGACCCATTTTGCCAAAGGAAAGGAAGTTGCCTAATAATTATGCACACCTGATATAGGGTGTTGATGTTATTAGACCACACCCCTTCTCATTACAGAGATGCACATCACCTAATATGCTTAATTGGTAGTAGGCTTTCGAGCCTATACAGCTTGGAGTAAGACAACATGCATAAAGAGGATGATGTGGTCAAAATACTCATTTGCCTAATAATTCTGCACTCCCTGTATTTCTCAGAATTCTGAGTAGGAAATACACTTTTAACTTGTTTTAGAATTCGGATATGAACACAAATGTACTCTTTATTTACTATGCACTTGTAAGTAGGATTTCAGGGGACGTGATCATATGATCTGACAATATTTAGGCAAGCCCATAATCTACTTCTTAAACACTTGCAATACTTCTTAGACACAGCCAATAGTAAATGTGAAAGTCATCATGACGTCAGTAAAACATGGAGTTTATATTTAAACTTCACTCAGAGACTACAAATTAATTAGTGTTGAGAAGTAAATTTTGTGATCGGCCTCACAATCCAGCAATGTAAAAATCAATAAAAATCATTAAAGCAACTGTTATAGTCCATGTGGGTTCCATGATATGTATTAACCCCTTAGGTACGGTGATCCATTTCACACAAAAAAAGCATAAAAATATAGATTGTTTTATTGCATATGTGGGTTTGAGACTGTTGTGCAATTAATTATAATGTATTTATATGCCTTCCCATGCTTTTAAAGTACATTGGTTTGTTTTAAATTGCTGCTGCAGCTGTGATAAGTGTTTGAAAAAGTCCTTGCGAGTCCTATTTAGTACTATTTTCGACAGAAACTTGATACATTTTGTCAGACTTAATTTGCGAGCTAGAGCTACGGGTCTAATAGAATATTGCTTTTGTGTAACTTTCATTATTTAGCACTTGTAAATCTTAAGCTGGGCTAAAACCAATGGAGTTCTAAGGCCCATTTTGCGGCTTTGGCTGGCCCGTAGTGATTGTGGGTGCGTAACTCCCCAATGAAATGCAAATAGCTAATTGTTGCCAATTGAGTATACAGTATGTAAGTTTTACAAGCTGCTTTACCAGTTAAAGTAATTGTGATTATGCAAATTGAATGGGGCCATATGAGCTCTATTCAAATAGCAAATAGCAAATAGCGTTGCATTGTAAAATCGGGGAGCTTTTTTCCTGTACATTACACATCTGATCTGCAAAACTTGGACAAAAGCAAATTACTTATCTGCAGTTGGGAGTCAAAATGTGCAACTAATATATATATATATATATATATATATATATATATATATATATATATATATATATATATATATTTATAGAGTGAGAGAGAGAGAGAGGGAGTTTTGCTAAATATTCATCCAGTTAATGGTCATGCAATCGAAGTACGTCATGAAAATATAAATAAATGCAATATTGTAATATATTTTGCAGTATTTTGATTGTCTAAAGTGTTTATTTCAGATTTAAACGCTTGCTTTAATATTCCAGCTGCTTCTGTATGTTTTTTTTTCTCTGGGTTACATTTAATAAATTGGATGTTTGTGAAAAACGGAAAAGATTAAGGTCAGCAAGGGATAATGACTGTATTTTGTTCCTTAGTCCTATAATATTAGTGTTTATGTGTGTCAGCATGATAATTTTGTAAACAACTGATTTCAAAGTCTCTGTTTTCTGGTAAAGGAGCTTTCGCATTTTCAAAAATTGTTTGTTTATTAATTCTTCCAAAAGGATTTAGAGTTTTGGGTATAACTTACTATATATTTTATTAGATTTGTTTTTTATTCTTTTTATCAATAAAGTTTGCACCAGTTAAGTCATTTATTACTTTTTCCAAAATAAGACAGCATTAAAGGACTACTGTTTGAAAGTTTGCTCTTTGTTGTTTTTTTAGAGCAGATTGCCCATGTGGGCAGTATTCCAAAAGAATGGGAATTGAGCATATAATTGAAACAAAAATAAACATACAGGACTTATTCTTAAAAGGTTTTATTTGAATTCCCTGTGGCTCTGATCAAGCACTACATTCCCTTTTGCTAGGAGGGTCTTTGTAAATTATAGCGGCGGTTTGGATGCCTGTGCACAGAGCTGCTTTCAAAGCCTGAAGGAACAGTGTGGACTATCATACACCCATAATTTACATATAAGCCTCCTAGAGTGGCTAAGCAGCAAAGGGGGACATGTAGTGCTTGATCAAAGTCACAGGGAATACAAATAAAATGTTTAAAAAATAAATAAGTTTATTTTTTTTATAATATGCTCAATTCTTATTATTTGGCATACTGTTTACACTGGCAGTGTGCATTAAAAATACTTTCACATGGTGATCCTTTAAGAATTACAGCTAAAGGCAATCAGCAAGTATAATAATAATTGGTTAGACAATAATACAATTTTGGCTGTTTGTCTCATTACTATAGTAGTACCTAGCAGTTAACCGAAGTTCTCTGAGTTAAATATTTTATCTAATAAGTCATTAATGTCCATAGATGAGATTATGGGTAGTTTGAGCTCAGGAAAACAGAACTACCTACCAAATATTATACTTCTCAATGGTGTATTTAACCCAATGGAAAGCATGACATTTAGTAGATATTTTAATTTTTCAGTGCTTAAACTAACACAATTCTCAGCTATTAACATTACTTATTAGATTTACCCCACTGAGAAATATTAAATTTGGTAGACAGAAGACTTGATAAGAAAGACTTGCTGAGCACTCAATGGATATGTACCATACTTTAAAAAGACATATGTGTAGCTCCTAGGATGTTTTTTTTTTCTTAGCCAGGTTAAGGTTACAATTATCTTTATAATATTTGAAACATATATTTTTAAGGTAGACAAGAGACAATAGCTCTTCAAATCTACTCATACTTTTATCCAATCCCTTTGCAGTATTTATCACTATCGTTTTATGCTTCAATATTGCTTTTCCATGATATTGAATGTATATGGTATTCTTCTCTTCATTTGCAGGAAGCTTAAATTTAGATGCATCAAAAGTGGATCAGTATGAGATTCATATCACGGTATCAGATCTGGCAGAGTTTCCCTTTAGCACTACTGTGAAGGCGACCATCACAGTAAGAGAGAACCTATGGAAAGCTCCCCCAACTGTAGAAATTATAGAAAACTCCACCCGTGTGCATCCATACAACATTACTAAGGTATTGTATTCTATTTTGGGTTCTTCTGTTAATATGATTTCTCTGTTCAACATCATGAAGTTAATAAAATATAGATCAATGGTGTCCAAAAACATAAATTTCGATTTTCTGCTTGGTGGTCCATTGGCAGAGACACCACTGAACTGCTTTGCTTTATTCCTTCTTTGTTCCTGAAGTTAACCAGAAATTTAGGATGTTTAATTCTTCATATAAGATTGTGTGCAATTATAGCTCTGACTGTGACAGTGAAGTGATAGTAGATCAATAGAAGAGTAGCTACACTAAATAAACCTTTATCCCTGAGATTTTGCAGCAGGTGATAAGGGAGGAACAAAAGGAAAGAAATAGTAATGCAGTATTGAATGAAATAACAAAACTAACAGAATAATGTGCGTAACATGAAATTGTATGGTGCAATATTTGAGAAATCACGATACCTTCAAAAACACTCCCGCACTGCTGGCCCAGCAGAGAGGAAATTGAGCACCAGTCTGATCTTCCTACACTATAAAGTAATGCTACACTCTAACATATCAGTCCTTAACCTTTCCAAGCAAGCTTACTAGTCATATCCATTGCAACATTGTCATCCAACCTTAAACACCATTTTTCCATCTTTGACTCAATACCCCTTCTATCTTCACAGCACAAGACCTTGTCAACCATTTCAAAAATAAGCTAGACACAATCAGACCCAATATCTCCACAGACACATTAGCTCTGCTTTTCTCACAGACATTCTCAGTTGTTTTACACTAGTAACAGAGGACATGGTGTCATGATCTCCCTGACCACCAGGCCTTGGGAATAAATTGATCCACCCAGGA
The DNA here is from genome assembly GCA_027410445.1 of Discoglossus pictus. Taxonomy (NCBI): domain Eukaryota; kingdom Metazoa; phylum Chordata; class Amphibia; order Anura; family Alytidae; genus Discoglossus; species Discoglossus pictus. Next base: position 62,800,332 of record CM050166.1, read on the forward strand.
TGATAAGGATTTTGAGGCTGGTCATTACCCTGGCTGCTTAAAGACTCCTATCAGGACTGCCTCCTTGGAATATGTGGTTGTGGGACTGGGCTCAGTATGTTTTATAGTTATTTAACGTTATATTAAGTTAATTACTTTATGCCATGCTATGCTATGTTATGTCATGTTACTGTATGTTGATTACTGTATGTTCAGTTGTGTCCAGGTGATAAGGAGTTAACTGGCAATTAGAATGCTATGAGGTAGCCAGTGACTGACAGTTGAAAGAGTTATATAATCTGTCAGTTATGTAATGTGTGTCTCTGAGGTATAGTGTATGCTGAAAACTGTCTGTGATGTCTCTGACCGGAAGGTAACAGTTATCAGTGACTCTCACTCTAAGAAGATTAAAATAAATGGAATAAGATATCTGGAAGATATATATGTATCAGAATCCCCTTAGAAGTTGTAAGAGTTATCACTGTCTGACTGGATTAAAATATACTGGATTAATATATATGGAATAAGATATCTGGAAGATATATATATATATATATATATATATGTCAGAGTGCCAGAGAGTATAGCTGTCCTGGTCCTGTACAACTACTGAAATGGATGTAAAGATGTTGTGATGCCTTGTACATGAAACATTGTCAATAACTGTATAAGCAATTAATATAAAACCCAGAATACGCACAGAATGTTATCAGTCCAAATTTAAATATGCATCTATTAGACCTGTTATGAAGTTTCCACAGCAATGAAAGCAGTTCCTGATGTTTATAATGCTGAGCTTGCGTTCATATTTTTAAATGCTGCATAAAGAGTAAGGGCATATTAGAGACATCAGTTGTCTTGGTAAAGGGATCAAAAGAACCTGGTCGACCTGCTGGGTAGGTTTGGCCACCACAGCCTTATCAAGCCAGACTGAAGAAAAAGCAGATCACCACACATGGTATCCAAACTCTTGTCACCGTCTCACTGCCTGCTTCCACAACCTCATTCCTTTACTTCTTGTTACCTCCATTTCTACTAACGTTACCTCGGTCCTCCATTATCTCTTTAACCTCTCTCTCTACTGGCACATTTCCATCCTTCAAGCAGGTCCTGATAACACCGATTCTAAAGAAACCTCATCTCTTTCTAGCTATCACCCTATTTTTCTGTTCCCCCAGCTTTCAAACTGCTAGGACAGCTAGTCTACACCTTACTCACTACTTAAATAAGAACTCATTACTGAGGCTACCTGGCTTCTTTCCAAAACACTCAAGTGAAACTGTCATCAAAATGAAGTCAAATGGGAACTTCTTAATAATATGTATTGAACTCTCTGCAGATTCTAACATGTTAAACCATCAGAGGACTGTGCCACGGAGGCCCAGTGAATGGAGAGTTTGCAGGAGAAGTAGGGGTTCTGAGGCATATATCTCTAAACGTTCCTTTTGTGACACCGCCTCCCTGCCACTACCCATGTCTGTTGGGGTACCTCTGTCCCCCATTCAAATCTTCCCCTATTGGCAAGCCTATCAGTTCCAATGGGTTTGAAAACCATCTATATGCATACACTACACAAAAATCACCACTAAGTCTCAAGCGGGGTTGTCTGGTGTCACACTAGATTCAGACCACTCCTTTATTACTCACCAAATCTTGACACCTCCACCTCAGAAATATCTCCAAAATTAACCCCTCCTCGCCCAAGACATTACAAAATCACTAATCCTTGTTCTTGTTCCCGTCATGTATAAGCTTGGCTATTGCAACTCCAACACAACTTGGCTTCCGCTCACCCTGATATATCCTCAATACAATCTTTATTCAAGGCTCCTCTATCTCAACGCTCATTATCTGCTGCTCCCGTCTACTAGACCTTAAACGGGTTTCTTATACTCTCAAGGATAAAAAAAAAAAATTCTAAGTCTAACAAAGTACCAAAGCATTACACACAGGGTTGCTGCCAGGGATAGAGGGGATGCAGTATTCTTGGTCCCATTCAGAAGGGGGCCCATGCACAGCTTTAGCTGTCACCTACTCTTTTCCTGTCTCCAGTATTCTACTTCCAGTTCAGATTAAAGGAACACTTTAGTATTCATATGATATTAATCTGTTTAATTAGTAATGGAATATTATTAAAACTTAGATTTGATTCTTAGCGATTACATTTTTAGATCTGCTTCTTTCCACCAGCTACAGGTGTCCTCAGTGTGGTAGAGGGACTGTCCAGTGTTGTCTTGATAGCGTCTAACTATCTTTACCTACTTCCTGCAGTAGCTATTGCAGATAACCCTACAATAGTCAGAAAACATGCTAGCCTTCTGGGAAGTTACTTTTTCAACACCATGACACCTAACTAGGGAAAAAAGCATCTATGTTGGAAACATCTACGCTAAAATTCACACTTTTTAAAAGCTACTCAAAGTTATTTTCTAATGATTTTAGTGCAAATCAGTAACTGAACAAAATTAAACCTTATTTTTTTTAAAGATTATACTGGCCCTTTAATTAAGAAATGCTCCCTGCCAAAGCACCCTGCTTATCATCTTTATTGCTAAGTAGAAATATATTTATATTGTTACTATGGTATGCCCTATGAAATCTAAGAACCAACCCTTTTGGGGATAAACTGATTAAACATGAACAATGTGAATATGCCTCTGTATCCTCTGCTTATACATCTGTGTCTATATATGTTTCTCTCTTTGTACAAGTGTAAGATCAATCATTTTTATTTTCAGATAAATAATATGAAATAACGCATATACACAAAATAACAATAGAGAAATATGAGACAAAGATATGTTCATAGATGAGGTAGTGAAATGATGAACAAGAGGTGTTTCAATGTTTGCTTACTTTTTTTTTGGTTAAGGGGGTCCCTATCTGTTTGTACAGGGCCCCAAGATTTTGCTTGCTTTATTAGACCTTCCCCTAGACTTCAAGCAAGTAAACCCACCTGTTCAGAGTAACATACAACCAACTACCTACTTCATTCAGTCATATACAATTTAATATAAGCTTATCTTTTCTGATTGTCATATTTTCTATCTATAACACTATACAGTGCATTGCAAAAGTATTCACCCCCTTGGCATTTTTCGTGTTTTGTTGCCTCACAACCTGGAATTAACATGGATTGTTTGAAGATCTGCATAATTTAATTTACAGAACATGCCCACAACTTTGAAGATGTTTTTTTTTTAATTGTAAAACAAACAACTAATAGGACAAAATAACAGAAAAAGTCAATGTGCATAGCTATTCACGCCCCCCCCCCCCCCCCCCCCAACTCAATACTTTGTAGAGCCACCTTTTGCGGCTCCAAGTTGCTTTGGACAAGTCTCTATGAGCTTGCCACATCTTATCACTGGGATATTTGCCCATTCATCCTTGCAAAACTGGTCCAGCTCCTTTACTTTGGATGGTTTGCGCTTGTGAACAGCAATCTTTAAGTCTGACCACAGATTTTCTATTGGATTGAGGTTTGCGGCTTTGACTAGGCCTTTCCAACACATTTACATGTTTCCCCTTAAACCACCCAAATGTTGCTTTAGCAGTGTGTTTGGGGTCATTGTTCTGCTGGAAGGTGAACCTCCGTCCTAGCCTCAAATCACGCACAGAGTGGTACAGGTTTTGCTCAAGAATATCCCTGTATTTAGCACCATCCATCTTTCCCTCAACAACCCCACAGCATGATGATGCCACCACCATGTTTCACTGTGGGGATGGTGTTCTTTGGGTGATGTGATGTGTTGGGTTTGCGCCAGACATAGCGTTTTCTTTGATGGCTGAAAATTTCAATTTTAGTCTCATCAGACCAGAGCACCTTCCTCCATACATTTTGGGAGTCTCCCACATGCCTTTTTGCAAACTCAAAACGTGCCATTTTGTTTTTTGCTGAAAGTAATGGCTTTCTTTTGGCCACTCTGCAGCTCCTCCAGGGTTACCTTAGGACTCTGTGCTGCCTCTCTGATTCATGCCCTCCTTGCCCGGTCCGTGAATTTTGGTGGGCAGCCGTCTCTTGGCATGTTTGTTGTTGTGCCATGTTCTTTCCATTTGGTTATGATAGATTTGATGGTGCTGCTGGGGATGATCAAAGATTTGAATATTTTTTTATAACCTAACCCTGACTTCTACTTCTCAACAACATTGTCCCTTACTTGTTTGGACAGTTCCTTGGTCTTCATGGCAATGTTTGGTTAGTGGTGCCTCTTCCTTAGGTGCAGCCTCTGGGGCCTTTCAGTAAAGGTGTGTATATGTAATGACAGATCATGTGACACTTAGATTGCACACAGGTGGACATCATTTCACTAATTATGTGACTTCTGAAGGTAATTGATCGCACCAGAGCTTGTTATGGGCTTCATAACAAAGTGGGTGAATAAATATGCACATGCCAATTTTCTGTTTTCTATTTATAAAAAATAGTTTTATGTATACATTTTTCTCATTTCACTTCACCAAATAAGACTGTTGTGTTTTGATACATCACAAAAAATTCAGATTAACAAAACATTGAATTTAAGGCGGTTATGTAAGACAATAGGTAAAAAGTCAAGGGGGGGTGAATACTTTTGCAAGGCACTGTATATAATGCAATCCATTCAGCAGTCCCTTCATGTTTCGATACCCTATTATCTCTTAGATTATAAACTCTGCTGAAAGCAAGGCCACCATCTCCAGTACCAATATGTATTTATAATGTACTGTCTTGTCTTGTGTGCCTTCAAATATATATGTCAAAATTGTTCATTGTACCCTAGTGCTATAGAATTTGCTGGTGACCTACAAGTCTAGGATTATGTCTTGAGATAAGTCACAGGCAAAATGTAGTAAATTCAAAGCTGCTTTTGTATGACTAACTTCTATATTTATTATAGATATATTTAAAATCGGAATATTTTATTGTTGCATTGATGTTATACCATAAATGACTAAAATTATTGGCCCTATATGATTCCTCCTTAATCCGTTTATGTCATCAAATACAATTATTATTTTCATAACAAAAGTAAAGACATTTTTTAACTGTAACTTTACTATTTGTGCATGTCAGAACTTTACCCTTTAGCACACTTGCACTATATTGCAAAAGTTAGTATTAAACAGAACAGCATAATACTGGCATGGCCCTCAGAGTGCTATACAAAGTGTAGAAATATAATAAAAGTGCTCTTAAGTAGCTCACAACATAGCACAGCAGACAAGAGCAATGTTTTGGTATTTGACAGCACAGTCTGTAAAATGATCTACGTAATGGAAATTTTAACCAGACGCTGTGTGTTTCCAGATCCACGAGAGGCAGGAAGGCTGATTCTTTTAATGCTTTTCTGAGAACTACAGTACAATCCATCTGTGTCATTTAGCCGCGTCATTCTCATTATAACTTTGCAATTTAGGATTTTTACATGAATTGGTCTAAGAAATTACAGAGTGTAACATTCGTCACAAAGTGAAAGCAAATGTCACCCCAGCCTAATGAGAGTCACTAAAGTATGAAGTGTAGGCAGTGTGAGTCTCAGTAAACATAATGGCAAGTTTTACTGTATTCCCTAGAATTTCTTTTTTTAGTGAGCATTGAAACTTTCCAGCATTTTGCTATGATATTAATTATTGATATTATTAATGATATTATTAATGATATTATTATTGTTATTATAGAAAAGATAAAATGGAGCTAAAAATACTACAGAGTCCACTACATCTAAAATATTATCAGTCTAATAAACAAAATAATTGATTATGCTCAGTTCAAAATGGCCAAAGAAGGACACTGGGATTCTACCAAAAGTATGTACTAATAGATAGTGCTATAGAGATGCCTATGATTAGAATTATCCATATGCTTCATAGAATATGTGCTCTAGGCTTCTAGCTTTCTCTTAGACTTTGGAAGAAAAAAAAACATGAATAAGAATCAGGAAAAATAGGACATTGTCAGGGCTGGAAAATGGGGTTTTGCTCTCTTTTCTTCAAAACAGGGACATTTGGAAGTCTGAGAGGGACAAAAGGATTCACCATAAAAGATGGACAATTATCCCTCCAAAAGAGAGAGAGAGAGACAGAGTTGGAATGTGTGTGAATGGCTATTAAGTAATATATTCTCAGACTGCTTGCTTACTTCACACTATGCCTTAGATGTCCACAGTAATGCCCTAGAAATAGGAGATAGTTATTTTAATTATGCATTGATCATTAATAAAGTTCCTATTTAATGATTTATAATGGCAATATTAAATATTAAATTTATATTCAGTGTTTGTCTCCTCTCTGATAAGGTGTTACAGGAAAGGTGACTGCTTACCACTAATTACAATAAGTCACCTTTACTCAATAGTTTGTGATTTTCCTAGGTAGAAGATGATAGTAAGTAAACACACAAGTTGGAAATAATAAAAGTTTACTTAGCTTTGAGTAGTGACAGTTTACAGCAAATGACAGCTCAGTAGTACAGGTATCACAGCATCTTGATTTCTGCTGGATAAGCCCACCCCAGGGTGAACGTTAACGTCTATCTCTGATGGAGTTGCTGAGCTCCCATTTGCTGTAAACTTCCACTACTTGAAGCTCAGTAAATCTTTATTATTTCCAACTTGTTTGTGTGTTTACTTTCTTTCACCACTGAGTACAGTTGACTGGTTGTAGTTAGTGGTAAGCAGTCACACTACCTGTAGCATAATGGGGGTTGACTATGGGATAATCATATATGATGAGAATAAGCAAACATTGATCGTCTGCCCCAACTACAAATGCATTCCTGCCAAAGGAAACCTCTAACACAAGTCTCATGCAAATGGATAGCATTGTCTTGGTGGCACACTTTGTGTCTGAAATTTAGTCTTATAGTGGGAGGATACCAGCAGCAAATGGATCTAAACTTTGACAGTAAGTTTAATTTTGAATATTAGTTTTAAAATAATTAAATATTAATTTTATTAATGCTTATTGCTTAATTAGAACATCTAGCTCATGTAATTAGGGCACTACAGTGGTCCTTTAACAGGGGTTTTGAGTAATACTTTTTTAATTTCTCAATTGTTGCACACTAGGTAACATGGAACGATCCTGATGTCATATATGAACTACAGCAGAGAGACAAGCTGCTGAGGTTCCCATTTAGTATTGACCAGGAAGGATATATTTCAGTGACTCAACCACTGGACCGAGAGGAGCGTGACAGGGTAAGAGCAAAGGGGACCTGTTAAATCATGAAAATGTAAAATATATAATATATGTGTAGTGCTGAATCATGTTTAATATGTCTTTGAATTAAACTAAAGGGCCACCGAAGTCATTAGATCTGATCTTCTCTAGCATGTATATGTAATACTATTAAATTCAAGGAGAGACAATTTAATCTGAAGCTCTTTTCACATATAATAATTGGTTTAGTATGCCGCAGTGCTGTATTTTACAGAACATTTTGAGTCTAAGCAGGAGTCTCTGCACTTCACGATTTATTGAGCTTATATGGACATTCTGACAGGACCTGAAAGTACTATAAATTACAAGTTCCTTCTGAATGCTCATATTTATCTTTACTGTAAATATAAATTTCACATTTTTCCACATTGAAGTTCGAATTTCTGAAGTACCCTGAAGATTACGCTGGCATATTTTGGTTACAACAAAGACAGTGTAATGCGATTTGCCACATGCTTGTGATTTTTAATTACTTGTATAACCTACTGAGTGTAAGAAGCTCTAGGGCTCCATTCTATTTGAGCCTTGCAACTTGATTGCAGACAGCCAAATGCCTGCGATTGAGTTGAGTGCTCCCGTTGCTCTACTTTTGTGATGCTATTCAATTGGCTGGGCCCACAAGTTATGGTCCGATAGCGAAAATCAGAAACCATGCCGTCCTACGTAGCATTTCTGGACCTGAACATGTTCAATTTAGTAAGCTCGTAATTCCCTACACAGAAAAAGCCAATAGAAATGGAGCCCATCAGCAATTCAGGCTCCGATATGCGATCAGACCCACAAACCCTCAAATATAACGCCATGAAGCAGGGGTCCCCATCGGGACCCCCGCAGGGTCCCCACATTAACCCCATGATTTAGGGGTCCCCATCGGGACCCCCGCAGGGTCCCCACATTAACCCCATGATGCAGGGGTCCCAATTGGGACCCCGCAGGGTCCACACATTAACCCCTTGCTGCAGGGGACCCCAGCAGCCTTTACAAAGTTAAATTTTCCGCTGCAGATCTTTAAAGGGCCTGCGGCACCCAAATTGTTAACCCCGGCCACTAGGGTACTGTAAGTACTCCCGCTGCACCTAACTTTAACCCCCATATGCTGCGGGGTCCACATTGGGACTCCCACAGGGTCCCCACATTATCCCTTGCTGTGGGAGTCCCAATTGGGGCACCCGCAGCATTTCAAAATAAACATTTCCTGCTGCAGGTCTTTAAAGGCCCCCAAAATGTTAACCCCGGCCGGGATGGTACTGTAAGTACCCCCGCGGCACCTAACTTCAACCCCCCATCCTATTCCATAAACCCCCCTCTACCCTACCCTATTAACCCCTGCACTACCCACCTAATCCCCTAATAAAATGCAACTAAGTGCAAAAAATAAAAACACCCACATTACAGAAGATAAAAAAATCCCACTAAGTACAAAAAATAACAAAAACGACTAACTACAGAAAATAAAAAGCACTACAGAAAAAAAAACATATAGAAATCAAAAAACGTACACATAAAATAAAAACCTCCAATCTGTTGAAAGAAAAGGGTTAATTAGTCCACTGACCTGGCCAAAATGTCCCTTCAGCGGTGTCCATCGATGCCCTGGTCTCCAGTCTTCTGTACCAGGAAAGGCCCCTCCCACAATGTCCCAACGTCCTGTAACACCTACAAAACAAAAGAAACATTACAGTAAATAAACATATCCTCACAACCTGTAATAAAAAAAGTGTTAATAGTCTACAAACCTTGCCAAAATGCCCCTCCAGCTGTGTCCATCGATGCCCTGGTCTTAGGTCCTGACATTGTAAAAAAATAAAAAATACTAACGGAGCTTCTCCACTGAGGAGCTCCCCGCCGCAAATGGTGGTTGCAGCGCATGCTCCGATATAAAAAGCTAATTTGCGCGTTCTGATTGTCTGATATAACTGTCAATCATATTTCAGCCAATCAGAATGTGCAGATGCTTGGAGCCAATCAGAATGGCTCATAGCATCTATGTGTTCTGATTGGCTTAAATATGATTGACAGTTATATCAGCCAATCAGACTGTGTAAATTATTTTTTTATATCATAGGGTTAATTACTTAGAGGAGGTTTATTACTTAGGGGGGTTAATTACTTAGAGGGGGGGTTAATTACTTAGAGGGAGGTTAATTTAGATATATCAGTTTATTGGGGTGGATAATTGTGAAGTGTAGGGTAGTGCTTAGACTTAGTGTCATGATAGTCCTGTAGGACCCTCGTGGCACTTATAGTGTTAATGTGAGGGTTAATTATTGTCCCATAAGGGTCTATATAGACCCTTATGGGACTGATGGGGTTAATTAGAGGCTCATGGGGGTCTGTATAGTGCCCCGTGACTGATGGGGTTAATTTTAGACAAGGGTTAATTTAAATTTGAATTTTAAATGCTGGGGGTGTCCCGATCGGGACCCCCGCAGCAAGGGTTAATGCAGGAACCCTGCAGGGATTCATTGCATGAAATCAAGAGAGGGCAAAGGGAGGAGGAGGCTAAGGGGGAAGGAGGGAGGAGGATGGGAAGGAGGGAGGAGAAGGAGGGGAAGGAGGGAGGAGGAGGATAAGGGGGAAGAGGGGGTTGAAGAGACACGGGGGAGAGGGGGAAAGAGACACAGGGGGAGAGGGGGGAAAGAGACGGAGGGGGAGGGGGAAGAGACACAGGAGGGGGGAGAGGGGGGAAAGAGACACAGGGGGAGAAGGGGGAAAAGAGACACAGGAGGGGAGAGGGGGGAAGAGACATAGGGGGAGAGGGGGGGAAGAGAGATGTGGGAGGGAGAGGGCTGAAAAGAGATACAGGCCAGGGAGAGGGGGAAAGTCACAGGGGAAAGGAGAGGAGGGAAGAGACACAGAGGAGAGAGGGGGTAAAAAGAGACACAGGGGAGGGGGCAGAGACAAAGGGGAGGGAGGGGAGAAAGATACACTGGGAGAGGGGGTATAGAGAGCCAGGGGAGGGGGGGAGATACACAGGGGAGGGAGAGGGGGGAAAGAGACACAAAGGAGGGGGAAAGAGACACATGGGAGGGAGAGGGGGGAAAGAGACACAGGGGAGGGAGGAGACACAGCGGAGGGACAGGGGGGAAAGGAGCCACAAGGGAGGGAGAGCAGAGGGGGATAAGGAGCCACAAGGGAGGGAGAGGAGGGGGGATATGAGACACAAAGGAGGAAGTAGACAGGGGGGGGAGACAGGGCTTGCGATGCTCACATTGGGTGGCAAACAGCATTGCCAGCCTTAAAATTGTATTCACGTCATTTTTGACGGGCAAGTAGCTAGTGGAATATAAATGTCAAAAAAATACTGTTAACTGTTTATTTACATGAAAAATTAAAACAACAGAAATTATAATTACAATAGCTAAATGTAGTGTTCTACAAATTAACTCAGTCATGGGTTATTTTTTATAAAGTGATGGAGCCTCCAGACCCCAAAACGTCCCATATGAAACCTACTAACGTTTTCCTTGATACCTCACTAAAACCATGAATCCTCTTCTCAGGACATCACAACTCCAGTGAATCCACCCTGCTCTTTTTACATTACTTTCCACGGGCAGTTACTATTATGGTAATTTTCCATCTGAGACCATGGTCACTTCCAAGAGAACCCAAGATTTCAACTGGACACAGTTTAGGAACTTGCTTTAAACTATTTTCCCAGTTGTGTTGCTAATGTCTCACTTCACGTATACCAGATATTTCTGGGAAAAATGTTGTCTAACTAAGGTGCATTGATTATTTATTAGAATGTGCAGATACATCTGGAGGAGCCGTGTTTGACTGTTTTTCACCTTTGTAACAACACACTTCACATACTATACTTTGCATTATGTTCACAATATTTGTACATATGCATGAATATAAGAATAAGATATATTTTTGTGGTTGATTGAGTTATTTGCTGCACAATGAACAAGCATATATTTGGGCTTTATAAACACCTTTAACAACAATTTGCAAGAGTGGCAGATGTGGTATTTAAAGTAGATATATTAATGGCTTTGTTTTCTGGCTTTGTTTATAGTATGTGTTCGCTGCTTTTGCAAAAAATTACAATGGATATTTTGTGGCAAGACCTGTGGAAATTGATGTGAAGGTTCTGGACATTAATGACAACCCTCCGGTGTGTCCTGGTGCTTTGACCAAGTTTGAAGTTCAGGAAAATGAACGTGTTGGTAAGATATGAAAATGTGTAGTTCAGATACCTGACTTTAAGTAAAAACTAAAGGTACATTCTTCAGCATTGCATGAGTTCTATATCATTGTATAACACACAAGTCTTTATAGACTAACGAGGATTACTTATTGGATTTGACTCTGGAGAGGTTCATGATAAGTTGTGTGTGTGAGAGAGGGGGGTTTCTGGTGAGTTATTGTTGCAGTGAATGATGTAAGGGTTCTGCTTTTCCCCCACGGGCAACTGATAGACAAAACGGAGCCTCAGGATTCAGCTTTGAGGGAGTGATGTATCAAACACAAATTGGAGTCCTGTTCTGATAAAAAAAAACTCAGATTTTAATAAAAATGGCTTACACAGCTGCTAATATAGTTAATTTAGTAAATACTTCACAAACAAGTGTCTTTTTTAACTGCAGTGGTCCTTTAAGCACAAAGCAAATTACAATATTAACAAATTGCAAGAGAATGGAGATTAGAATTTTACATACCTATAACTTCAGCCAACTGAGCATTTCTCCCAAGCACCTTTGTACAGTAATTTTTGCAGTTGTTACTGTATACATTATGTATATTCAATATTTTGGATGTTTTAGTGTTTAATAATTATGTGTATTAGTTTAAACATAATTTTGAATACTGCATATTTCAAATATACAATCACTAATATAGTTGTCGTACTGCAAGTTTGTGTGTAACGCTTGCAAATTGCAAGTTGCGCATGCGCGCTACACACTGTGAAGCTCACAGAGGGCGCTGAAGGAGGAGAGGGAGGGAGAGAGGAGGGAAGGAGAGAGAATGAGAGGGAGGGAGAGAGAAGTAGGGAAGGAGAGAGAAGGTGGGAAGGAGAGAGAAAGAAGGAGGGGGAGGGAGAGAGAAGGAGGGAGTGTGAGAAGAAGAGGGAGAGAGTGAGAAGGAGAGGGAGAGAGAGAGTGAGAAGGAAAGGGAGAGTGAAAGAGAGTTAGAAGGAGAGAGAGGTTGAGAGTGAGAAGGAGAGGGAGAGAGGTAGAGGATAGGGAGAGAGAGAGAGAAGGAGAGAAAGGACAGAGAGAGGGGGAAAAGAGACACAGGGGAGAGAGATGGGGGAAGGAGACACAGTGGAGGGAGAGAAGGGGAAGGGACACAGGGCAGGGAGATGGAGTGAAGGAGACACGGAGGGGGAGGTGGAAGAGACAGGGGAGGTAGAGGGGGAGAACAGACACGAGGGGAGAGACACAGGGGAGGTAGAGGGGGAAAAGAGACACAGGGGTGGGAGGGAGGGAAGAGACACAGAGGATGACACAGGGGATGCGGGAAAGAGACACAGGGGAAGGTGGGAAAGAGACACAGGGGAGGGGGAAAAGAGACACAGGGTAAGGAGAGGGGAGAAGAGACACCGGGAGGGAGAGGGGGGGAGACACAAGGGAAGAAAAGATAGGAAAATAGACACAGGGGAGGGAAGAGGAAGAGATACAGGGGAGGGAGAGGGGGGAAGGAAACACAGGGGAGGGAGATGGGGGAAGGAGACACAGGGAGGGAGACTCGGGGAAAGGAGATAAGAGAGGAGGGAGACACAGGGGAGGGAGATGGAAGGAATGGACACAGGGGAGGGAGATGGGGGAAAGAGACACAGGGGAGGAAGGGGGAAAGACACAGGGGAGGGAGGCCTGGGAAAGAGACACATTGGAAGGAGGGGTAAAGAGATACAGGGGAGGAAGAGGGGAAATAGACACAGGGAGGGAGAGAGGGGGAAAGGAGACACAGGGTAGGGAGAGGGGGGAAGGAGACACATGGGAGGGAGGGGAAGTAGGCACAGGGGAGGGAGAGGGGGAAAGAAAAACAGGGGAGGGAGGGTAAAAGACACAGGGGAGGGGGGAAAGAGACACAGGGGAGGGAGATGGGGGAAGGAGACACAGGGGAGGGAGACTCGGGAAGAGGAGATAGGATAGGAGGGAGACACATGGGAGGGAGATGGATGGAATGGACACAGGGGAGGGAAATGGGGGAAAGAGACACAGGGGAGGGAGGGGGAGAGACACAAGGGGAGGGAGAGGGGGAATGATACACATGGGAGGGAGGCCTGGGAAAGAGACACATTGGATGGAGGGGTAAAGAGATACAGAGGAGGGAGAGAGGAAAGAGACACAGGGAGTGAGAGAGGGGGAAAGGAGACACAGGATAGGGAGAGGGCGGAAGGAGACACAGGGGAGTGAGGGGGAAGTAGACACAGGGAAGGGAGAGGGGGAAAAAAAAACAGGGGAGGGAGGGTAAAAGACACAGGGGAGTGAGAGGGGGAGGTGGAGAGACACAGAGGAGGGAGAGGGGAAAAGAGACAAAGGAGAGGGGGAGAGACATAGGGTAGGAAGAGAGGGGGAAAAGAGATGGAGGGGGGGGGGGAGAGACAGAAAAATAAAATATTATTCCATCATTTGTGACCAGCAAGTAACTACTACTATATAAAGATGACCGACATCTGACTAATGCTCTGCATGTTATATTCTATCTCCAGGAAGCAGTATCGGAGTCTTAGAAGCCACTGACATGGATGAGAAGGGCACAGCTAATTCTGTGTTAAACTATCGTCTACTGTCACAGAATCCCACATTGCCTCTAGACAATATGTTTAGAATCGATCCATACACCGGAAATATCCAATTATTTATATCTGGGCTAAGTATGAAGAATGTTCCAGAATACACGTTATTAGTTGAAGTCTCTGATGAAGGTTCACATACTCGTAAGTATTCTTCTTTAATTTCATATATGTGTCTATTTTTATGCTTTTAAAATCAATATAACATGCAAAGTCATAACTTGAAGAACACGTGATAAAGGCAAATAAATATAATGTAAACATAAATAGTTATATTAAAATAATTTTCAATAACAGAAGTAATGGTAGGGGGAGACATTAGATAAAAATGAACCAATTTTCCCATTGGCCTGTGCAAGTAGTGAAGAAGTGTAACCAGTGGTTTCCACCACTGTTTCAATCCTTATGGCTTTCATGCCAGAAATAGACTCATCTAATATGCCTTTTTATCTACCCCAAAAGATTAAGCTTTATGCACATGCTATCCCTGTGTACAGAGTGGTCAAAAGCTGGGTTTTACCTAAGCTGATTTAAAGCATTTCCAGAATATTTGTACATTTGCCTGTTGAGGAATTACAGGTTAGTTAACAAGATTTTACGTATATCTGCATATTTGTAAAACTATTTCTGCGTTAGATCTCATAATGGTTTGTCAGGACCAATGCCATTGACCTGTGTGTTTTGTAGTATTGAATTCACTTTTACTCATTAAGTTAAGCTGTGAGTTACTATGGGAAAATTAACAATTTCTATGTTTCATTTGCAGCTCTCAGTACAGTGTGCGAAATATTAGTCCAAGTAATTGATATCAATGACCAGATTCCTATATTTGAGAAATATGATGTAAGTATGCTTTCTGTTTTGAATATGTTATTTTGTTCTATAAACATACGTACATACATACATTGTATATGCACTCTTAATAAATTAAAATATCACTATTTTGAGCCGGTGGCCATTTTGTGACTGGCAGCATTAGCCACACCCAGGGGCCATATTGTGTATGGGCATGACAGTTCATGGCTCAATTGGCAGTCATCTGGGACTTGGACAGATGTCTGTCACAGGCTGTTGACACAAGAGACGATACCTGGGGGTTTGGGGCTCCCAGACCCCCTGTTATACGGTTATACTGTTATATTATTATGATTATTGTCTAAGGAAATGAGCAGGGTTCCCATCACCATCAATAAAAGTAGTCATAATGCATGAGATGGATTGATGTGGAAACACTGCCCCAATACCATATACTATGAGGACATTAGGTGGTTTTATGTGGGGTGCGCTTTTACGCTTGTACTTAAATAGACTGACAGTGTGTGGAATATATACACATATGTATATGATAGTATGGGGTAGTCATGCTGGATACAATGCCACATACATCTTGCAATAGGAGAAGGACCCCAGCTGGCCACCAAGGCTAATCCTTTAAGTACACATACTTAAGTCAGGAACAATAGGGTCCCAACAGACACAGGGGCACCATCTCTCCAGGGGGCCTCTCTAGGGTCTCCCTAACCCAGATCCAGGGGACTGGGCCAGAGCAAAGGGATGTGTCTCTCTTGACTGCCAGGGCCCAAATGACTCTGTTAGCCACACCTAGGGGGCGGACCTGGGAGGAGCCTCATGTTTCCCACGGTGTGACACTCTGTGATCGGCCAGAGGTAATTTGGGGCTGGCTTAGGGTAGCCACTCCCCCTATCCTTGTGTGATGTGCTTAAATATGCTGTTCTAAAATAAAATGTTGTTCTTAATTTAATCATAACTTTGAGTACAGATGCATTATTGACCCAGGGGCATATGCTGGTAGAGGAGATCGTTCTGACTCCCTTCCAGATTTCCCAGGCACGCTACCAATGAGCTGGGACTTATGCTCTTGCATCCGCAAGGACTGTCCATTGGTCCGAGTCACCCAAATCTTAGGTCTAAAACCTACTGGGAATAAGAGTACTAGGATACTCTAGATACCATCATCATAGTAGGTTGTGACAATGGGTAACAAAAGAACTGTATCAATTCAATGTTACTGAAACAACTGCATTTTTGCAGTAAATTGACAGTAAGTTGATATTTTCAAACATATGTTGTTGGGGGGTTGCAGTTTCTCCCATGCAGAGGATACTTGACTGCCATTTTGGTTGTGGAGTGCCCTTAAGGGTGGGTAAATTCTGATATGTCTTCAGGAGATGTCTCCCCCTTAATGGCACAAGCAAGCTAAAACCCGAGAGACTGCGCCCTAAGCTTTCCAGTGTGCATCTCTCAAATGTTTGCAATTTTTAATTGTAAATCAGACTTTCTGATCAACAGACTAATATCAATTAACAATTTTTGCCAATTATCCCCGAAGCTGTCAATCAATGTTCCTTAATCCTTTTCTTAAGGGATTACTTTCATCTTTATGCTAATGTTAATTGTTGCTAATCTTTATTAATTACTTCTTGAGGCTGGCATAGTCTGAGCATGTACAGACCACCAGAAAGTGAACATATTTGATAAAACACTTGATACATTACATATTTTGTGGCAGTGAAATGGTTAATATATACACTAAAAGTACACAAAGTCATAAAATAATTAAAAGCGTGCTTCTGTAAGAAAGCTTCTAACTTAATAGGTGCCTGAGAGATTAGTAGGTTTATAAGTGTAGAAGGGCTATAATAAATACTCTGACATGTTTGGTACACAGTTTCCATCAGAGCTTGTGCTGTGGGTGGCTCTTTACAGAGTCCTCATACTGTGTGAGGTACAGGGTTACTACCAGCATCTCCGAAACAGACTTGTCTAGAAATATTCTAAGTGCTGTTTTAAAGTAACCAATATCGAACTTTCATTGGTTATACTCATTATGTTATTACATATTCTTAATCTTAATATTTTTTATTTGTTTGTAAAGCTCCTCTATTCTGTAACGCTAAGAGAAGAGGTATAGTGAATATATAGACAAGCATGACAAAAGTATGCATGTTGGTTCAGCAGGTGTTGAGAGCCTGGCTTGCATAAGAGCCTTACAATCTAGGGTTAGACATAGGGCATTGTGCGGCCCGCGGGCCACATCCGGCCCTTTGGCTGTCCTTGTGCGGCCCGCTACAGTGGGATACAAATTTATGTCCTGGACAAAAAAACACTGCCAATTGTGAAAGAGGTCAATTTGTGAGCTGCAGTGTTGTGACTAACTGGGATGGATAGCATTCTGTAGATACTGGTCCTGGCACTGAGAAAATAAAGTAAATGAATGCTATAAAATTAATATTGAGCAGAATTAAGTTCAGGCTATGGTTCGGCCCTCCACAACATTCTGAGTTTTCATGTAGCCCCTTTGGGAAATTAATTGCTAACCCCTGATCTAGGGGTATTAGAGACAAAAAGTGGATAGGTTATTTCATAATGTGTCATAGTGTGTTTTCTTTTTTCAAATAATGATCTCAAAGCACAAAATCTTATTCAGAAATTTTACTGCTCAGTGGCTTGGCCTCTGCCAGCCAATGAGATCCACTGACTAATGTATGCTCTGTGCATTTCCTGTTAGTTTCAATACTCAATACTTAATACTTTGTCATGCAAAAATGTGTTTGTAATATTTAATATTTGCTCTTTTAAATGCTTGGAAAAAAAGTATTATAATGTCAGTTAGGTCATGGTTTCACAAGGCAGTTGCTTTGAGAAATAACCTTCTCTATAAACAAATGTCATACTCAACACTGTATTTTAATTTTCAGAAGTTCTGGCTATTTATAAGAATTTATTTTTTTAAAGACGATATGTCACTCAAATGGAATTCTCTTTGAAAATGGTCAAGCACTTCAATTTAAAAGCGTCTTTATTTTCCATGACTTGCAAAAAATATATATATATAATTTAATGATTACTACATGAAAATGTAAAAAATATGCAAATGGAAATGGATGATGGAAAGTATTATCCCACTACTGATAGACTTTATTAGTGCAAGTATGGGGTATAGAGGTTAAATTATGTGTCAGAGCCTAATAACAGTGGATAAAGTGCCACTGGTGTTACATATTTATAGTAGAATTAGTATTGATAATGGGCTCAGTTTAAAAAAAAAAAACAGCATTTTAGTTTGTATTAAAATGTTATTATTTTATGCTTTTATGTTTATAGTGGATAGTCATTGTTTTCTTCTTGTCCCTGATTTGTCAAGTGAAAAGAGACTTTCGATGTACATAAGTTATACATATGAGACTTTGAATGTAGATAATCTATACATTTGCTGCTTACTATAGAAGTTAAAGGGACTGCTCTCCACCATCATATAATTAGTAAAAATCTTTTTGATTTAAATGTTTTTTTCACTATTTTAAAAATGTTTTTAAATGGTCCATAGTTAGCTTCCTCAGCACCCAAGCTGTTTATTTGCCCAAAATTCAGCTACAGCAGGCAATATATTGATTGATTGGAAAAGTTTTTAGGTGACATACATTGCAAGCTAAAACTTAGTACTTTAATACTTATATACCCAATTCACTGTAATAATAAATAAAATATTTTTTATTTGGAATTAGTATATCTACTGAAAAAACAAATATCAGCTTTTTCTTTTGATTTCTTCAAACATACGTATTTGACATTTGCATGGTATTTGTTTGCAGACAACATGGATGTTTCAGGCAGCAATGAGAGAATTAACCATGTTATACAAAAACTCTTATAGAACAGTGAAATATGCAACAATTCTATTTCCAAAAGTGTTTTCACTTGTTGTCAGTGCTGTGATTGATTATGTAGAGCAGTATTGATAGATTCCAAGTACTTTACTGTAAGTTGCTCTAGTTTAATAATATTAAAAAGGAAGAAAGTTCCTTACATGTTATAGATATAGTGTGCTGCCCTTCTGAGGTTGTGACAATGGATGTCAAGGCTTGTATCACTAGCTATTGTGAGAGGTTTTCTACATGGTCTTTGAATGACTAAATATGATTAAAAAAAAGCATAACAAATAAACACAGTCTTACATTTTGTAACTTTTATATACATTCTTTACTTTGGGATTTCACTTGGTTTCGTTGCATGCTGCTGAATGCTACTTTTTCAGGAGAGTGTGTCTTTGTAAACTAGTGTGCTTCCCTTTAGTCCTTTTTAGGGCATTGGCAGGTGTAGCTGTCACATTCCCATTCTGCAGACAGAAACTGTATTCAAAGTCTTTTCCCACCTTGGGAAGCTCATATGCCAAAACCAAATTGGCAGATGCCACAGCAGCATCATTTCACATAGAGGCTCATTTTAAAAACATGATGTCTTTTTATAAGTGTTTAAAAAAAAGGGATATTTTAAAATTATGACCACAATGGTACCTTAATGAAGAAGAGGAAGTATTAAAGAAAAGGTTTGATACGTCTAATTTCTGCTTTGGTCTACCCAATGACTAACCCTGTTTAAAGTTAAACACATCCTAATCCCAGGTTTAAGTCGTAGCTGATTCCGTTTTTTTGTTCTGATTCCATAGTACGGGAGTGTGACCATACCTGAAGACACACCGTTGGAAACTGTGGTGATGAAAATACAGGCCACAGATGATGATGAACCAAACACTGGAAGCTCCTTCATTATTTACCAGATAACTTCAGGAGATCCTGAGAAGATGTTCTCTATTGACACAAATGTTCAAAATAATACAGGATATTTAAAAATTGCCAAGGTACTGACATTCACAA
This sequence comes from Discoglossus pictus, assembly GCA_027410445.1. NCBI lineage: Eukaryota > Metazoa > Chordata > Amphibia > Anura > Alytidae > Discoglossus > Discoglossus pictus. The sequence continues at coordinate 62,819,940 of CM050166.1, forward strand.
ATTCTGTTACATACTATTAAGTGATTTCATTTTTTTTTGCATTCATTCATTGTATTCTTTACTTTACAGCCCCTTGATTATGAATCGTACCAAGAGCATAATCTTGTGATTGAGGCTACAAATCCAGAACCATTGTTTACAGGAATCCAATATAATGAGAGCTCTGTCACATACTTAAGAGTTTTCGTTACTGATGTTGATGAAAAACCATATTTTAACCAGAGTATATACCAAACCCAGTTCAAAGAGGATATCCCTGTAGGAACAAAGTTAGCAACAATACCAGCCTTTGATCCTGAAGGAGACAGCATAAGGTAAGTTGCTATTGACTACCAGCTATGGTTTGTGATATCATTTTTGCAAGGAATTGTCCCAAATAGACAAGGAGAGATGTTTTCCCACACACCGCTTTAGACCGGCCAGTGGTGTAGCTGGTGTAATGGTGGGCCCAGTGCAAAAAAAGCTATGGAAATTAAAAATAAATAAATTACAAACTGGGGCCCTCCAGAGGACATCCCTTATGCATTGCACCAACTACACCGGTGGTAGCCGAGAAAGGTACATTGCCAGTAAATTGCTTAAACATGAATGGGCTAATCCTGGCAACTGTGAAATTAGACTTTTTAAAATTCATGTTGAAAGGTGATAAATGTTGAGCATTTTTAACAAGTAATTCTTGAGAATACAAGAAACTCACAAAAGAAAAGGGCTCATTAGAGCAAAGAAAGATAAATGCATGCAGTCAAAAATTAAAGAAGCAACATTCTTATGTTTATGTAATTAAATATAAATTTACTGCCAAATCTAAAGTCCTACCTAATTAAACCACCAAACTAGAACAACTATATGATCTGAGCCCATCATGCCTGCTATATGCCCATATAATATACAGGCATACACCAGTATATGTTATACCACTCCACTGCTCCATAGGGTTAATTGCACTGCCTTCTTATTAATGGCAATGATTGACACATCTGTGTCCTTACAGTGCCTCTTGGCACTAACATGTGGATTTAAGCATTATTATTATCCTTTTTTTTGTAATGTGCCAACAAATTCCGTAGCGCTATACAGGGGTTTAAGTACAAGTCAAGAACACTTTCAAACAGTGCAAAGGATGGGGATCATCTGTTTAAAGAAGCTTATCACCTTCAGCCTTAATATGCACAACTATCATTCATACCCACAATTTACAGTGTAACACACAACCAGCTCCACTTGCTAGAGTCTATTGCCCATCTGTGGCCATCTTGCATCTATCACCCTCCTGTATTTCACCTAAACCCTTTAGATTGTAAATTTGTGAGTTTTAAATCTTGTGGAAAAAAGCACTATGTATGCTTGATTTAGAGTTCCCTGGTGGTCCAATGGTTAGGATTTGGTGCTTTCCCCACTTCGACATGGATTTGATTCCAGTTAGGGAACCAAAAGTTCACACCACTCTAAAACCATGCCGCATTGGGCCTGGTCACTACTTGGATGAGAGACCACCGAGGAATACCAGGGGCCGTATGCTGTGGCCCATTGTGGAAATAACTGGCAACCCACTCCAGTATCCCTGCCATGAATACCAAGTGGATCAGCATGGGTTACAGTCTATGAGGTCACAGAGAGTTAGACCCAAAGAAACACCTTTGCTTTTAAGCTCAAATATAGGGCCCTCCATTCTTTTGCAATGTGTTAAAAATGTTTTTTGCCTTGCACCTAATCCCTATATAGCGCTATTAAATATGTTGGTGCCTAACAAATTAAGTATAATAATAATAAACATAATGATAAATCACAAATCACAATGTCACCCTAGACCCTAGAGGTACCTATTCACTTCACCCTAGAGGTACATATTCATGTAATGATCTCTATTGTTGGTTCTCTGATTATAACACAAATCATAGATCTAATAAGTTTCTAGCTATTTGCTCTATGATTTATATTGTAATACTAAGAAGATTTACATGTTATGTCACAACCTACAATGATGATGGAGTATAGAGGATCCTAGCCCTCTTATCTCCTGTAGGTTTTAGACCTAAGATTTGGGTGACTCAGACCAATGGACCTTCCTTGCGGATGCAAGAGCATAAGTCCCAGCTTTTGGTAGTGTGCCTGGGAAAACCTGGCATGGAGTCAGAAACGATCTCCTATTCCAGCATATGCCCTTGGGTCAATAATACACCTGCACACAAAGTCTTGATGAAAATTATGAACCACTTTATTTGGAACACAACATCTTTTAAACAGGCATACAAAATCACCAGGAGGGCTATCTTTAGTCAGCCCCTAACTGCCTCTGGCCAATCAGGCAGGGAACCATGAGACTCCTCCCGGGTCCGCCCACTAGGTGTGGCTACCTAATTCAGTTGCTGCCTGGCTCTCAAGGGAGAAACATCTCCCTGTCCTCTGGACTTTGCCCTGATTCTCTGAGTGAGAATACCTGTAGACCCCCTGGGGTTATGGTGCCTCAATGTCTGTATAGACCCCTTTGTTCTGGCCTTGCTATCACTTCAAGTGTTTACTTTAGGTGATAGCTGGAAGGCAGATGGGTGATCAACTCAGGTTACATATGCAGTCAATATGGATGACTGCACACAACATGGCTCCAACATTCCAATACAATATATTTACAGATACAACACACAATGTTTCACACACATACAACCAACACATCCCACCACTGCCACCAATTGTCACAACCTACAATGATGATGGAGTATAGAGGATCCTAGTCCTCTTATCTCCTGTAGGTTTTAGACCTAAGATTTGGGTGACTCAGACCAATGGACCTTCTTTGCGGATGCAAGAGCATAAGTCCCAGCTTAAGGTAGTGTGCCTGGGAAAACCTTGGTAGGGAGTCAGAAACGATCTCCTCTGCCAGCATATGCCCTTGGGTCAATAATACACCTGCACACAAAGTCTTGATTAAAATTATGAACCACTTTATTTGGAACACAACATCTTTTAAACAGGCATACAAAATCACCAGGAGGGCTATCTTTAGTCAGCCCCTAACTGCCTCAGGCCAATCAGGCAGGGAACCATGAGACTCCTCCCGGGTCCGCCCACTAGGTGTGGCTACCTAATTCAGTTGCTGCCTGGCTCTCAAGGGAGAAACATCTCCCTGTCCTCTGGACTTTGCCCTGATTCTCTGAGTGAGAATACCTGTAGACCCCCTGGGGTTATGGTGCCTCAATGTCTGTATAGACCCCTTTGTTCTGGCCTTGCTATCACTTCAAGTGTTTACTTTAGGTGATAGCTGGAAGGCAGATGGGTGATCAACTCAGGTTACATATGCAGTCAATATGGATGACTGCACACAACATGGCTCCAACATTCCAATACAATATATTTACAGATATAACACACAATGTTTCACACACATAGAACCAACACATCCCACCAGCTCCCTCACATGACACCCATTACAATGAGCCTAAACATGGAAGGGATGGGGATATGCTAAGGGGTAAACTTATAATACTTTATCCCCTAGACCACAACACAACAATATATCCATACAAGTGGGCCCCAAACCTTTTGTTCCTCCCCATGGCAACATCATGTGGAAGATAACCCAGCCCAAAATGGCCACTGCTGCCAGTCACAAAATGGCCCCAGCATAGTTCACACCAAATCCAATATGGCCACTGGCTGATTCATGACATGTTATTCTAAATTAACTCCCATTATATAATTATGGGACAAACGGCATATACAATTATGAAATATACGTGAGTTGTAATTTCTGTTATGATGCATTATGTTTATGCAAATGTAATATTAGTTATCAATAACAAAACAGACCCTTGTAACAATAAAATAGTGAAACTGTTTGAGGAGTTTTGCTACTTCACTGTTACTTTACTGTTTATTAATATAAATGGTGGGTATTGACATACACGCAGTTGCTACAAAAAACATGAAACAAACATTGCTTATAGGTAGATGAGCTCAGGAGAATATAGTTTAATAAAATGAGGGGTCCACTTTTAACACATTAATCACTACCACAATTTTTGCCGTTTAATGCATTAGAGCCACATTTTGAAATATGTACACTCATACACAGGGTACTAATTGTTGATTAAATATAACACCTTTTATCAGGTTTCAACTGCAAAACAACAATTTGAACTGGCTCAGAATAAACGAAGACACTGGAGAGATTTTCAGCAATGCAATACTAGACCGGGAAACTCGAAGTCATTATGAAGTTAAAGTTCTTGCCTCTGAGAGAAGTAAGGAAAATATTGCTGCTGTGTATATTTTGTGTAGGAACTCGACTTTTGTGTTTTTTTAGCTTAAAAATATAACCCATTTTGGCACCTATTACATATGGGAAGTATCCGCTTCAGTGACATTTTGGAGAAAAATATGTTTTTTCACCAGTACACTACAATGTGTATTCAAGCATGTTATCCCTTTCTTGCTTTTCCTTTACATATTAATGTTTTTTTTGTATTTTCTTGTAAGTTTTGTGTTTTCTAGACCATGAACCATTTTAGTTGGCATACTTTGATTTATTTTCTAAATTATTATTATCTGTTTTGGAAAGACTGTTCTCAGAACTGGAAAAAGCATACAAATTATATTGGACACCATTCCATGTTGTTGCCAAAATAACAAGTAGGTTTTACTCATGAATCAATTACCAGCATTCACGTGCCCTCTTAATGTTCCGGAGGTGCTTAAAATCATAATTCATGAGTACCTGTTCCACTGATGTTTTCTAAAAGGACATCAGCTCTCACAGGTTTTCTTGTAAGCCTGGGTGAAAGTGCAACTGAGAAGCCTAGATATGCCAAAAATGACTCTGTTAACAAGCTAACACCATAATTGTGTTGGATTTGAATCTTGATTTCTCTAATCAGATCCATTTAAGGGGTCAATACCACTACCTCTATGAGGCAGGAGATCCCCCTCATTACCCGCTACCTACTATGAACCCGGGGATGCCCCTGGAATTCCCCCTGCCTATCCCCTATGACCAGGGGGTCCCCCTGAGATTCCCCTTTCCACACACTAACCCTTTGACCCCAGGTATCCCCATCTAAAGTATAACCATGGGAGTCCCTATAGACCCCCATGGCATCTATCATTAAACCTTACAACATGGGGTTCTCCATGGACCCCCATCATATATGTAACTATAACCATGGGGGTCCTTATGAACCCTCATTTGATCTCAAATTAACCCAATACCATGGAAGTGCTTAACGGACCCCTGTGGCATGTAATACTAACCCCAGAACCACAGAGATCCTTAATGGACCTCCCATGACTACTAAAATGAATCCTTGTGGCAATGGGGTCAGCAATGGACCCATGTGGCATCTATAATTAACCCATTCCATGGGGTCCTCAATGGACCTCCATGGTATCTAACATTAACCCCTGTGGCCTAGTGGTTCTCACGGACCCCCATGGCAGCTAACTGTAACCTCTATACCATGGGGTCCTCAATAGGCTCCTATGGTACAATTAACTATAACCATGGGGGCTGTGCCATGGGGCTCCCTCATATCCTATTACACTAAAAATAAGAAAATATTTACAAAAAATAAAGTACACATGTAAAGGGACAAAATAATACTTTACCTATCCTTGAACTGACTTCAGCGATGATCAAAGAAGCCATTGTCCTCACTTTTCTGCCCTGGATAAGTGGGCCATCTGTTTTAATTGTTGATTGAAGCCAATGCTCCTCATCTTTGGTCCTTTGAAATGGGCCTCTGCCTAAAAAAACCACTAAAAGCATGAAGAGGACTGATCCATCAATCAACATGGATTGCCGGCTTATACAAGGAAGAGTGATAGTTTGTAGTCACTGGAGGGTTCCAAGGATGGTTAAAGTATTTTTTTGCCCCCTTACATTTTTACTTATTTTTTTATTTTTGATAGTATGTTTCATTTTTTTTTATGTTTGGTTGTAGGGACTATGGTGGTCCTTATGGACCCCCATGTGGAGGTTAGGTTACATGGGGGTCCAATATAGACCCATGTAGTGGTAGGAAGGATGATTCTTGACACTGGGGTTAAAGTTAGGTACCATGGAGGTCCATGAGGTTACCTATGTCACAGGGGTTATTGCTAGATGTCATGAGGACTCCATAGAATGAGGTTAACGTTAATAGTTGCGTATACTATGGATGTCCGTGGAGACCCCCTTAGTATAGGGGTTAATGATGGGTGCCAAGCGGGTCTATAGGGACCCCCATTGATATTTTTTAGATGAGAATAGCGCATAGGAAGGGGATCCCAAGCCTCATAGCACGTAGACAAGCAGGCTCCGAGAACACCTTAGGGCTAGAGAGTATGGCAAAACACTGCTTGGTAAAAGTAATTTAGTTTTACGGCTTTTATTTTGACAGCCATAGCATGGCTCAGTAGCTAGCGCAAAAAAAAAAACTCCCACAGTAACAAGGTACGCTTTTCTCGCAGCTACCTAAACACATGGAATGGAGGCAATTGTCAAGGAAATGTGTAAGGTCGGTTTATTATGAATAAAACTGATTCAGTCACTCATGAAACCAGTGTAGTACTCTACCAAACATTGAGGTAATAATACGTTTACAGCAGAGACATTTACTTGACTCAGGTTCCTTAGGTATTGAGACACTGGCTTAATGTTACTATATCTTCCTTATTACAACATCTAAATAATAGATGTGTGGTTGTGGAATATTATAGTGTTGACAGAACAATTAGTTTATGGTTATTCAGTGACCTCTTTTGTATTTCAGCACTAGGTTCAACAATCTACTTATGAGGAGCATTTGCAAAACGTACTTTATATTTGTAGTTTCCTATTGATTAATTGAATGTTAATTCCTTTTATAGAAAATCCAAAAATGGTTTCTACAGTACAGTTCCATTTGTATTTGATGGACGTTAATGATAATGCACCAATGTTGTCAAAGGATTATTCAAAGACACTGTTTTGCATTCCTCTGAGCAAACCAGAATCAATAATAGTTGAAGCAACTGATAAAGACTCCCCGTCTCATCGTCCATTTCGATTTGCACTTGGAAGTAGGGCAAATGTATCAAGAGATTGGGATATTACATTCATTAATCGTAAGTGTCTCCAAATTACCAGCTCACACTCCAACACAATTTAGATGTATTAAATATGCACATTGGCTTCAAGTAAGATTTGTATTTGTTATACTGAAAATTATTCTTCAGTCCTTTAAATTTTTATATTAATACTGTAGTTTGTGAAAAAATTGCATATGCTATTTATTTTTTATATTTTGCACTAAAGAACATGTTATTTTTATTTCATGACAACCTCTAAATCGCCTCACAATATTTCTCTCCTATTTCATCAAAAAATATAAAATGATATACCAGTAAGAGAATATATTAGCAAAACCAATTAGTGAATCCTAAAAAAAGGAATCTCACAAATATTAATATTTATCAGTAACCCTAAATATTAAATATATAAATATGGTGCTGAAATGTTCAATGACAAAAAAACAAAAAAATGCTAGAATTTATAATAATACTAACATTAACATTGTAGTATATATTTAAATAACCATTTTAGGAAAACAATATTTTGTTTATGTATTTTTAACTGTGGAATCAACTCTACTTTAGCAAGAAAATATGAAGCAGTGAATCATACACACAATTGTTTTTTCACTTATTTTATTGAACTAAGATGCTTCACATTTGTGCTTTGCAAATAGCATCATTACCTGATCATGACTGTCTATAAAAATCATATTGTTTACATTTTCACATTTTACTAACTTCTAGACAATTCATCCTAACATTTTGATTTATTTTATTAGTAATGTTAAACTATCATATAGATTAAGAAATCTAACAAATGTGGTTACTGCAGTTACGAGCAAATGTAAGTGGTAGAAATAAGGCTGTGTTCCAAACATAACAACAACTAATAATAGTGAAAATGTAGCAGGAGGGCAGCCAAAAGATAACTTGATAATATTTCTACATTTTTCATTGCAATAAACTTGACTGCAGTTCAACAATTTATCCATGAAATATTTGTAGCTGAGCAAAGGATACAAAATGGATAGCTGTGGGAACAAAATGCTGATTATAAGTCATAAGTAATAATAAAACCAGTATCGGTAGTGTCTCTTATTTTCCTACAAGCAAATTAAATGGCAGAACAGTCAATAAAAAGCCAACTAAAAATGCTATAAGTGAAAAATACAATATTTGTAGGTATACCATTGTCCTTAAATATTCTATAACTATATGTCATCATCAACTTTCCCAATTTCTTTTGTATCCATTTGTATTGTATTTTTGTAGTATTTTAATGGATAATATATTTAAAATGTTTGTTTTAAATCTGATTTAAATAAAAAAAGATTTTTTTAGTTACAAAAATGATATACACATTTTTTTAGATGTAATGTTAAGATACTAAATAGAAAAAGGAACACAAATTTGCATTAAGTGAAATAATTTCAATTTATGTAACATCTATTTTGCTGTTTTCATTAATTCAGAGTTCTACATTAATTTACAACTATTCTATAGGCCTTTCTTAAACTTAGACATTGGCAAAATTAACTATGCCTATTTAAACAGGTACATCAGTTCGTCTTTCGATGAAGCATACACAGTTCGAGGAAAGACTGTATTCTGTACCAATTATAATAAATGATCAAGGGAGTCCTCCTATGGAAGCAACTGTCCAGGTTCCAGGTATGGTATACAACACAGCATTTAGCAAAGTGAAAGGCCATTGAAAGAGTGTATTAGAGATTCAGTTATGGTAAATATGAAAGAGAGTAAAAAAATAAAATAATCCATGACCCCTTAAAGCTGGGATGTCCAACCTTTTTTACACCTGGGGCCATATTACTTTTTCACTCAGTGGGTCGGAGAGCAAATTTTAGAAACATGATTAAATGAAACAAATATATATTTATTTATAAATGAACAATATCCTTATATATTATTACATTTTACTATAACGAACATATTGAGAAATATGGCATGGCCTTTGCTTGCATAAATGCCAATACTAAACAGATAGGTTTGCCATCTTTCAGTTAGCTGAAAACTAAAGAGTCTTGTATTATAATGGCCAATATTTTCATGTATTTAAAAAAAAAAAAAAGGTATGAAAGAAAAGCGAAAAAAGATCCCAATAGTATAATTCAATAAATATTTTATTGAGATAAAAAGTAAAAATAGTCGTTATAGCACTCATTTTCATTAACTACACACAGGGAGGAGAAGAGGGAGGGTTAATATAGTTAGTAGGGAGGTTATGGTATGTAACTAGAATACAGTAGTAAGTACTTCAATCCTCCAGACACAAAACAACCTAAAGTGTATGCTTGCTAATGAAAGAAGCTTGACAAGGATGCAAGGGAGGATGATAAGGGGGAAAGGGGAGCAAAGGAGGATGATAAGGGGGAAGAGGGGCAAGGGAGGATGTTAAGGCGGAAAGGGGGGGGGCAAGGGAGGATGATAAAAGGGAGGAGGGAGGAAGAGAAGGGGGAAAGGGAGGATAAGGAGAAATGGAGGAGGAGCATAAGGAGGGAAGTGAGGATGACATTATGGGGGAAGGAGGAGGATGATAAGGGGGAAGGAGGAGGAAGAGGATAATGGGGGAAGGGAGGAAGAGGGAAAGGAGGGGGAGGAGGAAAATGGGGAAAGCAAGGAGGTGGATAAGGGGAAGGGGGAAGGGAGGAGGAGGAGGGGAGGAAGAGGATGATAATGGGGGATGGTGGAGGAGGATGATGATGAGGGGGTAGGAGGGAAGGGAGGAGGTGAAGGAGGATAAGGGGGAAGGAGGGAGGAGGAGAATGATAAGGAGGGAGGAGGATACAGGGGAAAAGGAGGAGGGGAAGGGGCAAAGGGATGTGATTAGAGAGGAGAGAAGTGAGGAGAAGGAGGATAGGAGGAGAGAAGTGGAAAGGAAGGAGCATAAGGGGGAAAGGGCGGTATGATTATGTCAGTATTTTTTTATGTACTGCTTTAACATTCTAAATACTGACATAAATTGTTCAAGGCATGCGGGTTAAATTGTTCAAGGTAGTTAAATCGGACAATAAATTCAAAGAATGGGCAACTAAATGGCAGATGAAATTTAACACAAACAAATCTAAAGATATCAGAAATATAAAGGGATTTAGGATTGCTTGTGTACAACCATTTATATAATAGTGCTGAATGCCAAGCAGCATCTGCAAAGGCAAGCAAAACACTAGCATGTATAGAAGCAAAGGAAGAAATATTATTCTGCCACTATATAAATCCATAGAACAAACCCTCATTTGGAGTTTCATTTGGGCACCACTTCATAAAAGAAAGACTAACCAAATTAAACCTATTTTTTCTAAAAAATAGGTGCCTAAGATTACATTATATAAATACATGGGGCCTCATTCTATTAGCGGCCGCAGCCGTTGCGGGGGCCGCAAGGACCGGCCGCAAGCTATTCGGCTATTCTATTCCCTTACGGCCGGAGGCTCCGGCAGGCTTGCGGCCGGTGCCTTGCTATCTCTTGCGGCCGCTCGCGCCAGAGGAAATCCTTTGATCTAAAACGGCCGCAAGAGTTTCGGCCGTAAGAAAATCCTATTTGCAATTCAATTGCTCCGGGAAACCTCTCTGCAAGGCTAAAAGCGAGCCGCTGCTTACTTGTAGGAAAGAGGTCCCGCTAGCACCAATTAAGCACATAAAATAGCTCAAATAAAGCCATCCTGCACTTTGAGAAGACTATAAAGGGATTTTAGGTGTTAGAAAAAATAGCACATAATTATCCTATACTCAAATCCGTAAAATATTTTATTTTTAATATCCGTAAAATATCCATGTAAAAAGTCCAGAGTGCTTGGAGCACTTCAGACCCGCCCACGCCGCAGCCGGAAAATAAACAGTTAATTTGAACTCGGGTTTGGGCTGATGTGCAAGCTTGAGAGGGGGTTCCTTTTAATCCTCATGTCCCCCAATATGATCCCTAGCATTTACAGAGCTGTACAGTGCAGGCTTGAATTTATCTTTGAGTTTTTATATTTCACAGCTTACGGCCGGTTCCAAGATATGCGGCCGGCCGTAAAAGGAGATCCTTGAGGGGCCGTATAATAGAATCGCGAGTTAACTGAACCCCCGCAAGGAATCGCAGCCTTACGGCCGATTTACGGCCGCTAATAGAATGAGGCCCATGGTCAATATAAATTTTTGTCAGGGGAACTTTTGTGCCAAAAAGTTTTCAACGGACAACAGGTCATTCCTTGAGGTTTGAAGAAAAAATATTCTACCCTAAATAAACAAAAGGGTTCTTCACATAAGGACAGTTAGACTATGGAACTCTCTACCAAAAGAGGTTGTGAAAACAGGATTAACAGATAACTTTAAAAAAGGGTTGGATACAGTTTTGATTACAAGTGCATTTAGACTTATCTTGGATAACTTGAGAAGGAGTAAACATTATTTGCGAAAATAAAGTATCCCTCCCCCCATGAGACAATTGGCAATGTTTCAATGTTTTTTTTTTTTTGTATCCCTTCCTCTGGATCAATAAACATTTAATTCACATATTACAAGGATCAGATGAGATCTAAAGAGTTTGAACCTGATGGACTTAAAGTATTGTATTAAACTCAATTACTATATTACTATGCATGTTAGGTAGATGTAACAGTGTGAGATACATGGGTAATACAAAATTGAGAGCTAGGTAATGAATTACATAAATATAGACAAATATATATTGCAGATGTGTAGAAATAAATTTTAATATAACATCTAGCTTTCTTGTATTTATTTGTCTATTTGTCTATGTATTTCATTTGTCTATCTATCTATCTATCTATCTATCTATCTATTTATCTATCTATCTGTTTATCTATCTACATGTAAGTATTTATATCTGGCAATCTATCTATCTTTCTGTCTGTATATCTACCTGTCTATCTGTAAATATGTTTATTGATCTTCCCGCCTTTCTACCTGGTGTTTCGCTCTCTGTGTATATATATGTGCATCTGTTAATGTGTCTTTCTATCTTCCTGTCTATTTGTCTGTCAGTATATCCATCTGCCTATCTATCTGTCTGTTTATCTGTCTATCTACTTGTCTGGAAGCCAGTCTTTTCATCTGTCTACTTATCTGTCTATGTATATGTCTACCTATCTACCTAAATGCATGTTTGTATATTTGTCTGTCTGTATATTTGTCTGTTTTATCTCTTTCTTTTTGTATATCCAATGTTTGTCAGTCTAATCATCTATATGTCTATTTGTATACATGTCTGTTTATTTGCATATGTATCTGTATATCTCTCTCTCTGGCTGTAAGTCCTGTTTGCCAGTCATTTATGTACATTTATTCAATACACTACATAAAGTTCGAAAAATGTGAAATAATAGTACATTTCCTTAGATAATCTACAATTCTGTCTCCCTGACTCTCTATCTTACTAACATATGCTACTATATTTTTCTCAAATAAATGGAAATAATTTGGTATTATCACTTATTTTTACAGTAAATTTTTGTCCTTGTTTGCCCAATAATGAACGCTGTGATATCATTCCGGAGCAACCTGGATTTCAAAATGTTGGTTTGGCTGTTGGAATCCTGCTTGGAACCCTTGCAGTTATAGGTAGGACAGCATTACACACTGATATAGAAATTATCATTGTAAAGTTAAAATACACAGTGTAATGTAATGTATCTTTCAACTATAGCACATACCATTGTTGTAACTAAATAATTAATTAGATGTACATGTTGCATGTGCAGGATAGATTACATTGTATTATCCATTCCATACTTGATCATATAATACAGTAGCATATACTGTTGGAGGTTTGGTCCATAGAGTGAATACATAGATAAAATGTTTTTTCTTAGATAAAAATGTTCACCCTGTCATAAACAGTAGGAGTAAGGGATTGATTCCATAAAATAGATATAATTGCTCTAGCTAGTATTATTAGATCCTGCTTTCAGATTATGTCCCTCAGAAAGGATCCAGGGTAGTAAAGATATTTGTGAGCAAATCGATGTGGGGATGAAGTTATTCCCAAAACTATTGTATTCACAGATGAGCTATATATGGCTTGGGGTTTTGGTACCTCCAACAAATGTCTGGGAAATACATTTATTTACACAAAAGGGAGAATAATACCATTTAGTGCTTATATTAGAAGCTATTCCAAGGATATTTCAACCATATTTACAGCTTAGCCCCAAAAAAGTATTGATGACTATATGGAGGTCTATAATAAGCTTTTTTTTAAATATATATTGGCCGAGATAAGAAATTATACTATAAAGGGGCAGCACATGGTGTTTGATAATGCTCAATCACCCAAACCAAGAAAGACAGATATTGTGCCAATTATGTAATTGATTTTTAATTGATTGTAAGCGACGGAAATTTAGGGACAATAAGTTATCATAAATTTAAGAAATATAAAAAGTTCTAGTGTGCAAACTCATAACAATGGATGTTTCATTTTAAACTGCTAAACTAATTGATTCAATAACTCAATATATAACCATTCAAACTAATTAAAATTGTTTTTATAATTGAATAATATACCACATATTTCAAGCTCAGTCATAACACCAGGTAGAGAAGATCTGGGATTACTTAACAGCGGAGCATCTGCAAATGCTGCACTTGTTTTCCACAGATTTTATATCAAAGATGCTGACATTGTTGTTCAGATGCCTAATAAGGGATTCCTTTGTCAATATATATATGATTAGAGAAAGGAATTACCCTTCTCTTGTTCCACTGGATATTGAGAAAGCCATAGACAAGTGCCCATTTATCTTGATTCTTGCAGATGGGTTGGTGTTCGGAGCCTGAAAAACTTAAGCATGACCAGGTCTATCCCATAACTTTTTTAAAGCACAGAATAAAAAAGGATTAATGTACCCAGTTGAATGTTTTTCTTCTTGAGTACCAACCCTCATTTTTAACTACTCTATTCAATTTTATTTTAATGATGACATATAATTTGTCATTGTTCTAACATGATTAGATAACTGGGAGTAGTAAGAGGAAAAAAAACTTGCTGAAAACTGCTCTCTAGAACTGTATGGGAGAGTAAGCCCCCAGTAGGATAACCCTGTCCCTCAAGCTACAGGCATGCTAGTTGCCTAAGATGAAATGATGACACAAGCAAAGTCAGCTAAATATATTTTTCTCTAAAAATATTGTATGTTCTTGTCCTGCACATCTCCTAATGTTGTTCTCATTATACAGAGCAAAGGAATGTCCCCAAGTGCAAGTATGGGGTAGGGTTTTGGTTAAATGGGAATGAAATATCACATTTGGGAAATATGTAACAAATTTACATCACCATTATGGATCAGCCAATACAGTTTTAAATAATTTTATTTAATCCTAAATTAACATTCACTCGCCATCTCTGGTGAATGTTCGCCATTACAGGGAAGCAAATGTATACATTATTACAATTTACAACATAGATATATATTCACATATGTATATATATAGAAGAGTGGGGGAAGTAGATTGTTCACAGTACTTTTTAATTGTTTGCTGTCAGCTTTTCTAAAAATGCCCTGAATCTATATAACAGAAATCAAATAAATATTGGAAGCCGTGGCATGTATACCATCTGCGTATCTGAACACAAGTTTTTTTTCTTTGCAGCTCTGATTATTGCAGCTGTGTTTATTTCCATAAATCGTAAAAAGAAAAAGGAAAAGAAGGCAGCAGGATCTGATGCAATGAGTCCTTCGGAAACAGCGAACTTGGGGTCTTAATACTTATGGAATTAGATTTTTATATGAATTTGGATTTTAGAACTAACTAAAAATAAATTGTTTGTAAACAAGTTTTTTTAATGGATAACAGAATAAAGTAATAACAAAAAGAATGCAAGTTTGTATTGAATAAGAAAGTAATATGATTTCTCTTTACATTCATGTTGTGGTGTTCTAGACAAAGAATTGTTTAAAAAAAGTTAAAGGGATTATTAGTATGTAATATCTCAATTGGGACTGTGTTGGATAAATCTATGGATAAGACAGATATCATAATACAAAATTTAGATAAAATGATGCAGTTTGAAACAAAGATTTACTAAACCTTACCTATACACAGGCAACCCTGTTTAGTATGACTACTGTATATACCCCCAAAACATGGGTATACTTAGGTTTTATGCTGCCATAGGCCATTCAGATTTGTGTGTACCCACATCCTACTTGCAGCTCCTCCTTTCTCCTTTGTATATCTCAAATTTTAAGTTTATGTGTGTTTATGTATATGTCAGAAAGTGTCAAGTACAAACAGACAGATATATCGCTGCATATAGACATTTCTGTGCATTTATAAATATATTTCAATGTAATGCACTGCATCTACAGGCTGCGTGCTTCCCTTAAAAATGTACTGCCCTTGGCCTGGGCCTCATGGGCCTAGGCAGAAACACACCCCTGCCGCATAGATTAAGCATTAGACGCATCCCTGATCTTTTTCTATTAAACTACCCATCTGATAGACAGGGGGTCTAGTACAAAGAAAGCAAGGCAAGGGACGTAGCTTCCAAAAAAGCAGCCGCCACTCTTCGCTGGGATTTCTCCATTATTCAAACATCATTTTTCAACACAATTTTACTTGAGAATGCATATGTTAATAATTTTCTTATGTATATCCACAATTCTAAAACAGGCTTTCTTGTCTATTAACGGATACAAATATTTGCTGAATGGATGTAATAACGTGCTTTTTATATTGGGTCATGTGTTATGTTTTTAGTATTTTGGGCACCTCAGAAATATCCATTGAAATTTACTACTGAAAAATGTATTTCGCTCATAGGTAAAAAAATGTGGAAATAAAAAATGAAATGGAATATTGATTGTTTTATGTTATTTTTGCAGCCATGACAATTTAGTAACTATTGTCAAATTGGCATTGATAGATTATTAGACTATTTTCAAACATTTGTGTTAGAATAATATGAGAATTACTTTGGATTAAAAAACTAATCATTATATTATAATGCTAACAAGCACAACAAATCATCCTTATCGTTTCTTATCATCCCCAGTCTTCAGCCTCCTTTACATACTTAAAAGATCAGACATTAAAATAATTGGTAGCATAGTGCTGTGTGAATCCTCTAAGAAAATGACAGATCTTGTAGGAAAGAAAGTGAAATACATGAATCTAGGTTCAAAAAAGTGATTAGGTAGAAAATTAGTTAATGAGCTGGATTAAATCTTCGTACATGTCTTCAGAAGACTAGTGCAGTAGTCATGTCCATGACGTAGCAATGGTATTTCCTTCAAAATCGTTTGAGGATAGCATGGTATGACTCGGGCTGCACATGGAATAATGTGTTTGCCCTCCTTGTGTGACACACTGATTTATCAGTTATAGACTATAGACCATTGGTGGGCACCAACAGCCCATGGGCCTTATACAGCCCTCATACACTTCCCTTTCATCCCCAGCTTGTTCTGTACAGTGGGAGGGAATGTCCCTCTACAACAATACAGGTATATTTCTCCACAACTATCAAATCATGGTCTCTAGTACTCCAAAACATATATCCTCATTATATATACCTGTATTTCATTTTAATCCACCTCAAACACTCTCCCACAGTGGTTTAACAATATTTACTAAACGTAAAACAATATGCTAAAACCACTGCACAGCCATTTTAAGGGGGGCATATTTTTGCAGCCTTTTAAGTATAACTAGCGACTTGCCCGTCAAAAATGACGACAATAAAATTTGAAGCCATGGCAATGCTGTTTGCTACACAATGTAAGGCTTTTGCTGCTCTGAGGACCTTCGGCGCTCATTGCAAGCCTCTCCCCTTGTGTACTTCAAGTTTCCTGCTTTGCAACGATCACCGTCGGCGCTCATTGCGAAGACATATATAAGTACAGTGTAAAATATACAATTTTTTTAGTACAGTGTAAACTATCCATTTTTTGGAGGTCTCAGAGCATAATAAAGTGATTTAAAAATGTAACTGCTTTGAGAGTCCTATCGCTGTCAGCCAATGAGCAGTAATACAGATATGTAAGTGCAGTGTAAAATATACTTTTTTTTGTTCAGTGTAAATTCCCCATTTTTTTGCAGGTCTCAGAGCATAATAAAGAGATTTCAATATTTAGCTGCTTTAAGACTCCTATCGCTGTCAGCCAATGAGCAGTAATACAAGTATATATGTGCAATGTAAAATATATATTTTTTTTAGTGCAGTGTAAAGTAGAAATGTTTTGCCGGTCTCAGAGCATAATAAAGTGATTTAAATCTTTAACTGCTTTAAGACTTCTATCGCTGTCAGCCAATGAGCAGTAACACAGATATATAAGTGCATTGTAAAATGTAAATGTTTGTTAGTGCAGTGGAAAGGATATATATTTTTAATTACTAATTAAGAATTATAAAATGTATGTACGTTAATGAATGAATGAATGAATAAATGTATTAGAACATACAAAGCATTTATGTATCCATAAAGTAAGGGCGGTGTGAAATATGATATTTAGCCTATTTGTATTTTTTATATATTTTTTTAATAATAATGAATTAATAAATGAATATACTTTACCTATTTATATTTAATATGCAGCAATCAATATCCTGAAGAGCTAACAAACTCTTTGGATTTTCCTGCAGCAGAAAATATACAGTTGGACTGTTGATCACCTGAGGAGAAAGTGTCAGCAATGTGCCAAGTGTGCAGTGTAAATAGGTTGCGTGCGCAAGGCCAAACCGTTTGTTTAGGCGGGTAAAGCGCCATTTTAGAATCGTAATGTTATTATTTGCAAGTTAGTGTTGTAAAATGGTGTTTTTTTTTCTATGTGTTACTTACTCGCGAGCATTTTCCGTCCGTTGTAATGGTATTTTTTTTTGTATCTCTTACATTCCTGGCTAACTCGTATGTGCCTGGCGGTGATTTGGACACTTCGGTCTCCTTTAGCCTCGTTTAAAAATGTTTTCGCCCGACATTTTTCTGCTTGCTCAGCCGATTTTCAAGTGCCGAACCTCGAGAAATTCGGATTAAATTCACGTACAACCTCACTCCCAGGTGTCCTGCTGTTCCCCCGTGCTGTGTGTGAGTGTGTTTTTATTTATTTATTTTTGGGTGTTTTTGATTTCCGCGGTTCGGACGTTAAATTCGTATTTTTGCAAGATCGTTTTCTTTGCCCCAGAGATTCCGAGGTCTTTCCTGGCTAACTCGTACGTGCCTGGCGGGGATTTGCGCTTTTCGGTCTCCTTTAGACTCGTTTAAATTTTTTTTTTGTCTGCCATTTTTTTTTCCGCCTCAAATTAACTTGCAACCTTAGTCACAGGCATCCTGAATCTCCCCCTATGCTGTATGTGAGTTTTCAAGTTCATTTGTGGCATAATTATTTTGCTGCGGTACGGCCGTTAAATTTGTATATTTGTGGGGTCCGGATTTTTTCTGTGGTCCAGATTTTTGCAAAGTCTTATGGCTGTATTTTTTTAACGTGATTTTTTTCAAACTGCTATGGGGCTCGCACTGTAAATTTGATAATTTCTGTTGATCTCTAGTCCCGCGGGTTGTAGGGATAATGACTAAGTCGTGCAGGGTCGTAGAGATAAGCTCCTACGTCGCTAATCTCCACCAGCGCAAGTCGTGGGGGGTCGCAGGGTTGCAGGGTTGAGCGCTCATCTCCACCAGCCCAATGAGCGCCTTTGGCCGGCAAGCATTAGCAGCAACCCTTAATGCTGACAATGATAGGTCACGGATATAGGTGAAGCTATTGGTAAAGTTCACCTGTAGTCACGTCTCAGAAATCCAAGAACATTTCCTCACTCAACATTCCAGTTCAGGCTCATTCTGTATGCACAATAGAAAGTTTCTGGCACTTTCCAGCTGTCAATGGCATTGTGGTGCAGGGGTGGAGCTATTAGTGTACAATTTTCCAGGGCTCTTGTCTGGGGGGGGGGGGGGGGGGGGCTTGGAGTGCTGTGTAATTATATATATTTTTTGCATTTCATTTTTTTAATGTAATGTAGGGGCCCCATACCACGGCCCAACCTGCTTCAGCCCCCTTGGGGCCGGTCTCATTCTTGCGTAATAAATATAGTAGAAAAACATAACTTTCCATGCTAACACTAAAACATATTATATAACTGAAATACATTTTATTTCTGATTGTCTAATGCTGAAACATTTTATTATTTTGTTGATAGAGATGGTATTTTAGCTCTGGAGTTGAACAAGATTCCATTGTCGCTGTATTCTAAAAACATGATGACTACATGTTGTGGAAAATGTTCCCATCACGGATACAGTTCATTTATTAGAAATGAAACTGGATATTTTCAAACATCTTTGTTCGTTTTCTTTAGCTAGAGAAATTATGGCTCAGAGATCTTCTGCCAAGACTTCTGCTGCCAAATTGATATAATGATGAAGCCAGTTGAGAACGCACATGTGGCTTTGTTCCCTGTTGCAGTTATTTTTGCCTTCCTATTTTGAATAAATGTATACTTATAGTGGATATCTAATAACCTTTTAAAAAATACTTATAGCACTCTCATGGGAATAACAAATTAATCTTCACAAATCTTTCTGCTTTGTTCCATGTTAGGTTTTAGGAGGCGTGCCAGGGAAGTACAGGCACCCCCAGGTTTATCTTTTCCCAGCCAAATATTTTTTGTTTACTCCTAGAAGGAGAGGCTGGATGGCACTTATACTCACAGTGATTCTTCTGCACTTGGACTCTGTTTTCAAAAAATGCACCTCACTGGAATCTCACTGGAATTGGACACTGGGAATCACTATGCGAACCATGAATCCTATTATATATGTTCTAGGTCAGTCGGCACCTTCTTTATAGTGGATTTGGGACATCATTTTTTCTTGTTTCTTGACTTGTCACTCTTCTTTTATTTTCTATGGTGACAATTATCCCTATAAGTAATGTGCGCTGATAACATCTCCTGCTATCTGTCTGTCTGTCTGTCTATCTATCTATCTATCTATTTGTCACAACTCAGATTTGAGGGCTCAGTACACCCCTAATTCTCCTACTTTAGCTTATAGGAGCAATCTGCAGGTTGTGACTTTATATTCATCACAGCACCCAGAGATTCAGGACATCATTCATGGAGCAGCAGAGAAATCAGATGAACCACACCATTTTTTAGTTCAGAGCAGACTGGACACTTTTATCTTTTAACACTGGTATATGAAACACAAAAATATCTCACCCACACCCCTTCTGTTAGAGGAGATCTGAATTCTTTGTGTGACCTTCTCACACAGTCACCAGCCACTACCCCCCTCCCATCGACAATTACAAAAGAGCTGGGTTTTATCTGTCCAGGTCACTTCAGATCCCAGACCTGTGTTTTAATGCAAGGTGAAGCGTATCACTTTATGACTATACTAGACCGGGGAGTAGAGAAACACCTGGGAACTCCACATCAGCACCACAAGATTCTGCTTAATTTATTACCCCATATCTCTCTCCGGTGCCCCCTCTGACCAAACAAACATTCCAGGCTGCCATATACTCATTCAAATTCCTGCAGAGTTATCTATTTGATGCCACACTAACGTACATGGCAGAAAGTGTAAGAGTCCCAGATAATAGTGGTACATGTGGGGTGCAGGGGGGTCCCATTATGGCCCCAAAATTAGTCATGATATATATACAAGAGTTATATTGTGGGAATGTCTGTAAAGCGCACAATCATAAGTGTATTTAACACAACATTTCCGGTTGATGTTCTCTGTTTAAGTATATGCCGTATATATTGGTGTTACTCCATGGTACTTGAGTCTGTGTGGGGCGGTGATATTGTTTGGTCTGATGCTGTGTACTTTTTGAGTGTGCGTGTCGGGGTTCCCCAAAGCACAAGTACTTCAGACCATTTTCATGGATAAAAATATATTTATTTGGTAAAAAATCCGGTTTGATTCTGGTACAGAAATCCAATGATAAAAAATCGTAAAATAAATAGATTGTAAAACAAGTTCCAGACGCGTTTCGCTGCTGTGATCTGCAGCTTCTTCAGTGACAAATAAATTCCTACAAGAGGAGATTGATAGGAGTATGCATAAGTATACATGGTCCTTAGTGTGCAAATTTATAAAATACAATACATTTGTAACAGTACAATATATTGGATAGGGATGGATCGGTTGTGGGTACAGGATTATATACATTTGTACTAATAAATTATGGCCCTTGATGAGTGGTGAAGTACTTCAGTAAGTCTAGAGGAAGGATGTATGAAATCATCCTACAGGGGTATATTGACATGATTGGGCATAATTCTTTTGTACTGTAATAATCCAACTATGGCTACATTTGCCGGAAAAAATGCATTTATAAATACACATAAAGTAAAAAGTGTAAATGTCTAAGCATAAAATCAAATATACAGGGGTGGGAAAGCAAATATAGAAAAATATTCCCTTGTGAGGCATAAGATATAAAAGTATGAAATATAAAAAATAAAAGCAACACCCATATTGTTAGGCGAATAAAAATACCCGCCCTGATGTTTGTGAAATAACAATGATATGCAAATTTGTGTACACACAAATATGCCCACACATACATATATACACACATATACATACATACACATACATACACATATACATACACACATATATATATATGTATATACATATACATATACACATATATACATATACACACACATACATATACACACAAACATACACACATATGCACATATATACACACACACACACCCGGGAACGTTTAAGCACTCGCGTAGAATATTCTATGTTTTGGGGATAAGCTAGTACAATACACATACATGCATATATATATATGAGCACCAACACCTATATATACACAAACAAACCTATACAGATTTATATATACACACAGTCCTATATACATGAATACCTACCAGTACACGTTTACATATACATACATATATATATATACACATATATACATACATACATACACACACGCACACAAATACTCATACAAATATATATACACACGTGCGTATCCCTCTATACATATGTGGTTTGAAGGGAAGAAAGTTGAGTTAGCTGTGTGTACCTGTGAGTGTGGTAGTTCCAGTGTGTAGAATCCAAGGTAAAGTGAATCTGGCCCACGGGCCTCTTATTCCTGTATGTAGAAGCCTAGATGTAGTGAATTGGGCCCTTAGGTCTCTTATACTCCTACTGTGGCTAGGTGTGGAGATGAGCGTCTCTTTGGGCTTACCTTCCTGCAATGAGGCTCAATCAGGCCTGTTGCTGGAGTCTGGAGGGATCTGATTATCCTTAGCTTGGAGGATGTATCCTGATAGAAGCTAAGGCTTTAAAGCATGCTCTGCCTGTAGTTGGCAGTGTGTGATGCACTACTTCCGGCGCCGGGTGATGACATCACTGTATAATCAGTGTGTGTCTCTACATGCCCATACTAAGTATGGAGGACATAATGTGTTCTATGGTTTAATCGATGTCAGTGCCCTCTTCCAATATGGTGATATACTACTGGGTGTCTCTATATGCCCATACCAAGTAGTATCTCCCTCCCCTAAGTACTAAGTATAGATAATTATAAATTGTCTATAGGCTGAATGGTATTTATGGCCTGGCGAGGGCCATGATTTTGAAGTATGATGGTAAACACACTATTATAAAATCATGGACCTGGTCAAGATATAGATGAATATGAATGGTCTAAAGGCTGCGTTTAACTTATGGCATGGTTTACTATATGATGTGGGCTATATGATTAGTGATGGGAGATGAGTGTATATGTGAATAGATATATATTGTTAAAAATATGTGAGGTGTATAGCTGTATGATGTATGGGTGGATGTAGTGGGGAACCAGATGGTTCTAACAATTGCTATTGGTATTATATAAAAATTACTGAGTATCAAGACTCTTTGATGGGAAATAATAATTATCGGGAATACATATAGAGGTGGGTCCTTATTGGATCTGTGGAAGAGTAACACATATGGTGAAGTGCCCCTATCAATTGGAGTAAGTGATAAATGGGGGAAAGAGAGAAAACATACAACAATATATTACAAGTGTATTTCAGGATTCTAGGAATGCGGCCATGTCTATATCCCGGTTTAGGCCCTCTGGTTCCAATGTCTTTAGCTTGTGGATCCACTTGGTCTCGCTACGTCTGAGGGTAAGTAGTCGGTCACCCCCTCTGGCTGCAATTGGGATGTGTTCCACTGCTTTAATGATAGTCCCCTTGGTATTTTTTTGGTGCATTTTCGTGATGTGTGCTGAGTATCCATTTGTAAGTATACCTTTTCTGGCGTTCTTTAGGTGTTCTCTGAACCGTTCCTTGAGGGTTCTCTTCGTGCGGCCTACATATTGTTTCCCATATTTTTCCGGATGAACTTGTGGATGTCAATGAAGAGTTCAAAAGGGTTAGGTTCCGTGTCAGGTGCAAAGGATAGGCCTCTTTTCAGGATTGATTCTTCCGTTTCGTCTAGTGGTCTAGAGGAGAGGTTGAATATCTTGATGGTGTTAGCCGGGGTCCCTTCATTCTCT
This sequence comes from Discoglossus pictus, assembly GCA_027410445.1. Classification (NCBI taxonomy): domain Eukaryota; kingdom Metazoa; phylum Chordata; class Amphibia; order Anura; family Alytidae; genus Discoglossus; species Discoglossus pictus. The sequence goes on from CM050166.1 coordinate 62,843,453, forward strand.
TTGCGCTTATGACATCTCCTTCCTCCTCTGGTGCCTCTCCTGGTTTTCCAGATGGTCTCCTTTTTCTCCTCAATGTTGGTGGTGTGAGGACTGGGGATACTGGTAATGGCCAGTGATCCGATAGTTGTAGCTTCCTGTCCTGGACTAAAAAAGAAGAAGAAGGCTGCTGATGATAGTTCTGGTAGTAGCTAGTCGATGCTTGTTCTTCCAAGTTCCTTGGGTTGGCCTTCATTATGTGGTGTGATTTCTCTTTTCTTTTTTTCGGGTTGTCTATTTTGCATGCAACCTCTGTTTTGTTATATCTGAATCAGTTGAGTTTGTACTTGTCCACAGTATCTCTTTTTTGTAGGTGCCTGGGATCAAGTATGCACCTATGTTTTACATGTTGTGGTGGTATTGTTCCATGGGGGACTATCCCGTATAGGTGGTCTTCTGTATCCTTTATGTGTCTGTGTTGTTGGATGGTTGTTAAATGTTGCTCTTTGGCCTCCATTTTGCTGTCTGTTGCCCCACAGGTTTTTTTGTGGGTGTGTTGCCTGTAAACGGCGACGGTCTTGGTTTTTGCTGATATGTTTATAATCCTCTAGGTCTCTGTTAAACTTTTCCCCTTTTCTTATGTAGATCTCGGGTTCTAGTTTGTTAATACGAAGTTTGATGTCTTTATCAATTTTTTGACAATACGGATCTTCATGGTAGGCTGATAGGCCTGTGATCGTTTTCTCTTGTTGGTCCTTGATCCTGGACATGTTCTCTTTCCTGAATTTAATCAGGATGTCCATCAGTTTAAAGGAGCAGTCCTCTAATGCAGTTTACCATTCATTTATGTCTTTTGATAAGGTAAGCCCCAAGAGACGCTCATCTCCACACCTAGCCACAGTAGAAGGATAAGAGATCTAAGGGCTCAATTCACTACATCTAGGCTTCTACATATAGGAATAAGAGGCCCATGGGCCAGATTCACTTTACCTTGGATTCTACACACTGGAACTACCACACTCACAGGTACACACAGCTAACTCAACTTTCTTCCCTCCAAACCACATGTGTATAGAGGGATACGCACGTGTGTATATATATTTGTATGAGTATTTGTGTGTGTATGTATGTATATATGTATATGTATATGTATGTACAGATATGTGTATATATATACAGTATGTATGTATATGTAAACGTGTACTGTTAGGTATTCATGTATATAGGAGTGTGTGTATATATAAATCTGTATAGGTTTGTTTGTGTATATATAGGTGTTGGTGCTCATATATATATATGCATGTATGTGTATTGTACTAGCTTATCCCCAAAACATCTTGCATATCATTAGAATATTCTACGCGAGTGCTTAAACGTTCCCGGGTGTGTGTGTGTGTATATATGTGCATATGTGTGTATGTTTGTGTGTATATGTATGTGTGTGTATATGTATATATGTGTATATGTATATGTGTATGTATGTGTATGTATGTATATGTGTGTATATATGTATGTGTGGGCATGTTTGTGTGTACACAAATTTGCATATCATTGTTATTTCACAAACATCAGGGCGGGTATTTTTATTCCCCTAACAATATGGGTGTTGCTTTTATTTTTTATATTTCATACTTTTATATCTTATGCCTCACAAGGGAATATTTTTCTATATTTGCTTTCCCACCCCTGTATATATGATTTTATGCATATACATTTACACTTTTTACTTTATGTGTATTTATGAATGCATTTTTTCCGTCAAATGTAGCCATAGTTGGATTACCACAGTACCAAAGAATTATGCCCAATCATGTCAATATACCCCTGTAGGATGATTTCATACATCCTTCCTCTAGACTTACTGAAGTACTTCACCACTCATCAAGGGCCATAATTTATTAGTACAAATGTATATAATCCTGAACCCCCAATCCGATCCATCCCTATCCAATATATTGTACTGTTACAAATGTATTGTATTTTATAAATTTGCACACTAAGGACCATGTATACTTATGCATACTCCTATCAATCTACTCTTGTAGGAATTTATTTGTCACTGAAGAAGCTGCAGATCACAGCAGCGAAACGCGTCTGCTACTTGTTTTACAATCTATTTATTTGACGATTTTTTATCATTGGATTTCTGTACCAGAATCAAACCAGGATTTTTACCAAATAAATATATTTTTATCCATGAAAATGGTCTGAAGTACTTGTGCTTTGGTGAACCCCGACACGCACACTCGAAAAGTACACAGCATCAAACCAAACAATATCACCGCCCCACACGGACTCAAGTACCATGGAGTAACACCAATATATACGGCATATACTTAAACAGAGAACATCAGCCGGAAACGTTGTGTTAAATACACTTATGATTGTGCGCTTTACAGACATTCCCACAATATAACTCTTTTATGATTCCATAAAGCACCGGCGTGAACAGTGCTTTCGGGAATAGCTGCACATCAGACCATCATACACGAAAGCCCCTCTTATATATTGAGAACTCAAGTTATTATAGTCTTTCTATTGAGGTCATCATTATGCAGACAGGATCTCCTGAGCGCTAAGGCTAACACGGGCTGCGGTACGATCGAACCCAACCACACAAAAATTATATATATACAGTCTATATATATATATATATACTAGCGACTTGCCCATCAAAAAATGATTGCAATATAATTGTAAGTCAGGGAATGCTGTTTGGCACACAAAGTAAGTGTTTTGGTTGTGTGAGTAACTTCAGCGCTCATTGCAAGCCTCTGGCTGAGCGTGGCTCGCAATAAGCGCCTTCGGTGCTCATTGCGAGCCTCTGGGTTGGTGTATTTTTAATTGTCAGAGCCCCTTTGGAGCTGATTGCAAGGTCCATGCTTATCGCCTTTTGGCGCTCATTGCGAGGCTCTCCCCTGGTGTAGTTTTGCTCCTCTGAGCACCCTTGGCGCTCCTTGTGAACGGCTTTGGCGTTTATTGCGATACTGTCGTGTGGTGTTTTTTTATTTTTTTCTGTATATGTATTTTTGTAATTATAATTAATTAATTACTGAACTGATAAATTAATATACTTTACCTATTTGTAATATATGCAGCAACCAATATGCTGAAGAGCTGACAATCTGTTTTGATGTTTCTGCAGCATACAATGTAGATTTGCAGTGTTGGCGAGCTGAGGTGTAAGTGTCAGCAATGTGTGAAGTGTGTAGTGTAAATAGGCTGCGTGCGCGAGGGGAAACTGTTTGTGCAGCTGTGTAGTTCCGCATCTTGTAAGTTAGTGTTGTAAAATGGCAGCGATTGTGTATGTGGTGCGCGGGTGTGGATGATTTTGCGTCCTTCCTAATAGTGTATTTTGTAGCTCGTACGGGGTTCTGTAAAAGTTGTATGTGCTTGCCGGTGTTTTGCGTGCTTAGGGGTCATTTTCGTTTTTTTTAAGCGCCCATATTTTCTAGTGCTTAAGGGATTTTCAAGTGCCTAAACTCTTGAAATTGGACTTAAATTGAGGTGTAACCTCACTTCCAGGCCTCCTGGGTGTCCCCCTTGCTGTGTGTGATGTTTTTATTTTATTTTTGTTTGTATTTTCTGTTTTTTTTCGTGTTTTTCAGTGTGCACAGTTCGGCCGTTAAGTTTGTATTTTTTGTCGGCTCGTATTTTTCTTTCTCTAAGTCACGGTTTCCTTTTGTAAATGTTACGGGCCGTATTTTTTTTATGAGATTTTTCTCAAAATGCTATGGGTGTCGCACAAGCGCAGTGAGCGCCTTTGGCGCTCCCTACCTAAGTGTTACTGGGTCATAGGGATGAGCGCCTATGGTGCTCATCTCCACCAAAGTAGTGCCTAAGTCGTACAGGGTCGTAGGGATGAGCGCCTACGGCGCTCATCTCCATGAGCTCAGTGAGCTCCTTCGTACTGGGTCTGCTTCGCAAGGATTTTGGCAAGCCCATGCTGCTGAGAACTATATATGTGATATATATATACTAGCAACTTGTCTGTCAAAAAAATTACGGTCAATAAAATTTGAAGCCATGGGAATGCTGTTTGAAACTCTTCCTCAACCCCCCTCCTCATCCTCAACCCCCTCCTCAACCTCCCTCCTCCTCCTCAACCCCCTCCTCAACCTCCCTCCTCATCCTCTCTCCTCAACCCCCCATCCTCAACCCTCTCCTCAACCTCCTTCCATAAACCCCCTCCTCAACCCCCCTATCCTCAAACCCCCCTCAACCCCCCTCGTCAACCCCCCCATCCTCATCCTCCTTCCTCAACCCCCTTATCCTCAACCCCCTCCTCAACCCCCCTCCTCAACCTCAACCCCCCTCCTCAACCTCAACCCCCCTATCCTCAACCCCCTCCTCATTCTAAACCCCCTCTGCATTCTAACCCCCCTCCTCATTCTAAACCCCCCCTCCTCAACCTAAACCCCCTCCTCACCTAAACCCCCTAAATAGCTCCCCCTCACTTACCTGCTTCTGCTTCGGCCTCCGCTCCGCTCCTTGACCCGGCGCGCATGTGACGTCACATGCGTGCCACGTCATTAGCATATACCGGGTGCCGGCACCCGGTATATGCTAATGCCGTGACGGCAAACGCGCGCCACGTCATTAGCATATACCGGGTGTTTTTTTGTTTTGTTTTTTTTTGTGTTTTTTGGCCGTTAACTTTGTATTTTTTCTACCTCGTAATTTTTTTTTCTAAATCCTGCGTCTCGTATTTTCTTTTTTCTTAGCCCGCGTCTCGTAATGTTTTTTTTTCTAAGATGCACGTTCGTCAACTGCTTTCAGCCTAACAGCCTTATTGAATTGCGAATGGGGCAATTGATTATGGCTCTATCTAAGCACAAGGGATATATTTTTTTCCTAAAGTATTTAGTTATTGAACTTGTATGCAAAAACAATCTCTTCATTAAGTAAAAACTTCTTAAAAAAAAAAGATGCTATATGCTTATATAGAGCCCTTTTCAATTTGGCAAATGTAAATTTAATAAGACAGGCAATGAGCGCCTTCTGCACTCATTGGCCAAGTGCTGTGAGTTGTGGTGCCTTAACGGCTCGCCTCGCTATGCGAGGCTCGCAGGTGATGAGCGTCCTTGCCGCTCATTGCCCAAGTGCTGTGCGTGTTAGTGCCTTAACGGCTCGCCTCGCTTTGCGAGGCTCATTGGCGATGAGCACCCTTGCCGCTCATTGCCCAAGTGCTGTGCGTGTTAGTGCCTTAACTGCTCGCCTCGTTACGCTCATCGCCGTACACACCACGCAAAGTATAAAATATGGATGAACAATATGGATAACGAATACTTTATGCAATGTGCTTGAGACATAGTGAGAAAACATGATTTCCTATTCCGTGCTTGGAACACAGTAACTTACTAACTGCTATCTTCCTGAAGCAGGCCTCCTTACAGGGAATGCCTTGCACCAGTACACAGAAACCCGCAGAGGAGAGGACCTACCCTGTGGGATTCATACCTTAGCCAGTAAAGCTGGTCCCTTAACTTGACAAACTGGTGGAATTGGTGGGGTAGTGCTATAAAATGGAAAAGCCAAGCCAAGCAAAGGTAATGATGGTCCAGTATAATGAGCTCAGCATAACCAAACTAAAAGAGCTGATCCACAACAGGGGGTGTCTGTGCCAGCCCCATGACTAGAATTCCATTTGGCAGAGTGGCACTGCTTGAGCAAGGGAAACCCGGTTATGAAGCTTACCTGCCCCATGCTAAGGACGGATCACAAAATTTAGGTTATGAGGACAAACAGCACAGAGGTCACCAGGGAGCAAGCAACCAGTCACTAGGTTACAGCCAGAGCTCCACTGATTCAAACCTACCACCTAGGAAGCTGCCCTATAGAGTGAGAGTGCCTCCCCTGTCCAGTGGACTTCACCCATGTGGGCAACCTAGACCAGAGCTCCTAAGCCCAATAGCCCAGTCTGGGCCACAGCTCCGACAAGAAGGGCAACCCCTACCACAGTCTTCTTTGGCTAGGAACTGAGAAGCCTAGCGGCAGGTGCTCTGCTTTGAATGACAACAACTCAACTGAGGCATCTTAATTGGGACTGTCCCTATATCTGCCCAGGAAATCCCTGAGGTCTCCCTTGCCCTCTCCATGAGTGGGTGGCTGACTCCATAGAAGAAGGAGGACTAGTTATTTGATTGCCCCAAGAAGTCTGGTTCGACCAGCAGTATTTTTTAGCCCTGGTCCAGTTACCCACGTGGAACTATCAGAGTCGCTATGTCCTTTAGATGGCAAGCCCACTTAGGGTTTTAGAGACACTAGATTGTATCTGACCTGATCCACCCGGGCCTGGTGGGCTCCTCGGCTGTACTAAAGAAGTAAGTGGCTTGTGTAAGAAGTTCAATGGCACCCTGAAGGCTATGATTGGAGCCTTTGTGGACCAGTAGAAAGATTGGGAAATGGTTCTTCAACACACCCTCTTAGACTACAGAGAGGTCCCTCAAGAGTACATGGAGTTTCCCCCCTTTGAACTCTTGCACATGTGGTGAGTGAGGGAGGAACTCCTTGTAGTGTTGTATTTGCTGTGGCTCACACTAAGGCTTGAGAAAGTGGCTGGGCTAGCCAGGGAGCATCTAATTGCAGCCCAACGCAAGCAGAATTTCTGGTATGATCAGACAGCCAGGGCTGTGGAATTCCAGGGTGTGTTAATGTTAATAGACCAGCGGGTGTTAATGTTGGTACCAAATCCCCACAACAAGCCAAAGGCGAATTGGGAGGTTTCAGGTCTTTTCCAATTGAATTTGGAAACTAGCCACCACCACTTATTTAGTAGCCCTGGATTAGAAGATGATTCAGAAGGCAATCCATGTGCATATGCTAAAGCCATACCAGAGTTGGAATCCCCAAGTAATGGCCATATGCCTAACAGAAGGGGAAGATACTGAGGATGGGGTACTACCCAACTGACTTGTCACCTGACAAGGGCCAGCAGCTTGAGGGGGTGCTGAGCCAACTTCTAGGCTTGTTCTCAACCCGATCAGGTTGGACGGACTTATTGGTCCACGACATCCTTACCCCTGACACTTCCATACTAAAGCAGCCCTGTTATAGGCTAACTGAGACCATGAAGGGCAATATACTAAGATATCTGGAGGATACATTAGAGCTACAGGCCATCACACCATTCTATAGTCCTTAGAAATCACCTGTGGTATTGGTCACTAATAAAGTTTTGTTTGGACTATAGGCAACTAAAGACAACTACTGATGCATACACTCTGCCTAGACTAGATGAACTGCTTGATAGGCTAAGACATACACTGAACACTCTTGACTTGTCTAAAGGCTACTGGCAGATTGCACTTGATTGTTAGAGACAAGTCGGCATTCACCACCCCATTTGGGGTATACCAGTTTAAAGTTATGCCTTTTTGGTTGAATAATGCCCCTTCTACATTGAGCACCTACTACATGGGTGCCAGGAATTTACCAAGCCATCTTGAAAATACCCAGTTTGCTAGGGGAGGAGGTGCACTACCTAGGTAACAGAGTTTGAGGGTCCTGCTAGAGTCTACCATGGTATCCTCATTAGAGCAGCGACAAAACCCAGTGAGTAAGAGGCAAGTGTTATATTTCTGGGTACCACCAGGTAATACTGCTGAGTATTAGCGCTGGGTTACTCTTCATTTCAAAGCCCTGCAAAAGCCACTGATGGATCTCAACAGAAAGAAGATGCCCAAGCTGGTAAAGTGGTCCCTGGAATGTGAGAAATATTTCTGTGACCTGAAGGCTGCTCTAAAGTTCCACCCCGTCCTAGTTGCTCCAGCTTACTCTAACTCTTTCTTAGTCCAGACAGATGCCTCCACCTATCAGGGCTGTTTTCAGTAAGGTGGATGCCCAGGGCGAGGAGCACCCGATTGCATACCTGAGCTGTTAAGTTGTTGCCCCAAGAGGTCAGCTACAGTATGTGGCTATTGAGTAGAAGTTCCTGGTAGTTACCTGGACCCTACCTTTTTGAGTGAAAGTTTGGTAGGGGACAGTGGTTATCTGCTAAGATGGATGCTAACCCCACAGACTTTACTGTCCGATACAGGCAGGATAGACTCATCAGAATGCTGTTTGTCTCTTTAGGCAATTGGACACTTAGGAACACCAGAAACCCACAACCCATTTGTGATCTTGAATCATCTGGTTTCTGGAGGGGGAGTGATTGTGACAACATCTCTGATGCGGGAGAAGACTAAAATAAAGCACTGTGGTGTTACAGGTTACCATGTTTATTACGGAGTGCTAACATTATGTTTACAAGGCTGATCATGCCGTGTGTAAGAAAATAACCAGCTATTGCTATGAAAGGAACATGTGGACCAACTAGCCACATTACTGGGTTGGATCCAAAAAGCAAAGTTGACCATTCGACCCTGGCAAGTTTGCTAGACAAGAGGTGCAGTACCTAGTAGGGAGTGCAAGGGTCTGGTCAAAGCTGGCAAAGGTACCCTGGATAGAGCTGTGGCCCACCCCAATAAGTAAGAGGCAGGTGTTGGAATTTATGGGTAATGGAGGGTATTACCATTAGGTTATTCCCCATTACAGTTCACTGGCTCAATGATAGTTGTTGAGATGACGCCTAGCCCTGTAGACTCATAACTTTGCTATTTGATAATGGCAGGGTAGAGCTCATCAGACTGCTGACGGTTTTCAGAAAATTGGACCCCTCAGATCTCTATTCACAACTCCTCACCACGTTTGGGATCTTAAATCATCTGGTGACTGGAGGTTGGATTGATTGTGACTACAACTTTAATGTAGGAGAAGATAGTGAAGTGAAATGTTGTTGTGTTGTGGGTTGCCATGGCTACAGTGACAGTAGCTTTCTGCATGAGAATAACAGCCCCATTAAATTTGAAGCCCTTAGCGGCAACGGCACACCTGCAAAGGCTAAGTGCCTGAAATTTGGCTGCGTTACAGAGCTATTAAATTCAAGCTGTCACTATGTTGTGGACGAAATTCATGAAAATGTATATTATGTCCATGCTGCATTCCTTTCCTTACAATAAATCATGATAAGGCACTAATTGCTTTTATTCTTTATTTCCTGGGAGTCATAAGATGGCTATTGAACTGTATCCTGGGAGTCATAAGATGGCTACTGCTGGGAGTCATAAGATGGCTACTGAATCATATCCGGGAGCTCCCAGATGACATTCATATCCGTGACCAAATAAGGATATGAGCCCCGCCACCTTCCAGAGCCAATCAGAAGCTTCACATAAACTGACCATAATGACATCAACATCCGAGACCAAATATGGAAGGACCCTTCCTACCTTGTCAGCCAATCAATAACTCACTCACTGTCTAACAATGCGTCGTATGATTCTTATATCTGATCAACTTATATTATATAAGTTGCTATGTTGTATTTGGGGGGGTTCGCTCGCTGGTTCGTTTGTTGGGAAGAATACAAGATGTTTTATACCAGAACTTTTGGGTCTGTGTAAATTCTTGTCTCTGTGTGCACACATGCCCAACAGACGGATGATTTGGACAGGAACAGATATTACATAATGGGATTATTTTTATCCATCCAAAACAATTGGCGCTCCAATGTGGGGCCCTGGGTTGTGACCAACAGATAGCAGACAAGGAAGACTTTGGGACGATCTGTCGTGTCATAAAGGAGCCTGATCAACTCAACTCAGATATATGGTAAGGTTTAATGTTTTTAAAACCTTGCATATATATGAATAATGCTGCTATAGATCTGCCACTTTGTCTTGGGCTGCTACTGAAGGCACCAAAAGTACAGATAAATTGCTTGCCCAGGGTCTACCTTGAAGAAATATCTGTACTGAATAATATCTGTTGCCTGTGTATGATTGTTGAGAGTGTGGGTTTAGTGATTGGAGATTTCTTAGATATTGTAGTCAAAGACATACATGTTTGTGTTTGCCGCAGGTTTCAGGGACGGATTAGTAGTGTCCGAATAACACTATAGCCCTGAAATAGCCGTACGTACAGACGTACATATGCATACCTTTCTTTAGGAGGGTCTATGCATGGTGGATAGCCGAGTATCTCTTTGGGTTCATTATGTTCGTGCCTTGGTAACGTGATGAACCCGGGAGATATCTATCACACACACTTAAGGTGTAAAAGCATGTATGTGGGATGCAGACTTCAGGGACCGATTTATTGTGTCCGGATAACATGATAATTCTCTGAAGGCGTCAATTTTAACACACGACGGTGTGAGATTTTGAACTGCAATGTTTTAAGAGTCAGAAATGTTCTGCAGAAATTGATAAATATCACTGTGATCTGTAATTGCTTGTTGTGATGCATGTTTTAATGAGAGATGTAGTTTATAATTTCTCTCCCTGTAAAAGCTGCAAGCTGATTTCTGTGTAGCTGTGTGTGTGAAATTCAAGGTAAAAAAAAAGCACAGTCTGTGAAAAGAATTTACTCCCTCCTCCCATCTCGTTAATTCTTTTAAGGACGTATCTTTCTATTTCAAATGCTTAAGGTCGTATGAAATAACTGTCATGTTTCTGTTCATGTTTTCATGCTTAGTTATTCTTTCTATGCAAATACTTAAGGTCGTATGAATTTTGTACAGTAAGTGAATGTCATGTTTCTGTTCATGTTTTCATGATGTTGTTAGATTTTGCTTACAAGAAATAATGTTTGTGTGAAAATAGGTGTGTCCTGGGAGGAGATTTAAAAAAAAAAAAAAAAAAAAGTAATTTGTCAGATATATACACGGAGTTAGACTTTGAGACCGCACATCAAATAGGTATCTCAAAGGAAACAGTACCTCAGGATTTTAAACGTACAGTACATATATGATGCAGACTGAGAATTGGTTGTGTAACAAACACAACAACGTAACAATCATCAGAGGTGTCAATGAACACATCTTAGACAGGTATGTTGGGTTTTTGGATTATTAATCCAAGGAAGGAATCTCCATAAAACCTACAATGTAATGGGATATTATTTTGTTTGAATACATTGCATTTAACAGTATGCATATTTCTGTGTATTTGTGAGTATATATACATATATATGTATATATGTATGTATATGCGTGTATTCTTTTGAAACATTTTGTCTGAAGTTTCTGTGTGTTTGTAACTCGATATTTTACTCTTTGGAGAGTGAGGTGATTAGTCTGCATTTTTAGAAGATGTGTTAGGGGTTTGGCCCACCCCTTCTCACAATTAAGCATAGCAGACTACTCCCCTTTTCTCATCCCACCCTTCTCTGTGTGTGTGTTAGGTTTTTTTTATGTGAAAAAATGTTTGTCTGTATCATTGAGGGGAAATGAGAAGAAGGGAGGTTGCAGGCAGAAGAATTGTGGCTGGTTCTGGGTGGGAACCAAAAGTTTGCTACAAGATAGTGGTTTGTGGAATGAAACTCTTAACACACAGCCACCGCCCCATCATGGCTCCCAACTTAGAAAAATGGGAGTGGACTATAACTTTAGGACCAACCCCCTTTTAGAACTATGACACGCCCCTATACCCCATCTTAAAGGTAAACAACATCTACTATACCACTGCTGCTGGAGTCAGTGCCCTGTATCCACTACTCCTTGGTAATATTAATCTTTATTAAAAGGGCGTGAGTTCTCACAAGCTAATAAGGAGACTACAAACATTATGGTGTCTTCTGAGCAGGAGGAGACAGAGCCAACAAGAACAATAAAGTGTTGTAACAAAGTTGGACACCTTAGGGTTCCACCAGTTATGGTGAAGTTAAAACCAGTAGCTGAAATAGCACAAGAAACTGGTATCTCATGGCCAGAAAGTCTCCCTATAGTACTGTTAAGTGTGGGGTACACCCCTGGAGGGAAGTTTTCTCTGTCCCCTCACAAGATCCTATTTGGGTCTGCTCCTAGATTAGGGTGTTATTATCCTCAGCAATTGAATTTTAAATCTGATGTATTTGTTGATTATGTGATTGTTTTATCTCAAGCACTGACTAAAATACATGCACAAGTGTTTTCTTCTATTCCAGATCCGGAAGTAGACACTGGTACTCATCAACTACTTCCTGGAGATTGGGTCCTGGTCAAAAGATTTGTGAGAAAGAATCCTCTGGAATCCAGATATGATGGTCCCTTTCAAGTTGTTCTAATTGCAGCACCATCAGTTAAACTTGAAGGACGGCCTACTTGGTTCCACGCATCTCATTGCAAAAATAAAGTTTCAGTACCAGACCCATAGCAACCAACATTATGATGATCATAACACATATCCTTTCCTGTCTGTTCTTAACTAAAGTAGAACCTTCTGCATTCATTAGTGAAAAGAAAGATGGTATTACATTTTGGTACAATCCATCTAAAGCACATATGATCACATTGTCCTTTGATTATTGTCATGTTGTATGTTGCCAACAGCTAAGCGTGACTCAACAATGTAACTTGTACGAAGACACTCACAGCACATCTATATACATATGTGTTACAGACCAGACTTGGGGAAAAGATTGTAGTCATTGGGAAGCTGTAGGATGGAACACTGGGACAGCTTGGGGCTACAAACCACAGAGTGCCTTAGATAGAACAGATTTGAGTGGAAGCCCTTTACTTGAACGTATGACTCTAATAAAGCCAGGCAAATGCTCGCCAAATGGCAAGACTGGAGCTAACATGCGAATTACTCTGACTATCAAGAACCCCAGAACCACAGACGCAGGTACATACCTAATGGGTGGCCCAGACCCACAGACACAGGTACATACCTATGGGTGGCCCAGACCCACAGACGCAGGTACATACCTAATGGGTGGCCCAGACCCACAGACGCAGGTACATACCTAATGGGTGGCTGGGTTAGAGGAAAAGCAAAACGACGGATTGGTAAATTTATGTTCAGAGATCTAAATGCACCACTCATATCAGGAGACTATTGCAAGTACAACACACTCAGGCATTACCCCAAATGACTGATATCAGTGAACCTACGTACGAAGGAACCCTAACAAATGAAATTGGGTTCACAGACCTCAACTTATGGCTGGAATGGATGAAATATAACTTAGAGTCACATAATAAGACTAATTGTTATGTTTGTATAAGTGCCAGACCTCACCTAGGCACTGTTCCACTTATGGTAACTATGAAGGAAGAAAAGTGTTTCTTAAGCCTTTATAAAACTACCCAGACTAAAAGATCTAAATTGTGAACAATGGGAGAACAGGTATCCCATTATAACTGACAATCTACATCCAGGTGAAGGTATAACCATATACCCAGGTAATTACACATGCTATACAAGGAGTACACCTCAAGGGAAAAAACCTAAAGAGGTTTAAGCAAGAGTTCTGCATTATATATTGTATTGGCTTCACAGTTTACAGAACAGACACAAACATTGGGAGACATATATTGGATATGTGGGGACATGAAGCTCAGATCGAGACTAGAGGGTATCTGGTATGGTAAGTGTACCCTGATAAAGGTCATAATGCCAGTGCACATAGTGCTTATACAAACTGATACCTCACCACACACCCTACTGACAATATCTAGACACAAAAGAAAGGTGTCTTCCCCACAAGGTAGCTTTGACCCCCATGTGTACATGGACTCTATTAGAGTCCCAAGGGGGGTGCCTGATGAGTTTAAGGCCCGAAACCAGATAGCAGCAGGATTTGAATCACTGATACCAATGATTGGTGTAAATAAAAATGTTGCTTGAATCAATTATATATATTATAACCAACAAAGGTTTGTGGATTACACAAGAGACGCTCTGCAAGGAGTTGCAAAACAATTGAAGGCCACATCACACATGGCCTTCCAAAATAGAATGGCACTAGACATGATCCTTGCTAAAAAGGGGGGTGTAAAATGCTCCCCGACACTGCCAACTGCTGCACCTACATACCTGATAATATGGGTCCAAACAGTAAGATTTCTTTAGCCATTTAAGAAATAAACAACTTGGCACAAGAATTGAAGGAGAATTCTGGAACCACAGACTATTGGGATAAATGGTTTGGGTGGATGAACAACTGGCAGAAGGTATTATTACAGGTTGGAATTGTCTTTCTTTCAATACTGATAATTCTTGCATTTGTTACCTGTTGTATTATCCCCTGTGACCAAATATATATATATATATATATTTAAAGAAGTCAGTTACTGGAGTCACACCAATCTTTGTGCACCAAGAAATTTATGAAGATGACTGTGAGGAGTCACATAAGATGTTACGGTCTATTATGTCTAGAAATGAAAGTTCTACATAAACCCCTTGTCCCACATGTTCCTGAAACAAGGGGTCAGGGATAGCATCTGACTCGCCTATGACAGTGGCAAGAGGGGTCATGGACAAGCCATGGCAACTCTAACGTACAAAGAAGAACGGGCGTTCATTGGTGCAGATGTGCTAGGGCTTTCTTACATTCATACATCTCATCCACAGGGACAGTTGTACACATAGTCTCTAGGGGGGACTGTTACTATTTATATGCTGTTTATATGACTTTATACCTTAATTAATACGTTTTACTAAGAAGAAACCTATATCTTTACACAGACATTTTATGTAGTACTCTCTAGAAGAGGAAGATATAATACATCTAACCTGTCATATCTTCAAGAATAGAATATAAATGTAGTATGTATCATAATATAGCATTTTAGGGGGGACTGTTGTGGACGAAATTCATGAAAATGTATATTATGTCCATGCTGCATTCCTTTCCTTACAATATATCATGATAAGGCACTAATTGCTTTTATTCTTTATTTCCTGGGAGTCATAAGATGGCTACTGAACTGTATCCTGGGAGTCATAAGATGGCTACTGCTGGGAGTCATAAGATGGCTACTGAATCATATCCGGGAGCTCCCAGATGACATTCATATCCGTGACCAAATAAGGATATGAGCCCCGCCACCTTCCAGAGCCAATCAGAAGCTTCACATAAACTGACCATAATGACATCAACATCCGAGACCAAATATGGAAGGACCCTTCCTACCTTGTCAACCAATCAATAACTCACTCACTGTCTAACAATGAGTCGTATGATTCTTATATCTGATCAACTTATAGTATATAAGTTGCTATGTTGTATTTGGGGGGGTTCGCTCACTGGTTCGTTTGTTGGGAAGAATACAAGATGTTTTATACCAGAACTTTTGGGTCTTTGTAAATTCTTGTCTCTGTGTGCACACATGCCCAACAGACGGATGATTTGGACAGGAACAGATATTACATAATGGGATTATTTTTATCCATCCAAAACAACTATACAATTGCGGTATAACATAGTGCCATACAGGCCTCTCAGCCAATAGAAAGTGGTCTAGCCAAAGATGATTGACAGAGGGAGATTATACAAAAGTATTCACCCCCCTTGGAATTTTTCAGGTTTTGTTGCCTCACAACCTGGAATTAACATAGAATGTTTGAGGATTTGCCTCATTTAATTTACTGAACATGCCCACAACTTTGAAGATGTTTTTTTTTTTATTGTGAAGCTTACAACAAATAGGACAACATAACAGAAAAAGTCAATGTGCATAACTATTCACCCCCCTAAAGTCAATACTTTGTAGAGCCACGTTTTGCGGCAATCACAGCTCTAAGTCATTTTGGATAAGTCTCTATGAGCTTGCCACATCTTACCACTGGGATTTTTGCCCATTCCTCCTTGCAAAACTGCTCCAGCTCCTTCAGATTGGATGGTTTGAGCTTGTGAACAGCAATCTTTAAGTCTGATCACAGATTTTCTATTGGATTGAAGCCTGGGCTTTAATTAGGCCATTCCAACACATTTACATGTTTCCCCTTAAACCACTCAAGTGTTGCTTTAGCAGTGTGTTTGGGGTCATTGTCCTGCTGGAAGGTGAACCACTGTCCTTGCCTCAAATCATGCACAGATTGGTACAGGTTTTGCTCAAGAATATCCCTGTATTTAGTACCATCCATCTTTCTCCCAACTCTGACCAGTATCCCAGTCCCGGCTGCTGAAAAACATCCCCACAGCATGATACTGCCACCGCCATGTTTCACTGTGGGGATGGTGTTCTTTGGGTGACGTGATGTGTTGGGTTTGCGTCAGACATAGAGTTTTCTTTGATGGCCGAAAAGTTCAGTTTTAGTCTCATCAGACCAGAGCACCTTTTTCCATACATTTTGGGAGTCTCCCACATGCCTTTTTGCAAACTCAAAACGTGCCATTTTGTTTTTTGCTGAAATGAATGGTTTTCTTCTGGCCACTCTGCATAAAGCCCAACTCTATGGAGCGTACGGCTTATTGTCATCCTATGTACAGATACTCCAGTCTCTGCTGTGGAACTCTGCATCTTGTCCAGGGTTCCCTTAGGTCTCTGTTCTGCCTCTCTGATTAATGCCCTCCTTGCCCGGTCCGTGAATTTTGGTGGGCGGCCGTCTCTTGGCAGGTTTGCTGTTGTGCCATCTTCTTTACCTTTGGTTATGATAGATTTGATGGTGCTCTTGGAGATCATCAAAGATTTGGATATTTTTGTATAACCTAACCTTGACTTGTACTTCTCAACAACATTGTCCCTTACTTGTTTGGAGAGTTCCTTGGTCTTCATGGCAGTGATTGGTTGGTGGTGCCTCTTGCTTAGGTGTTGCAGCCCCTCGGGCCTTTCTGAAGGTAATTGGTTGCACCAGAGCTTTTTATGGGCTTCATAACAAAGGGGGTGAATACATATGCACATGCCGACTTTCTGTTTTCTATTTCTAAAAAATAGTTTTATGTATATATTTTTCTCGTTTTACTTCACCAACGTAGACTATTGTGTTCTGATCCATCACGTCAAAATTCAGATGAACAAAACATTGAACTTAAGGCTGTAATGTAACACAATAGGTAAAAAGTCAAGGATGGTGAATACTTTTGCAAGGTACTGTAAATTTGCATTTGTTGACTGCGTTGTGTTTTCTTTCGAAGTAGCATGCAGGTCCTAGAGTTAGTGGGTTTTGAGAGTCAGAGAGAGAGTAGGAAAGTTTGGAGAGAAGTATTTTGCAGTTTTATTCATTTATATTCTATTACATACAATTTTACACCTAATCCTTGATTACACATATTTACAGATTACACATATTTGCAATACACATAATTTAAATAACACGCACAGAGAAATATAGAGTTAGGTCACATCATAACCCCCCCTCCCTCCTGATGGTTGTTTTCCAATATTGATGATTACCCAGAGACCTAGCTAATAGTAATGCTTGCAGATGGGGATCAGGTGAGTTTTTATATAGTTACAGTTACAGTATTTAGCAATGCACTATACATGCATGTTGATTATCCTCCTCCTCCTTTTTTTAGTTGACCACTTGTTTTCAGATTTTGTTTTTTCACAACACTGTATGTGTGAAACTGGATTGGATTACACAGTCCAGAGGTTGAATCATTTGTTTCATTGGGCAGATCTAGACAAGTTGTAAGTGTTATGCACATTAATTGTTTCTTCAATTAAATGGAGTGACTTCTGATGATCCTTTTTTTTCATCAGATTCTGGTTGCAGCCGTGTAGTGACCACATGTGACCCTGGTAGGTGCTATGCATCATGCTTATTCTAGACTATGACATTATCCCCTGTACGTGACCCCTTTTTCCCCAAGCCTCTTGCTCTCCCGGGATCCGCTCACACCACACCCAAGATATTAATGCACAGTCTTGACCATTTCTGATTGTGCTCTGTGTATGAAATACAGCTTTGTTATACTGTTATAACCATGACAATGTGTTTTCAATGGTTGGGGTTATGGGACATCCACATACATCACATATGTGTCACATTCCTATATCTGTAAACTAATGAGCCCTAGTTACTATGCAATAGATCAATACATATAACAATAATAATAGTCATAATAGCATTAGATATCCTTTAATAATATATATCATATATAATCAACATAAAGGGTTAATACATATGCAAATGTCCAATTTGTGATATTGTGGAGTATCAACATTGCCCAGAGGGCCTGATAGGAAATACAGGTGATACTGGAGTGGGTTGTCAGTTCCTTCTCTAGTGGACAGTGATTTGTCTGACATCTCTGCTATGATATGCCCACCTACAGTGGCCCTACATGTTATAGCTTGCAGCTTCATTCAGGTACTCAAGCCCCTTCACCACCACCACTTAGCAATCCAGAAGGTGAACATACAAGAAGGAACTGGCAACCCACTCCAGTATCTTTGGCATGCAAACCTTGTGGAACAGCAAGGGTAGATAGCTATCTAAATATACTGCAATCCATAGGGTCACAGAGAGTCGGACACAATTGAAGGACTGAACAACCAATAAATAAAATGTTCCCCTGGTACTTGATATATGTGATGTGGTGGTGTAATTTGGCCACTATTTGTTTTCCCAATGTAGATGTGATGAGCAAGATGTATATGCAATCACATATAATAGTTGGCAAACTGGGATTTGTCGTCATGCTTGCGCGCCTCACAAAGCAGCAGCGTCACAAATGCAAAACCTCGTGAAGCGATACGAAGCAGCCACCCAGTACTTAAGCAGCTGCTCAGCACAGGCTGCAATAAGCACCAAAGGCGCTCATTGCAACCAGCAGCGCCGTCACACATGCGAGCCTCGCAAAGCGAGGCGAAGCAGCCACGGAGCGCATAACTCTAACCGCTGAGTACGAAACACACTCACACACAGCACAGGGGGAGGTTGCAAACGAATTGCACCGATATTTGGCATTTTCCACCACACAAAAATGGCCAAGGAACTGTAACGCCTTTCCATGCATTCCCCATGTTTTAAAGTCCCCTGGTGTTTTTTTTTTTTGCCTTTTAGAGTGTTGAGAAATTGTCTGTAAACCCTTTGCGGATCCTATTTGGAGGTCATTATGTTTTTGCCTCCATTTGCCGGTTATGGGTTTGAACGCCAGGGCGCTTTTGGAAATATTTTGCAAATGAATAGCGTGATTGGAACGTAACCGTTACGGGCTTGACAGAACAAAGGATTTGCGGCCTCAGAGTTCAAATTTCCCGCAAGTCGTTAGCTGAGTTGCTGGCGCCACTGAGTTATGGCGCCACTTTAATAGCCGTAAGTCTTGCTGGCTACGTTACAGGCTGCGGTTTTAAACGTTAAGGGAATTTAATAGTAAGTGCAGTTTGGCTCATGAACTCAAATGAATGGGAGCAGAACATTATGATAACTTTATGGATACCTTAATAGATACCTAATACTTTACTCTCTACTTGCTGTCTGCTAGAGACATAGTGAGGAAACATGATGTTTTAAAACCATTTCCTAGTCAGTACTTGGGACACAATGCCTTACTATCTGTTATCTTGCCAAGATACTGAAGCAGGCCTTCTTTTTTTAAACATTTAGGCCTTGCCTGTCCTTACCACATTATGCAACACTAAAATCAAATCTCTTCATTATTATTCATAATTTCCTAAAATTTGAGAATAAACTTGAATACTTTGATTACTTAACTTTATTTAATATATAAGGCTGTAAGCTAAAAACAGCTATACATGTATTATATATATATATATATATATATACATATATATATATATATATATATACAATGAACTAAGGACTGCAGCGGCATGTTTTATGTAGTCATAGTGAATAACATCACTTTCTGGCCACATATGCACAAAACGAAAAACTGTTTGTATAGCGTTACGCATGAAAAGGGGCCATTGGCCTGATATGTTGCAGCTAAGTGGCTGTTCTGTCTGACGCGGAGGCTGCACAGGCTTCCTGGGTCAGCACGTAGCGTCGCGTGACCCAGCGGAGCCTGTGAGGCCTTTCAGCCAATCAGCTGCGTCGGGGGCGTGTCATGCGTCCGCGTTTCGCGCCATTTCTCACAGCAGCGTGACTGAAACGGACGGAGATCTGAGGTGCTGCAGCATAGATTTACAGTAGGAAGGTTAAATACTGAGAATTTATCCCCAGCTTATTAGCACATAAGGGCCATTAGTGTCAGGCTCTGCTTGTGTTTTGTGTCATTCTTTCCTCCGTTTTGTGTTGTTGTGTCCCTGTTCCTGCTGTCTGTATGGTGTGTGTGTGGGGGTTATATAAGGTTGCTGGGCTGTCTGGTGTGTTTCCTGTGTGTTTCATCATGGATGCTGCAGACTCAGAGGCCTTACAGGCCGAGGTTAGGACCCGGGTACTAAGCCAAGGGGTCAGGTGGGTGCAGGACAGGCTGGGACCCCCCATGCCTTCTGCGCTTGGCCCTCAGCACATTGAACAGGATCAGCCTGCGGTGGTTGGTGGCCTGGTCAATACTGGAGGTGCCATGGGGACATATTCCCATCCCATCAGTGTAGGGCTAGCAGACCCCCGTCCATCAGTAGGCAGATCCACGAGAGAGGAGGGGGCTACGGGTCAGAGTCCCCGGAGCGTCAGGAAAGACGCAGGGATACCCCGTTGGCTGTTTCCACTCTGAGGCTTCCGGAAGCAGGTGAGCGCACAATGTCGGATTGCGCAGCAGAAAAGGGAGAAAGAGAACTCCCGCACACAAAGGCTGGGTTTTTTGGGTCTCTCAACCCTGTTAGCTACACACAACATTACGGTCAGTGAGCAAGAGATGGGCTCATGGATAGGGGGGCTAGCGAAGAGCGCTTGGCCCCAGCCATCCACTAGTGGGGCGACGGTGCAGGTAGCTCCGGCTGTGGCCATAGGGACCGTCGAGTCACCTGAGCCGGTGGGGGTCCCGGTTGCGGTAGCTGGCAGTACCAATGCAGGGGTTACCGACGCAGCCATGATACCCATAGTCTTGTGCTCGTTGGATAACTTAGGTGCACATCTTACCCAAGAGGTTAAGGAAAAGATCTGGAGGAGGGAATTCGTAGAATTGTTCTCCCTTCTCCCCATGTCCAGACAACTGGAAGTGGGTGAGAGGGGCCTCAGGGAGGGAGATGACACCTAGGATGTTTGATACATGGCTTCAAGCTTTCTCCATCTGGGCCTGCGTACTATGTGAGCGACACCCTGAGTTCGGGGTTGTTCGTTTACATAGACGAAATTCGTAACGCCCACAAAGTCTATGGGGGCATGGCCTGATGGCAGTATGACGAGGAATTCCACCAGTACTTGGCCTCCAGGCCAACCACGGCGTGGAGTGACAAAGCAGTGGCATACTGGTTGAACCTTATGACACCTATGCGAGTCACGCCGCCCTTTCGGAGCGGGGTCGGTGGAGCAAAGGGCCCCATCCCCACCACGGGAACGGGTCCCAAGACCTGTTTTGCATATGAGAGGGTCTGTAGATGGGCCCCGAACTGCAGGTTCAAGCACGCATGTTCAAACTGCGGGGGAGAGCATCCCCTTGCCAGATGCGGCAGAGCAAAAGACGGTAGTAGATGGGGAGAGCCTCCTGCAAAAGGGCAGGATGCCCATACGCCTCCCCGCCATGCTGCCGTGGCTAAAACGCTACGGTAGATTGGCGGGCAATGCCAACGCCGCGCGCCTCCTGGAAGTAGGTTTCCGGGAGGGTTTCCGAATTCCATGCGGTATAGATATTCAGGGTCTCTTGGTCCCGAACTTGCGGTCAGCTAGGGAATTCCCAGGGGTAGCAGAAACCAAAGTTCTTAACGAGGTCAAACTGGGCAGGATGGCGGGCCCATTTGCATCCCCTCCTATTCAGGATTTGATTGTCTCTCCGCTCGGGGTTGTCCCCAAGAAGGAGAAGGGAAAATTTAGATTAATCCAACAGCTTTCCTATCCCAGAGGCCGTTCGGTGAACAACGGTATATCAAAAGACCAGGCTACTGTGTCTTATGAATCTTTCGACCGGGCGGTCGAGATGGTCAGGCGGGTGCCGGGGCGCTCATGGCGAAAGTGGACAACGAAGCAGCATTCAGGTTGCTGCCGGTCCATCCGTCGAGCCACTGGCTGCTAGGATGTTTCGTCGATGGCAGCTATTTCATCGACCTATGCCTACCCATGGGGTGCTCAATCTCATGTGCTTACTTTGAGGCAGCAAATTCTTGCAATGGGTTGCGAGCCTGGAAGCGGGGTACAGGAGCATTACACACTACCTCAATGATTTCCTGTTCGTCGGTCTAGCTGGGAACGACACTTGCCGTTTTATGCTGGAGGTTCACCGGAATCTGTCAAGATTTTGGGGTACCACTGGCCCATAACTAAACTGAGGGCCCCACGGATAAGTTGACCTTCCTGGGGATTCAGATCGACTCCACGACAATGGAGGGCAGTCTTCCCTGGGAAAAAGTGGTGGACATGCGAGCGGAGCTCAGTGCGCTGCAAGGCGCGCTGAGGGTGTCCCTGCGACGATTGCAATCTATCTAGGGAAGTTAAACTTTGCATGTAGAATTATCCCCATGGGGAGGATATTCTGCAGAAGGATGTCACTCGCTACTACAGGCATTGCGAAACCGCACCATTTCATAAAAGTTTCCAGGGCCATGCGGGACAACGCGAGAGTATGGGCAGTTTTCCTCTCCGAGTTTAATGGCTGGGCGCTTCTCCAAAAGAAGAGCGCCACCAATGCAGAGTTAGAGCTTTACACGGATGGATCCGGACCGGTCGGTTGCGGTGCATATCTCCAAGGGAGATGGTGCGCCGCGATTTGGCTGGAGGAATGGGGAGTAGCAGGTTTAACAAAGAACCTTACATTCCTCGAGTTATTCCCCATTGTGGTGGCAGTACATGGGGTCCGGCTTTCAGGGACCGGCAAGTCATATTCCACTCGTATAAGATAGGGGTGGTGGAGGCCGTAAACAACATCACGGCAACATCCATACCGGTAGTAAGATTACTCCGTCATCTTGTACTATGCTGTCTCCGCCTGAACATATGGTTCCAGGTGAGACATGTTCCAGTGGTAGAGAACGGGATCACTTATGCCCTTTCTCGGTTTCAGGAGGAGCGCTTCAGGGCATTGGCCCCTCAGGAGAACGCCCTGGGGGAATGCATTCCCGCAGAGCTCTGGGAGCTTGGAGCTGCCAGGTGATGAGACTCGTTAGACAGTCTGTTGCCCCGGCAACATGGACCGCGTACAGACGCGTGTGGGCAAACTGGGATGGCCTAGTGGCAATGGCTGGTGGTACTGCGACGGAAGATAAGACCATAGGAATCCTGCTTTGGTTTCTTCTGCGGTCCGCCGAGCAAGGCGAAACAAGAGCCGTAGTAGGGAGACAGGTCACGGCGCTGGCTTTCATGTTTAAGCTTGCCGGGCAAAGGGACCTTACAAAGGAGTTTCTAGTGCGCAAGGTGGTGCACGGAATGTTCAACGGTGATCGCAGGCCGGATAACAGGCGGACGATTACCTTTTCTTTGTTACTGAGAATGGCTCAGGTGTCGGTGGTGGTTTGCAGAACCCCCTTTGAATCTCTACTTTTCCGAACGGCTTTTTCCCTGGCGTTCTTCGGAACGTTTAGGATAGTGTAGTTAGTCGCAGTAGACATGGTTAGGGGGGACTGCAAGTGGTGGATACCTGCCTGAAGGAAGGCACGGTAGTGATATGGTTACGGAGGTCTCAGACCAACCAAGTTGGAAAAGGAAAAGAGGTGGTTCTTCATCAGGTTGGCACGGAGTGTTGCCCCTATGCTTGTACAGAGGAGTACCTTACGCAGCGACCGGGGGGGCGGTGTTCGCTGCTGGTGCATGCCGATGGGACGGCGTTATCCCGTTATCAATTCAAGAAAGTGTTAAAAAGCGCATTGCAGCGGCTCGTGCTAGAGCAGTCAGAATTTGAGACACACTCTTTCCGTATTGGGGCAGCCATGGAGGCAGCCAGGCTGGGTTTGCCCGACGCTGCAGTAAAGCGTATCGGTAGATGGGAGTCAGAACGCTTTCGTTCCTATGTGAGGCCGAGGGCAGTGGTCTAATGGATGTTGCTTTCTGCTTTCAGGAGAACAGAAGCAACTGTGGATCGTGGGCCATTCCTATGTGTACTGGGCCCACAGGTTAGCGGCAGTTACGGAAGGAAAGACACAACTGGGCTTTCCTGTTACGGACTTGCACGTTTGGTGGTGCGGGATTCGTGGTCTGCGATGGGCGCAGTTGGATGGGCTGTTGGATACATATGCACAGCGTTACGGTCAGCCCAGCGTTATATTGATTCATGCCGGCGGGAACGATCTGGGAACGGTGCCCATGAGAAGGATGCTAAAGGTCATGAAAAGAGATGTGGAAAAATGGATGAAGAAGTTCCCGGGTACGTTTCTTATCTGGTCAGAGATTATAAAAAGAAGATACTGTCGTAACGCGCACAACCCGGTCAGTCTGGATAAATCAAGACAGAAGATCAACCAGCAGCTGGCAAGTTTCGTTAGAAAGTTGGGGTTTGTCGCCATCCGATATAAGGAGTTCGAGCCGGTCGGTACAGATGATTTTTTCGGTAAGGACAAGGTTCATCTTACAGAAATCGGGATGGATTAATGATGTTAGAATTTAGGGAGAGAGTATTACGGGCCTTGGCTTTAATGTCCAGCAGGGGGGGATTGCAGTCTCGGGAGGCGTCCCTCGCGTGGTCCGTGGCGGGAGGTGAGTTGCCCGGCCTACTGGCCTAAGTGGGCATTGGCCCTACCTCACAGGGCATGCTTAATATAAGCATTGGGGCTTTGGCAGGGCCCAAAGCGTGAGGTCACTGTCCGTGGCCGGGCTCCTCCCCGGAAAAAGTATTACCGTAGTTTGTGTTAATAAAGGTATGTGTTGTTATATACTATTGTTTATAATAAAGCTGTGGCCCGTTGTTCTCCCATTTCAGTCGTCGTGTCCGTTATTCATCACCTTAGCCTAAATGGATCATGCATGGGTCATGACGTGGTCAGGTCCATCTCTAGACAACAAAGCAGAGGTCAGAATGTGCTTACTTCCAGTGAGCATACATGATCAGCCATCAGAGAATGTGTAGCTGAGAGTTTAGTTCACACACTAGTGTTTCCTGAGCTTGTTGCTGGTCAATAGTATAAATCATCTCTACTTGTGACATTATCTGGAGCCCATAAATAGAGAGTAAAACTGAGCCTTTGTGCTCATTCATTGCCTCCTGCTCCTGCACACAGATATAACCTTTATTTGGATTGGCTGGAATTTGACTGCTACCTGCAGTCCTCCGACCTGTGTCCTACAGCCTGCAGTCTCTCACTTCATAAGATATGGTGTTGCAGTTCTTTGTTTATTGATCCAGAAGGCATTTTCTGTTGGTACATGCCATTTTTATACAACAGAAGTGCTTAATACTTTTCTGAACTAAGTCGGCCTTCATATGAAAAAGATTGACTTGCATGTATAATGTCTCTACTTATTTGTACCCTCCAGACCCCAGAGAGTAATCTGGCTGTTTACTCCCTGCAACTGCACATGCCCATTTTTCTCAATCTTAGATAGATTTAGACTGAAAACAATGCAAGTAGACTGTTGGGAGCAAGTAGCAATTATTTGGCAACTATCATCTTGCAAATGAAATTACAGCACATGTTTGGCTGAATTACAAAGAATGACAGGTGCAAATTAAATTATTCAATGCATATAAAACTATTTTAATATCATTCACTTAATAATTTCATGTTATTACCTATTACTTTAAATTACACCATATTTTTAACTTCAACGGTCTCCATTTAAGAAATAGAGAAAAGGGGATTACTTTGCTAAGAACATTGTTTCAATAATCCCAATATGTATTGTGCATAAATCACCACTAAGCAGCTGAATGCCCTTTTGGCTTTGTTTTACTATATTTGAGAGTATGGATTATCCTACAGCTCTCTTCTGAGCAGCGAGTATATACTATGGCACATATTTAACTGTCCAAATCACAATTACATGAGCTTGTAATGGAGCCCGTAAATGTTACTGATATTCAATTGGCTACTTTTAGCTACTCCCAATCCATTTGTGAGTGACAGGCTGAAAATCACTGCAGTTGTCAAAAATGTCACACCATCCCATCTCCTCTTTTGATGTTTCAAGCCCGCAAATGTTACCAGTGCTAAAGATGCAAAATCGCTATTCAATTACAACAATTCAACAAACCTTCAAATTCCTTCACACCCGTAAATGGCAAATGAAAAAAATATATGAGTACTAAATAGGACTCACAAGTTGGTTAAACACCTGTTCGTAAAACTGTAAAAGCAAATAAACATACAATACAGTTCTTAAAAATACTGTGAAAGCAATGAAAGACGTTAGAATTAATCGCACAACAGTCTCCAGCTCGCAAATCTGCAATAAAAAAAAAAAAATGTATGTATTATTTCCGTGTTATATCGATCATGGGAATCAAGGAATTAATACATATCAACATATCATGGAACCTACATGGACAAGAACAATTGCTATATTGATTTTTATTGATTTCTACATTTCAGGATTGGGAGTCTGATTGCACATCGGACTTCTAAACACTAACTGATTGTAGTTTAAACTCTATGTTTTACTGACGTCATGATGATGGTCTAAAATGTAACTTACGGGCTTGCTTAATTGATCATGATCATGCCCTGAAATGCTACTTATGGATTCATGGTTTGTGTGTTGGGGCTGTGAGCCTGTAATTGCGGGCTTGAGTCAACTGAATACATCTAGATATGTAAAAAATTTGAAACTTGCAGCCAAAATGTCGGGTTACATGTAATTACTGCCTTGAAATGGGGCCTATGTATGGAACTTTTTTTTTACCATAAATTAATCTTTGATGCTTGAAGAGATACAGAAAATAGTCTTTTCCTATTAGGAGCACACGACAAACTGAAGATGCACAGAATGATATGTTCTTTCAATCTTAAGAAATATCAACAGTTTACAAACAAATTAGAAACTGGTGGGAGATTAGCTGTTTGGAAACTACAACTCTCTCCAGGGGATTTAGAAAAAATATGCAGAAAATTATATACCCTGAATTTAGAACCAGATGAGAGGAAGTATGATAGCATGTTTATCGGAATGAAGGCAACGGTCATTGATTTGGAAACACAAAGATTATGACATTTGTATTTGGAAAATCAACCCATGGGAACATATATACACTTATAATGAATAAATAACAAACGTGCTTCAATGACCACTGTAGTATCATATTTATAGTACACTCTTATGAAGAACTTGACTTTATAATGTGCAACATGATTTATCAAATTTAAAATAAATAACTACACACTTTAATGATTACCTATTCTCTTCTTTTTTTCCTACCAGGATCAAAAACCTGGGAGGAATAAGAGGATCTTTATTTAGCTGTTTTGAAAGACTGATACTATAAATGATAACTACATAGAAGAGCAAGCCCCAATAGAAAAACACCCAACCTTGCACTACAGATATACAAATAGGTTACAATTTTAAATAGGCTCATTGATAAATATTTTTGAAAGATAAGACAAGACTTTGTTATTAAACAGTTGACAAAAGCTCCACATTTTTCAAGTTTAACATGTGATCCTATATTGGAACTTCAAAAGTTACTGCAAAAATTAGAAAACAGAACATTTCATATCACAATTGTCATCAGCTAAGTTATATTATTGTAAATGTATATGAAAAATAATGTGACTGAGAACACTACTACATTGGCAAAACTAAAAGGCAATTTTTTAAACATGCATATTCAAACAGTGAACTCAATAATGCATTTACAATGAAATGCAATTTGCATAAGTGTAGATATCAAATGCTGCCTGTGGTAATCATGTATTGGAAAACCACCATAAATATCCCTTTGTCAATACGGTCCATGTCTTAATCACATTGCTTTATATTGATTCAAGGAATGACTTGTAGTAAATATACACCGTAGTCACATGAAAGGGGATAACTAGTTCTTGTCATCTTTTTTTTGTGATTACTTATAATCTTGCTGATCTTTTTATATGTTATTCAGCCATATGTTCAATAACATTAATATTGTATTTAGTTGTTAATGCAGATAAAAGCATATGTTATAGGTATTTTATGTTGCTCAGATATTATTCTGGGGAAGAGACTTAAATACAATTTGACAAAATTACTTTAGAATTTTAAAGTTAAAATTATAATTCACCCAATTTAATCTCTGGCACAGCAAAACAAATGATAGATCAACAAATGTAATAGACAAACAAATAATTATATAAAAACATTAAAACATTCCATGTAAACACTTGATATCAAGTGTTGTAAGGGATAAGGAGATATATCGAAATATCAATTTTAAATTTAAATATAGATACTTCATGTGGAAAATTACAAATAAAATATCATTTCGCACTAAGTTTGATTCAGACATTGAATAATTGCAAAATGAAGGGGAATACTTTG
Source organism: Discoglossus pictus (assembly GCA_027410445.1). Lineage (NCBI taxonomy): Eukaryota > Metazoa > Chordata > Amphibia > Anura > Alytidae > Discoglossus > Discoglossus pictus. The sequence goes on from CM050166.1 coordinate 62,871,631, forward strand.
AACAGCGGGGTTTAGGTTGTTGATATCTAATATTAATGCGATAAATAACAATATTGCAATATAGACATATACAATCATATATCTTTGTGTTAAAATATAAAAGTACCTTTTTCTATTATCTGTAATACAATATTCTCTCAGAATTTGCTTTTCTAGGACAATTACTCTGAAAATGCACTTCCTTTTCACAGATGGAAAATTCTGAGTTACATTGGAAGTTGTCCAGCCCTTTGCATAACCTTGGGATGTTTAAACTGGACTCTTCAGAAATATTTTCCATTTCCTTTGCAGAAATATTTCAATCTTGTGATGATTTCTTTCTTTTTTTCAAGAAAACTGGTGTTATTTATATTGTTTATGGTACACGCAGCTCAAGAGTATTGTTTCTTAATTGTTTTAACATCTTTATTGAGGATTATGTTGAGATCACAATAGAATGAGTGGATAATTAAACTACAATACTGAATTTTCTGTTCAGCTTTTTTACACAAAAAGGTTTTATTCACTGCTCATTTAACAAGAGGTAATTTTTCTATAAAAGTGAGAATCTGTATAAACAAACATTGGTCTTGTATGGATTAATTCAACGTTGAGGCATGTAAAAAACGAAAGTCTAGAGAAAATACACTTTGAGTAATACCCTATTGATGGAGTTAAAAGTTAAAAAAAACATAGCTTAATATCATGCTTCATTCAATCAGCATAAGAAATTAAAAGATAATATGTTCGCACCTGGATTTTAGGAAGCACAGAGGGACCCTTTGCCACCCCATTTCTTCATGCCCAGAGCTTTACTGGACTCTTGTGGACTGTGTATTTGCCCTGGGATTTGGGAACTTCCCTGGGTTAAAATATGATTACAATATTATATGTATTTTGGTTTATGAGTATACTAGGTTTTGTATAGTTTAGAATGCCAGGGTAGCTATGCTACTTGTGGTCATGCCCAGAACCTAGAGAGTTTCCTAGAGTATGTGCCTAGGCCTGAGATGATAGATTCCTGCCCTGCACAACTCCGTGGGAGATATATTTTTATATTGTGTTTCATGAGATATAAATTGTTTTTCATGTTAATGGGTATTGCTGTAATTACATATTGTTTATTTTGTAAGTGATTGAGGTGTGGAAATGTTAGAAGTAAACTCTAAGTTTGGGGAAATGTACAGAAAAAGTACAAGTTAGTGCAATGCAGACTAAACCCTGTGCTAATAAACTCATACATGGGGGTTTTGCGCATTGCACTTTTACGCACACACAAACAGGGGCACTGGGATGCAGCCCAGTGAGAGCTATAGTAAAAACTATGTAAGATGCTCTGCAGATGGACAGCTCTGCAGAATATTGCAGTTAAACACATAGCTCACACTTGCCAAGCCAAGCTAGCTGGCTTATCCTTCAGCCAAGTGCTAAGTCAACATTCTTGAGATAGTAACCCTGGCTATTACAGAGCAGATGTTGTCGTGCACTTACACCTGAGACGCTCTGTTTGACATGTAGGCATGCGTTCCTAAGGAAACTTAAAATGCACATTGGCCTGATTGGTGCCTACTAAATGTTCAATCTCACACATAGGCTACAATCTCACACATTATGGCTACTTACGAATGCACATTGTCCTGATTGGGGAATCTTAATTCACATGTAGGTTTGCACTCATTGGTTACCAAAATAAATGCACAATTCTCTGATTGGTTGTTCTTCACTGGAGCAACTGTATAAATATGTTCATAGTTTATAATAAAAGTGTTCAGTTCTGGTTTTCGCATAAACAATGTGTGAGACTATTTACTGTGTGCCTGTATCCTGAGTGGGGAGTGCTCCTGTTCTGAGACCACTGGTATCCTGCCAGAATTATCATCTGCACATATTCTTGGGCTTTGTCTCTATCCTGAAGACATCTTTTGTACCAGAGGTAACAAGAACTAAGCGGTCCAGCTGAGGTAGGTTTGAACTAGGTTCTTATCAACTCCCAATGAAGAAGCAGATCGTGACAATATGTAAGTCTCCAAAGTTTAAGATTCTGATGATTAGTAGTCTGAAGTATTATCAATTATATTGCAAAACATTGGCATATTATTGGCATAGATTGTGAGGATGTGTCAGAGATAACAGAAATAATTATTGCTGTATTCCAGAATTGATGTAGTTTGTTTTAAAAGTGATATTTTCAATAAAAGTCTAAGTTTTACCTAGAAACTGGATACAGACAACATTGGTAGACAACTGTTTACACAGAATACAATTTTTTTTTTTAACATATAATGAGCAAACTGCTTTTTCTATTGTCAGCTTATCCTATTACTTTCTTAAGGGGGTGTGTCCTTGTAAACTAGAGAACTTTACATTCCATTGTGTAGCTAGAACTTGCTGTGAAATCAAACTCTCCTCCCACTCTAGAAAGCTGAATACCAGAAAACAAAATGGTAAATACCACAGTAGCATACTTGCATATCAAAGTTAATATATTACAGCCTGCTTTCTTTTTTTTCTTTTTTATTGATTATATGTTTCTCTTCTAAAAATGTTTTCCATATTTTGTCCTATAGTTCTTCAGAATAGTAGATTTTAAAATGATGTCCACAGTGACCCTTTAACGCCAAGGTTGTAATGAGAATTTTGCTCTACTCCAAGGGTTCATGGAGAATGGAGGAATAGGTAGGTTGGCAGGAAGCAGGGACCCTAAGGACAAACATTTATAAGAATTAAAGTACCATTGTGGTCATTATTTTCTATATTGTGTTTTCATTAACTAAACATGATAATGAGCAAAATGTTTTTAGAAATCAAAATAAATGAACGCAGCTTTTATTTTTTGCTGTTTATATGGATCTAATGTGGGTGTGTCCATGTAAACTAAAGAGCTTTATTTTAGTCCTGCTGGAAGCACTCCAATTTGTAACTGACAAATTCCCATTGCCCATATAGGCACTTCCTGTTCAAGTCTCCTCCCACCTTAGGAAATTAAAATGGTAGATTCCACAGGAACATAATTGCACATCAAAAAGTAATCAATTAGAGGCTGTATTATTTATTTTTAGTTCATAAAAACATACTTTCCAGTGTAGTTCTTTAAAAGAGTAAAATTAAAAAATATGACCACAAAATGCATGTGCATGGACTGTTACTTTAGAGATGTATTCTTAGTGGAGAGTCATACAAGGTCACATTCTTTACATAGTTACATAGTTACATAGTAATTAAGGTTGAAAAAAGACTTTCAGTCCATCAAGTTTAACCTTTTAAGATCTCCTCTGATCTGCAATATGTGGATACAATTTTAATTAATTAGTTGTTAATTATTAATCAATTATTTTAAAAAAATATTTTATTTTTAATTATTAATTAATCCAGAGGAAGGCAAACAGAAAAAAAAAACCCAAGTGAGATTTAGCCAATCGTCTCAAAGGAAAAAAAAAATTAATTCCTTCCTGACCCCAGATACTGGCGATCGGATTTCTCCCTGGATCAATACTGTCTCTCTAATTATCCATGATAACCGTGAATTCCCTTTTTAGTTAGAAATAAATCCAGTCCCCTTTTAAATTTATCTATCGAATCCGCTGTCACCACATTCTCTGGTTGAGATTTCTACAGATTAACCACCCTTACTGTGAAGAACCCTTTTCTTTCTTTAAGGTGGAATCTTTTTACTTCTAATCTCAAAGGATGTTCTCTTGTCAGTTGAAAACCTCTTTGCACAAAAAGCTCCCTTGACAAATCTTTATACTGACCCTGGATGTATTTATAAAAGATAATCATATCTCCTCTTAGATGCCTTTTTTTCTAGAGAAAATACATTTAATTTGGTTAGTTTGTTTTTTTAATTTAATCTCAAATGAGACTGTGTTGTGATCACTGTTGCCCAAAGGTTGCCCTATTCCAACATTTGATACTATATCAATATTATTTGTGATGACTAAATCTAAGATAGCTTCATTTCTAGTAGCCTCTTGTATAACCTGGGCCCAATAATGATCTCTGAGTGTACTCAAGAACCAGCTCCCCTTAGCTGAACTGCTGGTCTCATTTATCCAGTTTATTTCAGGGTAATTAAAATTTCCCATTATTAGAACTTGTCCATGCGTAGCTGCATTTCCAATCTGTAACAATAATTGTATTTCCTCACTTTCAGCTATATTTGGGGGTTTATAGCATTCTCCTACCAATATTATTTTGGAATTTGCTGCTCCGCTATTTAACTTTACCCACAAACATTCAACTTTATCACTAGGTCCGTCATAAATATCTTCTCTGACTATAGGCTTAAATTTAGTCTTAACATACAGACAAATCCCTCCTCCTCTTTTACCATTGCCTCTATCTTTAATAAATAGGTTATAACCATCCAGATTAACAGTCCAGTCATGAGATTCATCCCACCATGTTTTGGTAATGCCTATTAAATCCCATTTTTCCTTAATTGCTAATAATTCTAACTCTCTCATTTTTCCTGGCAAGCTTCTGGCATTAGTAAGCATACACCTTATGTTATGAGTCTGTAGTTCTGAAGTGCCTGCCACTGTACTGGAGTTACTTAGTACTACCTCCCTATCGACTATACTACCCCTTCCCCATCTCCTCCCCTATGAGTTGTTAATTCATCCCTTATACCCTCTACACTTTCTACCCCATTACTTATATCTAGTCCCTCCCCCACCTACTAGTTTAAAAACTCATCCAGCCTTGCTACCATCCTATCCCCTAGCACAAAAGCTCCCTCATCATTAAGGTGCAATCCATCCCTGCTGTAGAGATTGTACCGAAGTGAGAAGTCAGCCCAGTGCTCTAAAAACCCAAACCGCTCCTTAGTGCACCACATCTTTAGCCACGCATTAACCTCCTGAAGCTCCTTCTGCCTCCCTAGGCTATTCTGCAAAAAAAAAAAGGAATAGGCAGATGTCTTTTATTTGCTTGCTTCCTCTGCTCTTTGGTTTTCTAAGTTAGGTTGAGTGAAAATGTATTCCAGATCTCATCACCTATCCTCATTTTGTTGCATATGGCACAAAATCAATATAGCAGAATAGCCTTAAACTGGTCAATCCATTCGTCTTCATCCATAGGAACACATCATCTGAGGGACTAATTTAAGTCTTGGTTGAACCGCTTAGCTAAACTGTTGGACTTTGGATAATAAAACAAGGAAAATGCAAGTTGATACTGAGTTACTTGCACAAGACCTTCCTGAATTTAGCAACAAATTATGAAACTCTTTTTAACACATTCTGTCTGTTTAAGTGCATGCACCCTATAAAAAAAGCTTATTGGCTTTTGAGTAATGTTTTCAATTTTACTAAAATTGATAAAAGCTTATTCCTTCAAATAATAAACTCAACATTAAACAAATCTGGCAACCAAGCAAAGTCTGTTTCAAGAAAACTATATTTTAAACATATCAGACTATAGCTTATGAGTAAGTACCTTAGCAAAAAATATTGATATGTACAGCTCCTAATGAAATATAGGTTACTGCCATGTTAGCCATGGAAAAAAACAGAAACAGTTTGAGTAGCTATGATGTCTATTAATGGCTAACTGAGTATAGTAACATAGTAAGCTTTCAAAGGACACAGGCTTCTTAATCTGGCTAGTTGTATGCCTTCACCAGCCATTAAACTTATGTAGGACATATTAATAATGAAAATGTATATGATATTGTAAGTAAAAACGTGCCCTGCCTATTGCTTTTGTCTTTTTTGTAGTAAGGCACTTACATCTGTTTCAAAGTGTCTAATCCAGCTTGAAGTGTTTAGCAAAAAACTTTTTTAAAGTTGGCATTAGTCTTCTCAGTTTTGTTTGAGAATTGGAAAGACAATCTCTAATACTTCATATGATGTACAACAGCTGTTTGCCAGATGTGGGATCACTGCCAACCCGGTCACAGCACATATTCACAAATGTATTTTTGTGCTAACAAAACACGTTGAAATACTCTGTTAGTTCAGTGCTCTATATCAGAAGACACTTTGTAGTATCTGTAAATTTAGTTTATGTGTCTCATTAGTGCAATTGCCCAGTGGTGTGCTATGACTGAAGAGTTTACAAATTGATTACTAGCCTTTTCATGATTTTTTGGTGTATTTAATTCCTACAGATATTATATAGCAACTTTAGCCAAAAAATTGTAAATGAATCTAAAAGGTATAAGGAATAATGTTATTAACGAATAGCTGAATTAGAATACAGTAAAAAAAAAGTATACTTTTTTTTAGAAAACCTATAGGCAATAACGTTCATAGAATATAACTTTTATTAATGATTAGAACAAAACATGGATGACTAAGAATAATATAAAAAAAGACAATATAACTTGTGTCACCAATAATTTATATGTTTTATTTCACAGACTGTAACAGTCATATGTTTATAATAGTGGCTTAAACGAACAGTGCTACAGTTTGGCAACCATATAGTGCTACAACATCAAATTACATCCATCTTTAACTTGTTGTAATACTTTGAAGGATTGGCAACAGTGTGTCAGAAATGTGAAATAAATTGACTAATTAAGATGTTAATAAAATAATACTGTCATAACAATATATCAAACTACTATAATTCTAGTATTAGAGGATTTCAAAGTCACAAAATTCCACAGATTTTAGTTGTCTGGTTAATGGCAAAAAAACATAAAAGCTGTCTCAATAGCTTCTACAATCAAATATAATTGTCAGGTATTATAAAAGTTAACAATAGGTAGTTTAGATTTAAATGTATCTGTTGCATATTTAAATGCCAAAGAGTATAGGTACAAATTTTGCTCAGATATCTTTGCAATTAAGCAATAATTTACCAACAATAAAGAAAACTTTCCTCACAAATCATACAGCTATAAATGTAGAAACTATACTCTATTGGAAAATAGGATGTATTGGACATATCACACTATATAACAAGTACATAAGCTATTCCTCTCTCACTAAATTCCAACTACTTTAGAAGTTCACAAGCAATAAGATGTTTGTTTAAATATACCTGGTGGTCAGGGGCATAGGGACTGGGGGGATGGGGGGGACAAATCCCCCTCAGACTAAATTAATCGGGGGGGGGGAAATAGCAGACAAAAAAAAATCATGCATTATCAGATTTGGTCGCTAGAGGGTGCTATGGAGCAGTATGTCTTTCCCATGAAAGCTTTGACCCATAATTTATCTTATATCTATCTGTCTGTATATCTATCTATCTAAATATATATATATATATATATATATATATATATATATATATAATATACATTTAGAAAAAGGATTGTACATTTATAAGCCCATCTGAAAGTCTAAAACCAAGTTAAAAACCTATTACCTGCTCAGGTTTCACAAAAATACATTGTACTGGATTCTGGTTTCCCAGAAATACAATTATCATACTGCATTCTGGTGGAATGGGGGGAGACATGCAGATGAGATACAATGTAACTTACTCTTTGAACACAAATTTTCAATAATTTTATTAATGTCTCCTTTGAAGCATATGCTCGCTATATATGGATGAATGATGAATGTCTTGGAGAGGACTGTTTGCCAGCCTCCTGCCCTGCGACTATGGCCCTGGGACATATTGCCCTTTAAACACAGTATTCGGCCTTACCAGAGTGTATGTCACTCATTCTGGCCCTTTACATACAGGGGGGTCATTCGGTACTTGCCCTGTGTGAACCATGATACCACAGATAGCTATGCCATGGAGCCATTCATATAATGAAAGACTATGCAGACCTTGGCATGGGAGATAATGCTGTTACAGTGACTCTTCATAAGATAAGGAAGTCTATTGTATAAAGTGTTTTCATTCTCAGACATAAGAACAAAGAAGGATGATCTAATCCATGTCTGATTGTATCAAAGTTGCCAGGTAGCCTCAGGGAGGTGTGACCCACCTATTGTCCCTATATGTGTATTGTGTGGCCAACTATGGGGGATATGTGAAATGTCTGTGTGTTATGTGTAAAAGATACTTTTACTAACTTTTGAACCCCTGGTCTTATTCATGCCATTCTTTAATATGTTGTTCCACAATTTATGTTGTTCATAAAAATGTAAGTTTTATTTATGTACTATGTAAAATCATAAAGTTATAAAAATGGATAAAAATGTGTAAGTTTTAGCTGGGACATAATTGAGTAGATACAGTAATAAACTCAATTATCTCTCAAGTAGAGGGGAGGTAAACTGTGGGCATTACTATTGTGTTATTGGTTGTTTATACCTTCCCCTGGGTGTGTTCTGTTTACCTGACTGTAATAAAAACCAGGCTGGGTGTGCCAGCAAGAGAGTTCTTCTTGACCCTTCAAAACGTAGCCTCGTCTCGTTCTTGGAGGGGATTGCTATATCATACTGGGGATTGCTATGCTTTGCATACTCCCTGGAGCTTTAAACTACTGAACCCTTGTTCCTGATGTACTCTTCTTGGAGGAGAGGTCTTTCCCACACGATCCTGGATGCTGGAGATTCATACAGGGTGGAAGGAAGACGGCGCGGCTCCAGTTAAGCTACGGCGGTTGTGGAGTCTGTGGTGGTTGTGGTGTCCGGTGCGGTGCTTGTAGGCCTCGACGCAAACTAGGACGCGTCCATCAACGGAGGTACCCGGTCGGGGTGCCAGTAGATCTGTTACATTGGCTGGCAGTGGTGGGATGGCGTCCTAGTGAGAGGAAAAGCAGCCCGGAGACACTGGTAACGTTAGGAGTTACAAATTGTGGGCAATGCTAGAATCCGTACAGCGCCCCTGGCTACAGCAGGATGGAACCGGCTAGTTTTCGGACAGCGTTCCAGGATGAGGAGGAGGAGGTGGCCGCGGATTACAGGGATGCAGACAGAAAGGAACTCTGGTATGATGCCCTGGAAGATGCCCAATGGCGGCGAGGTGAGAGTCTCCCCAGTGATGAGCAGCAGCTACAGAAGCGTGTGGCGATACGGATGTATCTATTGGGAGAGCAGCCCCTGGATGAGTGGGTGACAAGACTAGAGACCCTGGTATGGCGAGAGATCTGGCTAGACAACGCATACCAGGCCCTCTGGTGGCATAACGTTCGACTTACCCCCTGGACGTCCGAACACGACTTACCGGAGGGGGATGATTATGATGGCCCGGGTTTATTATGGGATGCCTTGGAGGACGACATTGATCTTGGCAGCACGGAGGGGTCTAGGTTTTGGGACATCTACGACTACCGGATGGGCATGTATGTCTGGGATGACGAAGGCGAGGTGAGCAAAGACATGACCCACCTGGTAACGAGAGAGTGGGAGCTGGAGCAGGACTACCAACACCTGCTCAACTTCGTGCAGCCCCAACCTACTCGACAAGCAGAACCAGACTTCATTGACTGGTCCTGGGATAACCTCCAGATGGCAGGTAGAGATGGGAACGAGGTCTCTCTACTGGCCCTACAGGGGGCAGAAGTTGTCGTCCTTCCCCCCCAGCGGCAGTGTGAACCCCAGGGGGCAGAAGGTGTCGTCCTTCCCCCCCAGCGGCAGTGTGAACCACAGGGGGCAGAAGGTGTCGTCCTTTCCCCCTAGCGGCAGTGTGATCCCCAGGGGGCAGAAGGTGTCGTCCTTCCCCCCCAGCGGCATTGTGAACCCCAGGGGGCAGATGTGTCATCTTTCCCCCCCAGCGGCAGTGTGAACCCCAGGGGGCAGAAGGTGTCGTCCTCCCCCCCCCAGCAGCAGTGTGAACCCCAGGGGGCAGAAGGTGTCGTCCTTCCCCCCCAGCGGCAGTGTGAACCCCAGGGGGCAGAAGGTGTCGTCCTTCCCCCCCAGCGGCAGTGTGAACCCCAGGGGGCAGAAGTTGTCGTCCTTTCACCCCAGCGGCAGTGTGAACCCCAGGGGGCAGAAGGTGTCGTCCTTCCCCCCCCCAGCGGCATTGTGAACCCCAGGGGGCAGACGTGTCGTCTTTCCCCCCCAGCGGCAGTGTGAACCCCAGGGGGCAGAAGGTGTCGTCCTCCCCCCCCAGCGGCAGTGTGAACCCCAGGGGGCAGAAGGTGTCATCCTTCCCCCCAGCGGCAGTGTGAACCACAGGGGGCAGAAGGTGTCGTCCATCCCCCCCAGCGGCAGTGTGAACCCCAGGGGGCAGAAGGTGTCGTCCTTCCCCCCCAGCAGTAGTGTGAACCCCAGGGGGCAGAAGGTGTCGTCCTTCCCCCCCAGCGTCAGTGTGAACCCCAGGGGGCAGAAGGTGTCGTCCTTCCCCCCCAGCGGCAGTGTGAACCACAGGGGGCAGAAGGTGTTGTCCTTCCTGCCCAGCGACAGTTTACCCTAACAAGGGGAGACACCAATCTCCCAGACGGCGCAGGTCGGACCGTGGTCTCTGCGCCCACAGCCTGTCCAGATCCCCAACTACCCTCACTGGGACAACCGGAGGAGGGGGTAAGTACAAATTCCCCTCCCAGCTAACTTCTAATGTGGCCCCAGGGTTAACAGAGGAAATGTTAACCCCCACTGACCCCCATGTTTCCCTGGCTACTGAGCCGGAATATGTCCCAAGTACCCCAGCAGAAGAGCTGACAGCAGGGCAGAGTGAAGTCGGCCTCTGCCCTCCCTTTGTCCCTTGTACAGAGCAGGATGTCCTGCAGGTTATACAGCAGAAGAGCTGGCATCAGGGCAGAGTGCCGCTGGCCTCTGCCCCTCAATTCCCCTCAGCGTGTTGCCCCAACACCACAGCGAAATATCCAGGTGCAGTAACTGTTTGTTGTGGGTGGGCTGCTCTTGCACTTTGTTGTTGTGGGGGGGGGCTGCTCTAGCACTGGTTTATGGTGGGTTGGTGGATCGTCTAATGGAGGCATTGACCGGCAGAAGGTCAGGTGCCTGGTTAGACTTCCCCCCAAAGGGGAGATGTGTGACGAAGTGCCCTTCGCCACTTGGTCTTGGAGAGGACTGTTTGCCAGCCTCCTGCCCTGGGACATATTGCCCGTTACACTCTGGTATGGCCGAAAACTGTGTTTATGTCACTCATTCTGGCCCTTTACATACAGGGGGGTCATTCGGTACTTGCCCTGTGTGAACCATGATACCACAGATAGCTATGCCATGGAGCCCATTCATATAATGAAAGACTATGGGAAAGACTTTAGCTACATGGCCATTGAACTGTGTGAAGAGGATCTGAGCGCTATACGGTAGTTTTGTGCGCTCAGATCCCAGCTATCTGGGGATATGTGAAATGTGAGTAAATGTGAATTGCAGTAATGCTGATGGGTTGTCAAACTAGAGAATTGACCAACAAATACTTTTGTCCGGACAACCCCAGGCCGATCTGTTGGGATCAGACCGTGTATGCCGGCTTATGGTCACGGGGGAGGTGTGTTACGGAACCCATCACTGTTTTACCCTGTTTTATGGTTATTATTATGGTTAAAATATGATCCTACTATTATACTGTATGTATGTTGGTTTATGCTCTGCAGAATATTGGCCCAGACTATTGCAGACCTTGGCATGGGAGATAATCCTGTTACAGAGACTCTTCATAAGATAAGGAAGTCTATTGTATAAAGTGTTTTCATTCTCAGACATAAGAACAAAGAAGAATGATCTAATCCATGTCTGATTGTATCAAAGTTGCCAGGTAGCCTCAGGGAGGTATGACCCACCTATTGTCCCTATATGTGTATTGTGTGGCCAACTATGGGGGATATGTGAAATGTCTGTGTGTTACGTGTAAAAGATACTTTTACTAACTTTTGAACCCCTGGTCTGATTCATGCCATTTTTTAATATGTTGTTCCACAATTTATGTTGTTCATAAAAATTTAAGTTTTATTTATGTACTATGTAAAATCATAAAATTATAAAAATGGATAAAAATGTGTAAGTTTTAGCTGGGAGATAATTGAGTAGATACAGTAATAAACTCAATTATCTCTCAAGTAGAGGGGAGGTAAACTGTGGGCGTTACTATTGTGTTATTGGTTGTTTATACCTTCCCCTGGGTGTGTTCTGTTTACCTGACTGTAATAAAAACCAGGCTGGGTGTGCCAGCAAAAGAGTGCTCCTTGACCCTTCAAAACGTAGCCTCGTCTCGTTCTTAGAGGGGATTGCTATATCATACTGGGGATTGCTATGCTTTGCATACTCCCTGGAGCTTTAAACTACTGAACCCTTGTTCCTGATGTACTCTTCTTGGAGGAGAGGTCTTCCCCACACGATCCTGGATGCTGGAGATTCATACAGGGTGTAAGGAAGACGGCGTGGCTCCAGTTAAGCTACGGCGGTTGTGGAGTCTGTGGTGGTTGTGGTGTCCGGTGCGGTGCTTGTAGGCCTTGACGCAAACTAGGATGCGTCCATCAACGGAGGTACCCGGTCGGGGTGCCAGTAGATCTGTTACAGAAGTCAATACTCAATTTCATAAATGAGTAAAATGCCATGTGTTGATGATTATATTGTCTCAAATACTTTATTGCTTCAGTACAATCACTATCCCAAATATTGGTGTGAAAATGCTTGGTTGAACAAAAACAAATGTATATGGCTAGAAAGTACATTTATTAAAAATAATTTATGAGTATGGGATATATGTTGTAGGAAATTTAAATTGGCAAAGGAAAAAATCAATTCTTTCTCCAATACTTTTTTTTCTAAAAGAAGAAGATAGTTAAAAAAAATATGGCTACATTCATGTAAACATATGAAAGAAGTACATTTATAAACATATACGTGAAGAAGGAAAATAAAATAATATTAATCTATGCTTCACTGGGTATAGAACTTACAGATAAACAAGGGGAATATTTTTGGAAAAGGGCTAGGAAGTCATCAATTTGTACTTAGTTTAAAGAAAATTCATATTATGTTATGTATAAGTGGTATCTGACTCCGGCTGCATTAACACATATTTATACACTATGCTTGAGTGGATGTGGGTCTATAGATATATACATATTTACAACCTCTGCAACTTCAATGCTAGAGTAGGCAAATATTCAGAAACTTGGAAAGTGGTACTTGGCAGCCCCAGTGTTGAGCTAAAACTACAACGGGCACCTTCTACTAGAGTTTTGCACGGAGCAAAAACTTATTATCACCAACACCGTTTTCCAGCAGAAAGACAGACTGAAGACAACCTGGATGCATCCTCAGTCCAAGCACTGCATCCTCGGTCCAAGCACCAGAGAGACCTTCAAGACCTCCTACTCACGTGAGTGATGTCCAGCGCAGAATGTAATACGGACCACTGCCTGGTGCACTGCACACTTTGTCTCCATTTCAATCCTAAACCAAAGAGGAAAGGAGCCCCAAGGAAAAAGTTACAAATCAACAACCTCCAGTCATCTGAAGTGAAGGATGACTTCCAGGCTAATCTCCAGTCAAGACTAGAAGATCGCAGATGCTTCACGGAACCCTCTTCATATGCTCTATGGGAACACCTCAAAACCAGCATCCTGCAGACCTCTGAAGAGGTTCTAGGGTTCTCCACAAAGAAGAAGAAAGACTGGCTTGACGAAAACAATCAGGAGATCCATGAATTACTGCTGAAAGCAGATCCGTTCACTAAGCGCATCTCTTTCAGCCATCCTACCCTAAAAATAAAGCAGCTCTATGAATTGTGTGGGGCAACTTCCAACTAAAAATGTGAGAAATTCAGAATCAGTTCGGGACCAACGTCAGAGAAAGAACTTAGCATTGCGCAGATGTCAGAGACTACTGAGGCTTTTATGAAACCCTGAAGGCTGTGTACGGCCCTTTGCACCTGGTCCAAAGCCCATTGCGCAATACAGATGGTCAAACACTTAAAGACAAGGCGATGATTCTGAACCGGTGGTCTGACCATTTTCAGACTTTGCACAGTGTAGTTTCAGTCTCACAATTCCACAACAAGAAATGAACTGGATGAAATCCCTACTCTTGAAGAGACTGATAAAGCTATTGAGCAGCTAAAGAATGGTAGAGGCAGGAGTTGATAGGATCCCAGAAGAGATCTCAAAACATGGGTGCCCAGCTCTTCACACTAAGCTGCATGAGCTCTTTGTTTGCTGTTGGTGGCAAGGCAAACTGCCACAGGACCTTCATGACGCAATCATTGTCACTCTGTTCAAGAAGAAGGGAGAAAAGTCAGACTGCTCTTAATTACCGGAGGAAAGCTCTCCGTCGTAGGGAAAATCCTTGCAAGAGTACTCACAGACTGGTGCCCACTATAGCAGAAGAACTCCTCCCCAACAGTCAGTGTGGCTTTAGATCCAACAGGAACACCACCGACATGGGTTTTATTCTCTTTCACCTCCAAGAGAAATGCTGAGAACAAAACAAGGGACTTTACGTGACGTTCATCGGCTTTACCAAAGTGTGAGCAGGAAGGGTCTTTGGCAATCCTGAAACATATAGGATGTCCTCCCAAGTTTCTCAACATGATCATCCAGCTACATGAAGACCAGAATGCCAAGTCAAGAACAGCAACGACCTGTCACAAACATGAACACAAATGCTATATGATTTTATTTCTCATTAAATGCACATGCTTTTAGGAGATATTTACAGTGATCTAAACTGTACTGAATTATGAAGAGCATTAGCATGCATAATGCACTCAAATAGCCAAGACACCAAGAATAGAAAAAGTGAATAACAGGGTGAATTTTGTCTTAGAATGGAATACTTGAAAAACAGATTGACAGATGGCATAGATAAATATTTGAAAACTTGGGATATTTGGATACTTAATAAAAATGATTATTGACATAAACAAGGAAATTATTGGGTGAAAAAAGGAGCTAGCTGTTAGAACATTTATTTTATATTTTTATTACAGTATATATGGTTGTTTAATTCTGCAAAGTATTTGTTTAAAAGTCAATAAAATATATGTTTTAAAGAAAATAGAAAGCTCAGCTGCTCTTCGTGAAGTGTTTAGCTTAATTTGCTCTGTATGAACTATAAATTGAATGCTCAATAAACTGCACATGCACTGTGCATGCCTTTGCTTATTTACTGCTAAGAAAAAATGATAACAATACACAACAGCCTGACAATCCAATGAGATTATCCTTAAGTAAAACTCTTCCAGTGGTGGTTGCGAACTCCTTTGGTCTATTTATTTACACAGTTTATTAAGTTTATGACGTTTGTTTCATAACTTTGAAATGGCAGTTGTTCCTTGGACCTCTTGAATGAAATTCACAGATCACTTGTAGTTCATTGACCAAATATGGAAACTTTTACATTAGAGGCTCTTCTTTGGTGTCCCACCCTGGATGAGCCAACTCCCTAGCCAACATAGGGTGTAGCTAATGGTAACCAACTAGGAAACTAACTGGTTTCCCGGGATTGCCTAAATGACCATTTCCATTTCCATTGCAAATTATAAGAACATTCCAATATTAATACACAGCCCTAACTTTTTCTTCAAATACAGTATTTTTTATGGTAATTAAACGAAATACAAATAATTAACAATTATGTTGTAGAAATACATAACTACAGACATTTCTTTTTCTCTTATATAACTTTTTCTAACATTAACAGTGATAATTAAAAAAATAATAATTGGAAGAATAGTGGTGTAATTTAAGAAATAATTTGCTTTCTCTTTCTTCAAATTTATTTAAGTTGTTATGTTAATAACTAATTTATTTTTGGCTATTTTCAGTATCCAAATGTTCCAGCAGGATATCCATTTTGTTATTTTTCGTCTATAACTGCTGATATCATGTACATTTTGTGTATATATTGATTTTTTTAATCTCTTCTATTGTAGGTTATCTGATTTCCAGTTATGATAATTCTCGTAACTAAAAATATTTGATTTCTTAGAAGTTGTGTGTCTTTTGATATACCATAATTGATATAGGTAATCCTAATTATGCATCTTCTATTTTGTTTAGGGATAGGGAATCCTGTGAGTGTTTCTAATATTGAATATGTTTCTTCCCATAGTTGTGAGATTTTAAGACATTCCCATAGAGCATTTTTTAAAGTTCCAGCTACATCACAGCCTCTGAAGCATTTATACACACATCCTGAACTTTGAAGTAATCTTCAGATTTAGCAGCATTATACGATGCCAGGATACAGAACATAATGTATCTCAATACTTTTCATTAATATGCTGCAGATACTGTTCTAGGACAGTTTTTACAAAACCATGTGCTTTTTACCAAACAACTATGTACTGTATATTTTTATTAGATTGACCTCACATTGTTTGATCTTTTGCATTCAAACACAGTATTTGACTTTTAGAAAGCTCATTGTTTTTTGCTTCAAATTGTTCATTTTTTTTGTTCCTTAATATTCAGATTTTTTTTTAAAGCTAGCGTCAAGAGGAGAGACCAGCTGACCCAGCCAAAGAATGGATTCCACTCATTAGGTACTCTCCTCTGTGGGGTTCTGTGTTCTAGGGATACTCCTGTATTCCCCTGGAAAGAGGCTTGCTTCAGGACCTGGGAAAAATGACAGATGGTAAGTGACTCTGTCTAGCTGAATGATATGGACCCAGTGTCAATGGCTGAACTCCCTTTAGAAGTAGCTGTCTTAGTTCAAATGGTGAATTGACCTGGGAAAACAGAAAAAAACAAAACAAAATGAAGGCTTACGCAGTTGTTATAGTAAATAAAACAAGCAATCATTTATTTGAGTATATATAGCTTTGCAGAATGATCACAGCTGAGGGATTCCCCCAATTCCTCAGCTCAGCAGAATGGGCTTTTCACAGTCACTGGTTCCGGGCAAGGTCATGCCCAGGCAGACGTCAAAGAATCAGAGTAAGTCCCGAATTTATATAGTTACATGATGAAGTTACAATACATAGGAAATCAGTGCCAGAACAAGGACATAAGCCTAGTATGTGACAAGTCATTATAGGTGGTCCCCAAGTTACAGATGACCCATACTTAAGAATGGCATCCCAAGATTGTTTGTATGAGTTTGTTTTTATGTTTGTTTTTGTTTGGTCTGTTTGTTTGAATTAAAAGAAAGAAAACTATTGTTTCATCAACTTATTATTACAGTACTGGGTCATTATTATTATTATTATTATTACAGTATTGCACTGTATTATTATTACTACCACATATGAGCCATAAGTTATTTTTTTTATTATTATTATTATTCATCAGGGATCTGAGTTACATACAAATTCCAATTTAAAAACGTTCTCAGGAACATATTTTGTCCTGAACCCAGGGACTGCCTGTGTATTTTTAGCAGTATGTTCCTTACATAGCAAGAACTGGTTACTTTCTTACAGATACACTACATGATCAGTCTTGTAAACATAATATTAGCACTCCTTTATACGCATGGTAACCCGCGAGAAAAACCTGCAAGATCACAGTACTTTATTTCAGGTTTCTCCCTCATCAGGGCTGTCATCACAATTACTCCCCACCTTCATTCACGAGAACATTCAAAATCCCAAATGGGTTGTAGGTGACTGGATATCCGAACTGTTCAATTGCCTGGAGAGGCCATCAGTATCCAGAGGAGCTCTACCCTGCCTGTATTGGATACTAAAGTTATAAGTCTGCAGAGCGAGGCTCCATCTCAACAGATAACTAATCACCTAGACTCTCTATTGAGCTAGCACAATGGATTGTGGTCTGTGAGAACCACAAATTATAGTCTAGTTTATTTGGGTTCCAGACGACTGACAAGTACCGCGAGAAAATAAATTCCCTGAAAGAAGAGGTTGAACAGTTTTCTGGATCTTTCCCTATACCTGGATTGCCTGATCTCTGAACATTTTATAAATACATAATATTTTTGAGTACTATTTTTTTCTTTTTCTTACAAAGGCTTGGGTATGCAATTGGGTACTTCTAGGTCTGGGCATCCGCCTTAATCAAAAAAAGCCCCCATACAATCGCTGGAGGCATCCGTCTGGACCAAGAAAGGGCAAAAGTAATCTGGGGCAACTAGGACGTGGTGGCACATTGCCTAGGTACTGCATCTCCCCCCTAGCAAAGTGTCAGGATCAATATTTCACTCTGCTTTATCTGTGTCATTGCTGACTTTTGGGGCCAGGTTTGGACTCCTATGAACCTCACACGCAAGGGCATTGTATGGCCCAAAACTGTATTGGCATAGCCCCCTGAATTCAAGGACTCATGGATGTTATTTGGGACCCTAGCCCAAACTGGACATGAGATGTGTTCTAAGGACTGTGACACTTTTTCTTTCATTTATGTGTAATGTTTAAATAATTTATGTGTGTTCAGAATTTGCTGTGATAGTGACGTTTTAGTTGTAAGGATTGTACGTTTGTTTATTCACTAGTTAATTAGTAACAACAGTACCCGCAAAGATAACATTTTAAAATTGACTAATGTGAATACCTTGCTGCCTATTTAGATTGTGCATTTATTTGCTATCATTGTTTTTTGGGTGAAATATGGGAGATGTTTCCCTCCCCTGGTTAGGAGAAAGTAAGTGAGTGCACTTTTTAACTCTAATGGCACCAGAAAGAGCAATTTTGCCAGACATCTGGCCTCTAACCCATGAATACGAATGCCCTCCACCCCCACTTGAAAACCTTCGATGTGTGATCAAAGTATAGTCAAAAAATTATATGCTTCACCCCCAGGCCTGGGATCTGAAGACAGGGGAAACCTAATCCACTAAACTGGACAACGGAAAAATAGCCCAGAGGAGTTGTTTAAGAAAGTGGAAGGCTGGGGTGGGGAGCATGTGGGTGGATTCTTGGTACTTTTTAAAATATCTGAGCAAAGAAGAATACAAATATAGACTGTCTGTACACTAATCAATGGTGTGTGTCTATTTCTTGTATTATGTGCTATCCCAATTAAAATGAATAAGTTCCAGTTGGCAGTGATTGGGCTGAGCTTGTAAGCCTGATATTCTGATTCTCCATGATTGGTGTCTAGAATTGACATACTGGGTGCTGAAAAAACACAAAACCTCGCCTGTAAGCTGAAAGCAGGAGGTTTTGGGGTGAAAGTGGTCCCCTTGCCCTAGGTAATTACAATTCATCCCAGGACCATGGCTAGGTGTTCCTGGAAAGTATGGCTGAATATATCAATGCCATCCAGGTTTGCACGGGTGAACTCCTGGCACTCATGCAGTAGGGGGGCAACAAGGGAAAAACCCTCATAGCCCAAATATCAGTTTAATTAAATAGGATCTGCCAGTAGTCCTTGGACAAGGCTAGAGTGGTTACGTAGGTTGCCAATTCTAGCCTAACTAGCCTTCATCCACTCTGGGCATAGGGTATGCATCAGTAGTTGTCTTATCACGTATCCACCAATAGTCTTGACTAAATCGGGTGGTACCATCCTTCTCAGAGCTAAGGACCTTATGGACCAGTAAGTCCATCCTACTCAGAAGGTTGGAATAAAGGCAAACAAGGGGATGTGTCAACAGGATAAAACATGTCTGGTAGTATCCCATCCTCAGAATCTTCCCCTTTTTGCTAGGCATATGGCAATTACTTGGGGTTTCCGACTATGGTATAACTTCAGCACATTCCCAATGGATCAACTTCTGAATCTGATGTTGCACATCCAGGGCTAGTTTCCAGGTTATTTGGAAGGAACCCTCTCTAATCACCTAGAGATGTGAGGGGATTGGGAACCAATATTAATTACCTGGTGGTCTACATGGAATTCCCTAGCCCTGCTTTCTGATTATACCAGCACTTCCTTTGCTTTTGTCTGCAAACAGATGCTTCTCGGCTTGCCCAGTCAGTGTCTCCAGCCTATATCTGAGCCTCAGCACATATAGCATTACATTGAGTTCCTCCCCCTGTCGTCCCCCTCCTAAAACTCTTGTAATAGGTCCAACGGCCCTGTTGCCCTACTAATGCGATGCCATGGGCAAAAGCTATTAGGGCTCCCCATTATCACCTGGAGATGACTAGCTGTCATACCACCCTCCAATGATACACATTGTTCTGCAGAATGGTACACCTGAACAATAGGTTGCCCTGCCAACTATGCCAATCCCTCTCAGGCACTGTCTCCCCAGTTAGTGCTCTAGTCCCAACCCCCTCTAACGCAGGATCCTGCTTCACCTCCCGCTTAAACCAAGTCGGGTCTGCTGCTGGTCCCCAGCTACCACAATGTTTACCCGCTTCTTCAGGACAGTGGTAGGGCTTAGGCAGCCTAGGTGGATCACGGTAAGAAATGGTAACTCTGATAATCCCCTGTAGGTAACTCAACAGGGGATACATAATATTGCTCCTTGGACAAGACTCCACTCTCAAAGCAAAGAGGGATGAGATAGAAGTAATGGGGTAGTAAGTTTAGAGGGGGTAAGGAACGTATTAACTAGTCATGGGGGAGGAGATGGGGGAGGGTTAGTACAGTCAGTAGGGAGATATTGCTAAGTAACTCAAGTACAGTGGCAGGAACTTCAGAACTACAGACTCATAACATAAGGTGTATGCTTGCTAGGGCAGTCATTTTAGTGGGCGTCAAGCCCTAGTGACGTCACATGCCACCCAGACCTTCAGGGGAACAACGAGACAGGGTGAGAGGAGGATAGATCAGATATACTAATGCCTTGTTTATGGCATATACTCACTGGGCAACATACAGACCAGTGTATAGATTAGGTTTACTGCTCGTGATCTCACCAGAGGTGGGGGAAATAGAGCATTTTCATAGCTTAAATCCTCTCACAGTCTCCCTTAGTTATATATAGCAGGTTAATGAAGGAATAAGATAAGGCAAAATTGGAGCCTAGATATATCTGGACTTGTGTGTTTTGTTTCCCAGTATAATAGAGGCTTATGAACAAGCACTATAATGAAGACATAGATATAAATGTAAGGGAATGTATCCCTACTTATAGGAGTTCAGTATATACTTTCATCGTGTACAAGGCATTATTAGTGGAATAGCCTAAAATACAATGGGACTATTATCATAACCAGCATATTTAAATAAATATTCCTTGCATCAATACATTCCCCTGTAGGAGGATGATAGTGGTCTATGTTCTCTTTTTTCAGACCACTTCTTAATTTAAGTTTTAACAATTATATCACGCCGTTGTTGTACCATTTAAATAAAGTTTAATTGTTTATTAGTGGTCCTTATATATAGGGACTATAAGTGTTCTTCTATCTCTACATAACTTTAGATAATGTCAGAAGCTTGCCAGGAATAATGGGAGAGTTAGAATTAATAGCAGTTAATGAGAAATGGGATTTAATAGGCATTACTGAAACGTGGTGGGATGAATCTCATGACTGCACTGTTAATCTGGATGTTATAACCTATTTAGGAAAGATAGAGGCAATGGTAAAGGAGGAGTAGGGATTTGTCTGTATGTTAAGCCTGAATTTAAGCCTATAGTCAGAGAAGATATTTATGGTCTAACTAGAGGTAATGTTGAATGTTTGTGGGTAGAGTTAAATAGCGGAGGTGCATTTTAAAATAATATTAGTAGGAGTATGCTATAAACCCCCAAATATAATGCAATTATTGTTATAGATTGGAAATGCAGCTAAGCATGGTCAAGTTCTAATAATGAGAGATTTTTAATTACCCTGAAATAAACTGGATGAATGAGACCAGCAGTTCAGCTAAGGGGAGCAGGTTCTTGAGTACACTCAGAGATCATTATCTGGCCCAGGTTATAGAAGAAGCTACTAGAAATGAGGCTATCTTGGATTTAGTTATCACAAATAATATTGATATAGTATCAAATGTGGAAATAGGGCAACATTTGGGAAACAGTGATCACAACACAGTCTCATTTCAGATTGAATTAAAAAAACATAACTGTAAGGGGCTAACGAAAACTCTTCATTTTAAAAGAGCAGATTTTAAAGGTCTAAGGGCAGTGATACAACATATAGACTGGGACAGAGAACTGACAGGTAAAAATACTGAACATAAATGGACAACTTTCAAATCCTTACTAAATAAACATACTTATCACCATATACCATGTGGAAATAAAAGTAGAAGGAGTAAATCACAACCCATGTGGCTTAGGAAGCTATAGGAACATTACAATGTGACACAGGCCGTCTGATAATTAGTGACCAGGAAAAGGCAGATGAGCTAAATAGGTTCTTTTCTTCGGTATACACAAGGGAGGTACCAGTGGTTGGGTCACTGCAACATAATGGGGCTACACTACCTTCACCAAATAACTGGTTAACGCAGGAAGAAATCCAAAAGAGGTTGGAAAAAATAAATGTTAATAAAGCCCAGGGTCCTGATGGAATACATCCAAGGGTACTGAGGGAACTGGGCTCTGCAATAGCAAAACCATTATATCTAATTTTTCAGGATTCACTCAACACAGAGTCTCTACCAGATGACTGGAGAAAGGCAGACGTGATACCTATATTTAAGAAGGGAGCAAGAGCAGGAGGAATTATAGACCAGTGAGTATCACTTCGGTAGTGGGAAAGCTTTTAGAAGGGTTAATATGGTATAATATACAGGAATATGTCTATTCAAACGGGATTATAAGTAGGAGCCAACATGGATTTATGAAGGATAGGCCATGTCAAACAAACCTAATTAGTTTCTATGAGGAGGTTAGTAGGAACTTGGATCAAGGCAACTGAGTGGATGTAGTCTATTTGGATTTTGCAAAGGCTTTTGATACAATGCCACATGGGAAACTAAGGGATACAAGAATTGCCATAAATATTTGCTTATGGATTGAGAGCTGGCTAAAAGACAGGAAGCAAAGGGTTGTTGTAAACAGAACATACTCAGATTGGACTAATGTGGTAAATGGGGTTCCTCAGGGCTCAGTATTAGGTAACCTCCTTTTTAACATATTTATTAATGACTTGGAAGTGGGATTGGAGTGTGGTGTCTCCATTTTTGTAGATGACACAAAGTTGTGCAAGGTAATTAAATCAGAAAATGATGTACTTTCCCTCCAAATGGAATTGCATAAATTAGAGGAATGAGCAGCTAAGTGACAGATGAGATTTAATATGAATAAATGTAAAGTTATGCATCTGGGAAGGAAAAATAGCCATGCAATTTATAATCTTAATAGAGCAGATCTAGTGGTATCGGATATTGAAAGGGATTTGGGAGTACTTGTGGACAACCGCCTAGGCAACAATGCTCAATGCCAATCAGCATTTGCAAAGGCAAGTAAAATATTAGCATGTATTAAAAAGGGTATATAAGCAAGGGAAGCAAATGTAATTCTGCCACTATACAAATCTCTAGTACGCCCCCATTTGGAATATGGAGTACAATTTTGGGCACTGCTACATAAAAAGCAAATTTTAGAGCTGGAAAATGTACAGAGGAGGGCAACAAAGCTAATAAAGGGAATGGAGGGGCTAAGTTATGAAGAAAGACTAACAAAATTAAACTTATTTACTCTAGAAAAAAGGCATCTAAGAGGGGATATGATTACCTTATATAAATATATCCAGGGTCAATACAAGACTTTGTCAAGGGAACTTTTTGTGCCAAGAGGTTTTCAACTGACAAGGGTACATTCTTTGAGATTAGAAGTAAAAAGATTTTGCCTTAAAGAAAGAAAAGGGTTCTTCACAGTAAGGGTGGTTAATCTGTGGCATTCTCTACCAAAGGAGGTGGTGACAGCGGATTCGATAGATAACTTTAAAAAGGGATTGAATATATTTTTAAATAAAAAGGACATTAAGGGCTGTCCTGGATAAATAGAGAGGGAGTATTGATGCAGGAATGAATCAGATCGCCAGTATCTGGGGTCAGGAAGGAATTTTATATTTTTTTCCCTGTTGAGACAATTGGCAAAGTTTCACTGTTTTTTTTTTTCTGTTTGCCTTCCTTTGGATCAATTATCAATAAATCTGCGTATTGCAGATCAGAGGAGATCTAAAAAGGTTGAACTTGATGAACTAAAGTATTTTTTCAACCTAAATTACTATGTAACTGGTCCTCCATTCTACTGTCCCAGCCACCCACTAGTCCACACACAGGACTGGGTGACGGGAACCCCAAGACTTCCTGGGCAGACACAGGGACAGTCCATCTTCAGGTGCCCCAGCTCTTGGCACCTAAAGCAGAGCACCTGCCTCTGGGCTTATCCACTCCTAGGGTCTAAAGGGCCAGTAGTGGTGAGCTGGGGAGCCAAGGAAGACTGTGGTGAGGGTAGCCTTTCTGGTCAGAGATGTGGTCCAGACTGGACTATGGGGCACTGCAGCTCGAAGTCCTGCAGAAAGCTTTCAATTCTTGGATATATAGTCAGTTAACTATTTTACTGGCAGAGAGCCGAGCAATGCATTGATGCTTCTGGGCATGTGTGGGAGAGGGGTTTGGTGTCAAATTCCATGAGACCGAATTATCTAACAAATCCTCCTTACTCCCCCCCACATTTGCTTGTGTACATAAACTTAAACAATTCTAGTTTCTCCTACAACTTCTCAAACAAGTTCAGTTTTCTTGATCTACAATGGTCCGTTAAGGTAAAATTGTGATATCCTTCATGTTTTGAATATTAACAAAAATACCTTTGATAGACACATTCCATTTTGCATTTTATTATTCTTGTGTTGTGAATATATATTTGCCAGATAACTTACAAAGCAGTTTTGAGAACTGAACATACTGTTTCCATGTGTCCATAGTTGTTATTTTTCCAAAAGATTGTCAGTTAGCCAGCATCAGGGAGATATTCTAAAATTCATACAATAAGTCTTAATTATTTGGTTACTAGCGACTTGCCCGTCAAAAATGAAGGGGTAATAAAATGTTAACCCATGGCAAAGCTTTTTGACACACAATGTGAAGCTTTTTCTACTCTGAGGACCTTCGGTGTTCATTGCGAGCCTCACACTGAGCACCTTTGCTGCTCATTGCGTATCTCGCAATGAGTACATTCGGCGCTCATATCGATCCGCTCCTCTCGTTTACTTTTGTTCCTATGAGCACATTGTGCTCTCATGACAAAGACAGATATATATGTCATTTTTTTTGTATAATTATTAATTATTATTTACTTAATAAAATAATATACTTTACCTATTTATAATTGATATATCCAGCAATGAATAGCCTGAAGAGCTAACAATCTCTTTTTATTTTCCTGCAGCATACAATGTACAGTTGGCCTGTTGCTACTGTGAAGAGAAAGTGTCAGCAATGTCCCAGCTATGCATTAGAAATATGCTGGGTGTGCGAGGGCAAACCGTTGCTTTAGTTGTGTAAATCGACATTTTAGATTCGTAGTGTTAGTGTTGTAAAATGGCGTCATTTTCTATGTGCTACGCGGGACGCAAGCATTTTTCCGTGCTGCCTAAGTGTGTATTTTAGTACCTTGTACGTCCCTGGCAAAAGTCGTACGTGTCTGGCGGTGTTTTGTGCATTTCGGTGTATTGTATGTATTCGATGCCTTGTTTTCATTTTTTTCATCCAACATTTTTTTCCTTGCTTATGCAATTTTAAACTTTCTAAACTCGTTAAATTGGACTTTAATTAGCGTGCAACCTTACTGGCAGATGTCATGGCTGTCTCCCCAGGCTCTGTGTTTTTTTTTTGTTTTTTTTTATTGTGTTTTGCATTGTTTTGTGTTTTTGAATGTACGCATTTTGTCCGTTAACTTCGGATTTTTGCGACCTCGTATTATTTTTTTCTGTATCCTGCGGGTCGTAATTAAAAGTTGTTCGTCCTTTTCATGGTTTTATGCGCTTTGGGGTCGTTGAGCCTCATTTTCATTTTGTTTCACCGACATTTTTGCCCTGCGAGCCTCGCAAAGCGAGGCAAGCAGTTGAGGCATTGAAACACGTGGGACTTAGACTGAAATGAGCGCCAAAGGCGCTAATGTGAGTCTCGCTAAGCGAGGCGAGCCGTTGCGTAATTAAAACACGCGGAGCTTAGGCAAAATTAGCACAGAAGGCGCTCCTGCGAGCCTCGCAAAGCGAGGCGAGCAGTTGAGGAAATGAAGCACATGGGACATAGCCTGCAAGCAATTAAGAAACGCAGGACTTACTTAGGCTGCAAAACACACTCACACACAGCATGGGGGGAACGCCAGGACGCCTGAGAGTGAGGTTGTAAGCAAATTTAAGAAGAATTTGCAGAGTTTCGGCAGCATAAATCAGCTAAGCGAGCAAAAAAATGGCAGACAAAAGAAAATTAAAACGAGGCTAAAGGAGACCGAACTACGCAAATCACCGCCATGCACGTACGAGTTAGCCAAAAATGTAGGAGATACAAAATATACCATTACAACGGACCGAAAATGCTTGTGAGCTAAGTAACACATAGAAAAAAGCCGCCATCTTACAACACTGACTTGCAACTAATAACTTTACAATTCTAAAATGCCACTTTACATGCCTTACATTTTAAAATCACTTTATTATGATCTGACACCTCCAAAAAATGGATAGTTTACACTGTGCTAATTTTTTTTTATATTTTACTCTATACATATATGTCTGTCTTCGCGATGAGCGGCGAAGGTGATCGTTGCAAAGCAGGAAACCTGGAGTACACGAAGGGAGAGGCTCACAATGAGCGCTGAAGGTCCTCAGAGGAGCAAAAGCCCTACATTGTGTTGCAAACAGCATTGCCATGGCTTAAAATTTTATTGCCGCCAATTTTGACGGGCAAGTTGCTAGTATGATTATATTGCCAATGTAAGATTCTAAACACAATATCAAAGAAACATTTAATTATACAAGTCACTCTGTGGCATGCAAAGTAGTGATAGTCTCTCTACCTCCATTTCAGATTTTGTTTGGGTGTGCTTTTACCTTGAGAGAACAATTAAGACCAATCAGAAAACAATATTATATGTCATCTGAATAGAGGTATAATACAAAATATCAGGGCCTTGTGCAAATATTTTTTAGGAGCTCCTACAATAGCTTGATATTTACACATTGATTTATGAATGAGTTCAGATGTTGCTGACAATATTTCTTCCCACCACATCTCATATTACTGAATGTTTGATCTGATTTCCATTCTTGCCACTTATCTGCACCACTTGTCTCTCCCAGTCTTCCTCACTTTCCTTAATAGTAACACTTCACTCTGATTGTTTCATTATTTCCAGGTGAAAATAGTGTGAAAGTAGCCACATTTCCACAGTTACATGAGGAGGTGTGTGACAAAGTCATAGAATGTAATTATACGAGTCACAGACTCTGTAAAGCTCTGTTCTCCCAGGAAAATTGAAGGAGTTAACTTTCCTGCTCAGTTGAATAGCTGCACCTGAGCACACCTGATTTAAGACTGCTCCTAGAGTATGGGAGGGGTTGCTTATCTGCTGATTGTTTGCAGCAGCCATCAGCATATGCTCATTTGGAGCAGAGTAGAAACCTGGAAATCTGAAGAATAAAGGCCAGTGATTGCTAACAAGTTAGTAAACTGTTTTTTTCTCCAACCAGGTTTTGCTGGATGAGAGCTAGATAGTAAGGGAACTGTCTATCAGTTAAGGTAGTGCTTCAGTGGAAGCTAAACGTATCATTTTCTTTGATTTCTTTTGGTTTGTTATTTTCACCTGACTAATTACTGACTGAAATGTTAGTAAAACTTAAAAAAAGTATTACAGCCTTTTGTATTGTGTTCCTCCTTCAAAGTGATAGAAACTGGCATAAACTCAGAAGAAACTGGGAACTTGTCACAAGGGCTTAAGACAACATTGACAAAGTTTGTAATATTGCAAACATAAACATAAACAGAGTTTAGTAAATGTTAATTTGATTATCCAAATTTAGGACATATCTTGTTCGGATAGTATATCAGTTAAAGCTTAGTTACATATATCATACAAATTCCATTACATGCTCAAAAATAGCAAATATTTAAAAAAGCCAGTTAAGGAAAAACAGTGGCCAACATTTTAAATTATCCTCTTTTAAAGAAGTAAGCTTGAAAAAAGTTAAACTTATTTTTAAAATGTAAACTTACTACTATTTGTTATGCTACTTTTATACACAATTTTCCTTCTGTGGAATCTACCAGTTTAGTTTCCAGCAACCTACTTCATGAGGAGTGAAGGGGACTTTGAATATACATATCCTCTCATCTAGAGCTGCCAGTGCAATTATTAGGTCTAATGGAAGTTCATTAGTTTACAAGGATACACCCTGTTCAAACAGAAGGCTGATGCAGGCTCAGTATACAAAATGAAAGCCTGCAGTAAAAGAAAAATTGCATAAAAAGCTTAAAAAATATGGAGTCTGTGTTATTTTTTTAAACTTTCTAAATAAATTGTGTCCATTATAAAGTTGTGTTACTCAAAATATATTGAAAAATGACCACAGTAGTCCTTTAATGACCGTTGAGAGGTCACCTTTCTTTATTTCTTTAAAGTTTCTTTAGTTTAGTAGTAAATATATATCTATAGTACAGTTGGCACATTAATCAGCTGGTAAACAATTGTCATTCATTTTATTAAGAGATTATATTTAGGATCTGGCTGTTGAAAGTACTCTTAGTTGCTGTCTGAATTCAGTATTTCACATATTCTTTATTAAATACTGGTTTTCCGCTATTAAGAGAGAGAAATTATCATAAAAACAGACCTAACTGCTATTATTTTAATCATTTTTCTTCAGTAAAGGTATCAAGATAACAAAATCAGTTGGTTGTACATAAGTTGTAAAAAATAAAAGTCTGAAAGATTACATAATAAAGACCTCTTTCCAATGAGGGAGAAATGGCATAGTAGAAGATATAAAATAGAATTGTCAAATATTTCCTAACTTACATCAAAGGAATAATGATATCTTATAGGAAACCTTTACCTTAGTTTTCTATTTTAAGATTTATTTCTCAAATAATTGAAGGATAAACTATAAATAATTTGTGAGTGGTGGTAAATTAACATTATTATCTCTTGTTGTTGTCTCAAGTTTAAATGTATTTTACCTTAAATCACTGCATCCAGAGCTGGACCTCCATAGGTCGACCCCGCCCATCACCTTTACAGGTTGTTAGCGTATCCTTTAGTGTTCACGGGTTAGGATAATAACATACCACGTGGAGATTCTAACCGTGGATTCCATATATTGAAGAAATTAGGAAGAGAGTCCTCGAGAGTGTGGGAGAGTCTTTCGTTGATAAGAGGATAATTTGTTTTATTAATAAACATTTGTAAGTGGCGGGAGGTATTTTTCCATTGTCGAGCAATATGGCTTTTCTTGCTCACATGATAAATTGTGGAGTGCTTAAAGGGATATCTAAGTGAGCTGGATTAATACATTTCTGCACTCTATAGGCAAAAAGCAGCCTATACGTATACAGCACATCTCATAAAACATTCTATTTTTATTAATATCTAACAACCCCCCCCCCCCTAATGATTGTATTGACACCCCCAGGGGGTGTCTACACAAGTTCCTGATCCTGACTCAATCAGCATGCAGCATCCGGGGAGCAATATTAACCCACTATTTACCTGCTCTTGTTAGCTCAGCCAATAGTAGAACAGTGTTGTCGGCCTCACAGTCACTGCTGGTATATGACTCATCCCTGCTTCCTGTCTATGCTGTGTGCTGTTGCCATAGCAACTAACAGTGCTATGTCTCAAATCTTTCATCTAACCTGATTGGCCAAAAGAGGGAGTGTTAACATTAATTTTAAACTGTCAGAAATTACAATAGATTTTGCTAACTTTAAGGTAAGTGTTTTGTATTTTTTCATGCAAACACTTTTTCATGCAAACATTTTCTCCTCTGTCAGATGCATTCATATCCCTTTAACTGTGGTAAAACCTTTCCCGCTCCACTTTTTCAAACAATATACTAGACAATTTATGCCACAGCTATGTATATTCTTCTAATGTATAACAAATAGCTTTCAAAGAGGCATTTAACTATATAGATATTGGGTCAACACACTATTTATATAGTATAGTTAGTATATCTTTATTTAGAATAAGGGGTAAATAACAGGCCCCCAAAGCCATCACATATATATAGATTACCAGTGTTAGGAAGATAGAGTAGTTTTTCTTTTTGTACAGGGTGTAAGTGGTGGACCCCAAGCTCTGTTACAACAGATAGCTTAGGGACTGACCCACCATATAATCAACTATATAATAAGGTCATATGCACAGTTCACTTTAACTTTTTGATATTGCAATTTTTTATCTATCATATCTATAATTAACATCATATCACGTATGAATGTAGGAGTAAATTGCAAAATCCTCTGTGTTCCAGTATATATGTAATTGTGTTGAAAAGGATTCTCTGATTATATAAAAATAGAGATTCATCTAATTGATACAAAAATTATCTACATAACGAAGACTGTGTAGTTTTTTAATCAACGTGTTTTGTTTTAAGATGTATGAACGTTAAGATTAAAAATTCTGCAATAATATTAAGATTGTTTCTCATTTATATGTTTGAGTGGAGAAAACTGCTGAGAATAAGTGGTGTCTTTTTCTTTCAATTTATTTAGGTGTTTTACACTCTCTCAGAAGTAGACTTAGAAATGACAACAATTGAAATAATTAAAAATGAAAAATTACAAGATTTAAAACTATGTATCTCCCACAAGGTATATTCTAAATTGTAGTGTATTGTAACATGATAAATTGTATCAATTTATTTTGAGAAGGAGAGGGGATAAGGTGAACCAAGAGGCTAACCTCAGCTTTTGGGTATATCTGAAAATCAAATATGAATAATTTGGGTTTTATGGGATATGTTGGGGATATTTCCCTTGCCAGTGCCACTTCCAAAACCAACACTTGATCAAGGAGAACCAAAACCAGAATATTTATCAGGTTTCGTTATTTACAGGCTTGGAGCACAAAATGGAGTTTCTCTGTGTCCACACAAGATAACAGTAACATGGACTGAATTACAATGAAAAAAATACAGAGTATATGGACTTACAGAAAGGAAACAGAAATACCTGTAATCCATATATGGCCATCAGTTAATATTGCAAATAGCACATACATATTTACCATTACCAAATGTTAGCTTATCTGCAGCAACTGTTTGTGTGAAAGCTCAATTATTTGTGTGAACAGTCAAAAAACTGTTTGCAAACCAGAAACTGTTTTAACAGTATACCAATAAAGGTTCAATTTTAACTGTATGAGAAAAAGTTAAACATCGGCTGAAAAAAACAAAACATATATAGTTCCCATGTGTACATAGAACGGTGTGCACAGGAAACATGCCTAAAAATGTGCTTCTGGGATCCTAAGAAGTCTCTGAACCCCTGGCACTCCAAGGGTTAACATATACATATTTCCCTTATAGCTGTAATTACTATTATATGTTTTCATAGGTTAAAAATAAAAATATAGCCTATGACACTTAGATTTTCAAATTCCCGGACTCTATAAGCCCTTTTTTTGGAACCATACTTCTTTAACTATAATGCAATGAAGGGAGACATTAGAAGATACAGCTGCATGATATTCAACAGTTCATTTAAATTATTTTCATTATTTCCTGTCATAACTGACATAGTATAAACATAAGGGTCCATTTGGCTAAACTCAGAAAATATACACTAGCTTGTAGATTTGCTATAATGTATGCCATGACATGCAAGACAGAGATGAATACCAGCAAAAGTCTAAGATGGAATATATATTTTCTTCTGCTTCATTTCACAATTTTCTCATGTTAACGCATTTTCACAATTTTAACAGTTTTACTAATAATACTGTCTTGTTTTTCATGTTTTGACCAAAGAGTTCTGTTTATTTTGTATGAAGAATAATTACACAACAATGTGCTCAAAAGGGTTCTTTATTATCAATACAGAGGTATTTGGACCAGGTTAGTAGTGTGTGTGTCCTGGGAAGGGGTTTTAGTTATTGCAGGACACTTTTGGTGCATTGGTGTGCCTTAAAACTTTGCAGCCTTATTAAATTGCGATTCGGCCAATTTACTAGGTCTCTATATAAGCACAGAGCATATTTTCTTACAGAAGTTTTTAGTTAGTGAACTTCTATGCAAAAGCAAGGTCTTTCTAACGGAAAACTTCTGTAAAAAAATATGCTATTTGCTTATATAGAGCCCTATTCAATTGTCCGAATCGCAATTTAATAAGGCTGTTGGTTTCCAAGAAAGGGAAACTACATAAGCTTGTGGAACACTGATCTAAAGTTTGTTGCAGCTGAATAGTTAAATGGTTACAAATTTCTATTAACTTTCAGTTCTCTGTGAATAGGGAATGTTGGGTGGTGCTAGGTAGTACTTGACACAGACTCTCTATAAAGACTATTTTCATGTAATATGTATGGCTATCCAACAGATCCAGTTTATAAGTAACAGTGAAGCAGGAAGGTGATGTAAAAATCTTACATAAAGTAGCAGTCTTTTGTCTTGCTTGGGGGACCAGTGAAAGATACAAGAATTATAATTTGATATAATATTATATTCCTATAATCAATTATTATTAAAATAATAGAGGAATAACCACATAGAGAATCCTTTCCTTTAGTTATAATTAACAGGGGCGGTTCAGATAATCTGGCCATGCTTAAGTAGGCAAAATAAATATTTTTTAAATATTTAATTGATTTGGATAATCACATGTGCAGTGTATTAATGCTTGGATAATGTGGACTCTCTACTTCCACTCGCACTCTGCCTTCCACGCAAGAGGGAGGCACTTCCAGGAATATGAAAGATAAGGAATAAACAAGTCTGAAAACAGAGGTGAGTGGTAGACCAAAATGAGGAAGGAGATGGAAGAAATAGTGGAATGTTGGGTATTGTGTGTCAGTATTTATAGATATGATTGTTCTCACTAGTGGGTCACAATGTTTGCATTTGTGTGTAACTGTATATGAAAATGGTTCTGGACAACAACTATGGAAGCCTGAGGACAGCCGAACAGCAACGATCTCCTACAAGCGTGCGCCAACTACGCTGCGCCAGAGGGTAAGAGTGGTTGTGTAGAAGAGGGACTGCTATACCCGTCTAGATATCTGCAGATATCTGCATGCTTTTGGGATACTTTCAAACTCCATCGCAGGCTATAAGCTATACCCCTGCACCCTCTTACCCTCTTAATATGTTGCTAGCATCCCGCCTTAGTGGAATGCTTCAAGGCTCAGTGAGGGTTACACTCCACATGGGAAATCTCAGAACATTCTAGAGTTCATGGGAATCACCTCACTGTTTCAATTGTAAACTCTGATACAGAATGGCCTGCACAGGATTAGTTTGAATATAGATCTTGCAACACAATTGTGGCAGATTACTATACTCTTTCTTAACTTTGTCTGCAGATCATCTGCTAGCTTAAAGGAGCAGAAATATAAAGCCACTCCTGGAGTAGCAAAGTGTGGAGCTTATTACCGGCCAGATACCCTTAATGCATAAACCTTTGGTCACAAGGAAAACATATTCAAGGGAGCAATCTAGTAAAGACCAAAATCTTCCAAAATAAACAACAGCGACAATACCTGGGTTCTATACCAACCAGATGTACGGAAAAGTTGAGTTCCAGAGAGTCCAAGTTCTGTTTGAACTTTAACTGCGCAACACAAATAACTTCAGACACAATTGGCTTTATATTGTATACTAGCGACTTGCCCATCAAAAATGATGGAGCAATATCATTTTAAGCCATGGGAATGCTGTTTGGAGCACAAAGTAAAGTTTTCTCTACTGTGATGACCTTCTGTGTTCATTGCGAGCCATCAGCGCTCATAGCGAGCAGCTCGTCTCGTGTAGTTTTGGTCCTATGAGCGCCTTCGGCTCTTATGACAAAGACAGATATATTTATCTATTTTTTTCTATAATTATTAATTACTTATTTACTTACCTTTACCTATTTGTATTTGATATATCCAGCAATGAAAAGCCTGAAGAGCTAAGTATCTATTTTTATTTTCCTGCAGCATACAATGTACAGTTGCTCTGTAGCTGCCCTGAGGAGAAAGTGTCATCAATGTTCCAAGTGTGCATTAGAAATATACTGCGTGCGCGAGGGCAAAACATTGATTTAGTTGTGTAAAGCCCCATTTCAGATTCGTAATGTGTTAGTGTTATAAAATGGTGTAGTTTGTGTATGTTTTTTTTTTCTGTGCTTCCTAAGTGTGTATTTTTGTACCTCGTATGTCCCTGGCAAAAGTTGTACGTGCCTGGCGGTGTTTTGCGCATTTCGGGGTCATGTAGCCTCATTTTCTATTTTTTCTTCCTCCATTTTTTTTCTCGCTTAGGCGATTTTCAATTTCCTAAACTCGTTAAATTCGACTTTAATTAGCGTGCAACCTCACTGGCAGATGTCATGGGTGTCTCTCGATGCTCAGTGTGTTTTTTTATTTTGTATTGGTTTTGTTTTTGAATGTACGCATTTCGGCCTGTAAGTTCGTATTTTTGCGACCTTGTATTTTGTTTTTCTAAGTTCTGCGGGTCATAATTAAAACTCGTACGTCCTTGTCAGTGTTTTCTGCGCTTCTGGGTCGTGGAGCCTAGTCTTGATTTTTTTCGGCCGCCATTTTTTTTCTAGCTTAGCCGATTTTCAAGTGTGAAACTGGTTAAAATCGACTTTATATTTTTTGTTAATTTTAATTGTTTTTTGTGTATTTGATGCACGCGTTTCTACCGTTAAGTTAACACTGCTGAGTAGTTCAGAAGAGCAGAAACAATTAGACTCCTTTAGTGGATTATACTTCTAAAAGACCACTGGGCCCGGTTCAAACCTAAAGAGCATATAATACAAGAGACAGTGAAAAGTGGTGGAAACTCCTAAGAGAAAACATATAGATTGCCTCAGTAGTAAAGGAGTTATACTTTAAGTTTTGGACACTAAATTTGACAGAAGGTCCTGAAGAGGATTTGTTGATTCCAGACTCTTCAGTATAATTGACTAAGCCACTGTCTCCATTTATAGTGGACTGCGGATTGGTGGGCTAATTAGAGATCTGGACTAATTCTCTGTTTTAAAAGTTGAGAAGGGTCGGTCAGACTTATCCAAGAAATTGGAACTTTTTCTCAAACCTTAATGGACTTTATTTTGTCTTAGCCCTATTGATTATGAGCCCATTTTTGTCTTAGCCCTATTGATTATGAGCCCATTTTTTCTGGAGTTTGTTTGACTAAAAGTGAAGAACAACGGAGGACTTTTTAATTAGCTTCCTATAAGAATTAATCTCTTGTTGTTTTAAATATTGTTTTAGAGCTGTATTGTAAGAATACTATAATCTGTCTGTGTCTAATTAATCACACTAATAATAGTTGGATTAAGACGACTCAACCCTACAATGTATCAAGATGAAAAGAGATACCCATAACACTAAATCTAAATCAAGGGGAAAAAGAAATATAATGGTCAAAACCCCAGATATGTTTCTCTTACCAGGCAATACAAATAAAAAGCTAGATAAAACTGAAACTGAAGAGAATTCCTTAGGTAAATCAGACCTTTCAGTTAATCAATTTAGTATAGAGGAAGTCTTGGACCTTGAAGAAAGTCATATCTCAAATAAATCAGAGGAAGATAGATTAACTTAAATAATTTATAAAGAAAAAATAACACCTATAGTCCCTATATCTAGATATCAATGTGTATAACATATGAGGACCAATAAAACTTAACGTTTATTAAACACAAAATAATATATCAATCACAACGATTAAAACTTTAAGTAAACGTAGAGAATACGCAGAAATTACGAAAATTCGGAGACACAATAACATTAGATTTAATGGATTTTCCCAACTAAACTAATTATAACATACTAATCTAGAAGAATAGTCGCAAACTCACCTATAGAAGGGGGGAAATTCATAGAACAATAGAAACTAACAAGTTAAATTCAAGAGTAAATGTCTGTAACATTTTGATCTAAAAACAAGGAGATTAGTTTTCTTTGGATGTTTTTTAAGTAAAAAGAAAAATCACTTCTAGCATATTTGTGGTGTAAATGGTACTAGAATAGATTATTTATTCACAAGCTAATTATGGAATAATTAACACTGAATATGTTAACAATCAACTTGCACGTTTTTGAAAACGTTATGAGGTCCCTTATTGAGTGGTTAAAATACTCTTAGGGGAGATAGACATTGACCATTCTCTGAGACTAATTTTTTGCAATATTTTTTAAAGGTATTTAAGCACTATCACAATTATTGTATTATAAAGGGCAAAAGTTCTAAAGTTAAGACTTAATTAAGGATTAATTAGCACTTTTTGAATTTAAATAAATATAATATAAAGAAAAAGCACTGTCACTTTATTCATAGTTTATTTTGTATTAGATTAATGTATTTATTGCACTTGCTGATTAATTAATAGTCTGCACTGAAGTGGTTAATAATTATATGGTGGGGAGGGAAAACACCTTTAATTTTTAGGTAAGTTAGTTAAAGTTTTCAAAGAAAAAATTGAGAAACACGCTTTACATCAACTTAATGTAAGATAGACTGAGATACTGATTTTGGCATTAATAGATAGAATGTTACAAAAAGACTAGTATGGAAAAACAACCTTAATTCTAGAGGTTAGATACCTAGGGCCTCATTCAATTGCAATTTGACCAATTGAATAGGGCTCTAAATAAGCACATAGCATAATTTTTTTAAATAAGTTTTTAGTTAGTGAAAACCTTGCTTTTGGATAGATAATTACTGACTAAAAACTTATTTTAAAAAAATATGTTATGTGCTTATTTAGAGCCCTATTCAATTGGCCAAATCACAATTGAATGAGGACCCAAGAACTTTTAGGATTAAAAAGGATGATAGGAATTCTGGAGAACATGCACTGTGGGCTTGGGGGTTGTGAAGGTTTAATTTATATAAAGAAATATGAAAACAGGTTTGTTTAATGACAATAGTTAATGCCTAACAATAGAAATATTAATGTATTTAAAAATACAAGAAGCACTTATAATTTTGTTGTGTTTAAAAATTACTCTGAGAGATAATGTACAAAAAATTGTCAAGGACTCTTTGACCTTCAAAAAGTTTGTCACTGCCCCCCCTCACTGTCCTTTATTGTGTTAAATATAATGAATAAGTTATTTTTTTTGTTTTCTTCAATTGTGTATTGTTTTTTTTCATTATTTTTTGGGGATGTTGTTTTTTTCCTTTTCTCTTTTTTTTTTTATTCGGGTGGGAGAGTGGGTGGAGGGGGGAGGGAAGGGCTAGTCTCTAATTTAGTTAATAGGTCATTCTAATGCTCATAAATGACTCTGAGAATAGTTAGCCAAAATGGGCAAGGCTTAAATGCCCCTAGTAAAAGATCAACTGTATCTTCTTCAAAGAATTTCACAAAAGGAATGCAGATTTACAGCCTTATTAAATTGCAATTCACCACAGAGCATATTTTTTACAGAAGTTTTTAGTTAGTGAACTTCTATCCAAAAGCAAGGTCTTCGCTAACTAAAAACTTCTGTAAAAAAAATGTGCTTTCAATTGGCCGAAACGCAATTTACTAAGGCTGTTAGTGTTTCTACAGGAAACGCATTGGCAATCAGATAAAAGTCCAAATTATATAGATAGACATTTTGTGTCTGTTAGTAACTCAACATTCCTGAAAAAAGCGAGAGGCTCAGCCATATTTTTTAATAAAACATTGAATTGGAGGGAGGATCTCTCTGTGACAGGGCCGCTATTCTTTGTGGACAGGGTTAATCAACAACAATAAAGTTACACTTTTAAATATGTATGCCCCTTACTTAAGAAATATATCACAGGAATGTTGAGAATGTGTGGAGACTTTAATATCGCTTTAAATCCAGACTTAGACAGAAAACCAACTAAAATCTTAAAAGATGAACAAAATATATTTCAGAGATCAGTAAACTTGAACAAAATGTTACTCAAATATGGTCTGTATGACTCATAGCGCTGCTTCCATCCTAACATTTAAAATTATTCATTTTACTGGGCTAGACACGTCTCATACTGAAGATTAAACTATATCTTTGTAAATGACCTTGCTTTCAAAAAAGTCATGAATGTTGAAATAGACCCAATTTGTAGATCTGACCATGGATTGGTAGCTACTTTGAAAATAGGAACCAGAATGGAAAGCCCCTCCTTTGTGGAAATTGAAAGACTCTTTACTAAAAGATCAGGAAAGTAAAAAGAAAATTAAATAATCTCTGGAAGAATGTTTTGCTAATAACAAACACTCAGTATAACTAATATAACAGTGTGGAAAGCCCACAAGGCATACATACGTGGAGTTTAAATTAATATTCAAGCCCAAAATTAAAAAAAGCAAGGGTACTCCTCTCAGAGAACTTTACATTAAGTTAATAAAAGCAGATAGAGAAAATAAAAAGCCCATGTCAATTAAACTTATTACAGATTAAGAAGATACAACTTCAAATTAAAACAATTGAGCAAAATAGAATTGACAAATCTATATGAGCTCTTCAGAAACGACTCCACCACTTTGGCAATAAAGCGAGTAAGTGCCTTGCCAACAAATATAAATCAAAAGCTATTAAGAAAAGGATAGATTAAATTATACTTGAAGATAATATCATCTCTAACCCGATCAAAATAGCAGAGGCATTTGGCAAATACTATCAAGATCAGGAAAGTAGCCTATATAACCAGACAGAGAATGTATCAACAAGTTCCAATAGAAACAAAATTCAGCAGTTTTTAGGAAAAATTAAGCTCCCTAAAGTTTCCTTGATAGATCTTGAAAAATTAAATGAGGCTGTCTCTGAAGAAGAAATCAAAGAAATTATAGCTAAATTAAAATTAACCTCAGCTCCTGGACCCGACGGCTATATAAATATGTATTATAAGACTTTTCAACAAGAAATTATAAAAGACTTAACTGAAGCATTGAATGAAATCAAAAACTCAGGTGTAGCTATTAAAGAGATGCTAGAAGCTTACATCACAACGATACCTAAAATAAGAGGAAAAATTTATGGAATGCAAAGATTTTCAACCAATCTCTCTTAATAATACAGACATTAATATATACGCAAAGGTATTAGCAAACAGACTGAATAAGGTTATTAAGACACTTATAGACAAAGACCAAAATGGCTTTATTGTAGGCATGCAGGGGATGGACAATGTCAGAAGGTTAGTCAACTTAATATCCTATACTAAGATCCATAGGATTCCCTCTATCTTCCTTTCCTTAGATGCGGAAAAGGCCTTCGACAGGGTCAGGAGTAGATAAGCCTGGTCTTATCAAAATTTGGTTTGGGCGATTTCGGGTCCAAGGCCATTATGTGGCCCCGTCCGCCTCTGTCGTGGGCCTAGGCTTCAAGTCAGGCAGCTTTGAAATTTCCAACGGGACCAAACAAGGCTGTCCTTTGTCGCCATTATTTTTTGTACTTTTAATAGAACCCTTGGCGATAGCCATTAGAGGGTGTAAGAACATTTATGGAATCAAAGTAGGGGAAGTAGAACACACACTGACACTATTTACAGATGACGCTGTCCTCTCTCTAGAGAATCCTCCCCTATTAGTGAAGAATTTTCTAGACTGTATAAAGGATTTTAGTAAAACATCCAACTATAAACTAAACTTGACAAAATCTGAAGCACTGATGATTAATTAAAAAAAGAAGAAAGAACCTTAATAAAAACCAAATTCCAATTTAAATGGCAAAAAAGTATTAAACACCTGGGTATCATACTGTAAGCCAAATTTAGGCAAACAATTAAACAAAACTTTAACTTGTCTTTAGCAAATTTGACAGACTGTATTAAGAAATGGAAGAATCTAAATGACTCATGGTCTGGAAGAATTATAGCAGCAAAAATGTTTTTGATCAAATTAATACATTTCAAAACATTCTTGACAAATTTATTCATAAAAGCAAAAGAATGAGGATTAAAATAGACAATTTAATTAATAAATTTAAAAAAGGGGGTATTGTCTATCCTTCAGTCAAAAAATTTCAGGAAGCTACTACATTCTCCCACATTATTAGATGGAACGACATCATCAATGTTTTGCACTGGTCCTAAATTGAAAATGAGATGTTATTAAAGGGTGATTTGAAAAGCTTGGTCTTTCAAAACAAAATAGAAGCTAAAGACACCGATCGGATGGGGGTAACTCTGAGGAATACTATTAAACAATGGGGAAAATTGAATCAAAAACTCTCCTTAATCATATTTACCAGCCCAATAACTCCGGTCTCATCGTTATACAAGTTATTAAATATCCCCCTATTGGATATTCTAGACAAAAAGGGGCTTAGACATTTAGGAGATTTATTTCAGAATGGTGATATGAAACCCTTTGTGGATTTAAGAGATAAATTACACCTGCAGAAATCAATGTGATTAGAAAATATTAAAATGTACAGCCATCTTAAGTCTTCTGGTTTCTTCTTGACGGGACAAGGATCTGTTTGATTGCGAAAAATTAATTCTAGCAGACGATAAATCTCATTCAATGGCTAAATGTCCTAACATCTTAAAAAATACACAAATTCCAGCCAAATCGATAAATATAAAAATCTGGGAGAAAGATTTGAAAAAGATATGGTTTCTGGAAATATGGCATGCAGCCTTCCCTCATACTGAAAAACTTTTGAAAAATACTTCTCAAAGTGAAACCTATTTTAAAATCACTAATAGGTGGTACCTGGTCCCAATAAAGATGTATCAAATCAACGAAAAGATAGAAGTCAATCTTTGTTGGCGCAAATGTGAACAAATTGGCACCCACCTACATGTATGGTTGGAGTGCCCAAAAACCAAAAATGGTGGAGGGAAGGCACATCACTATTAACATCGAAATTTGAGATAAAGTTGCCACTTATTACAGAGATGATCCTTTTTCATATCTTCCCTGAAACTGTCTCATCAGAGACTAAAGCTCTTCTGGTGCAGATATTTATGATGGCTAAAAGCTGTATTGCCTCTAATTGGAAACAAAAAAAAATCCCCACTTGGTCTGAAAATCTCACTAAAATCAATAAAATACGTATGTTGGAAAGTGAACTAGAAGAAATTGGGATAGCCCAAACCCCAACATATAAATGGAGAATTTGAGATCAAAATTATACCAAATAGAAAAAGGGGACTCTGCAGTCACCAAATGAAGCAGGTCTGCCCTCCCCACCACCCCCAACCTCTTACTCTGCTAAATTTTCTTTTTTCTCATTTTTTTCTTCATTATTTTTCTTCCTTTTTGATATCATTAATATATACAGGCATCCTTTTGAATGCCTTCTTACTTGAGGTATGTAGGTGAACTGAAACTGAATCATTTTGGCAAGGCTACATAAAGATCATGAAGATATACTCAGCTTGCTACTACTTATGCAGTCTATACATGTATACCAGTATCCTAAATATTTTCCAGAAGTGTGATAATACAACGTATCTCTATGATTCATCCAAGATCAACTTGGTTTCTGGTCCAGACGTGGATTTCTTGCTCACTGTGCTTTAGGGAGTTTTACTACATAAATAACTTATAAAGGCTCGATGTCTTCTCAAATAAAATGTGTTACTGAAAAGGTCTTGCACATATAACACATAATTTTTGGCTCACTCAAATTTCCAGTATTTGTGTCCCAAAGATTTTTTTTTATGAGAAGCATGTGTCTAAAAGCTTTTATTGAAAACTGAGCTGACATTTCCTGCAAGCAATACAACAGAAGTGTGGAGACACAGACCAGCTTATCCATTACACGTTTGCTAGGATTCATATATAGATTTCTTGTGATACTTTATATAAACTCTACTTTTATATTTACATAGTAGAATGGAGAATGTACAAAAAAATATACATCTTCAGATTATTCATCTTTCTCTCACTATTACTTTTTTATTTCATAACTTTCTTCATATTTCATATTTTCTTTATTAAACAATTACGGAGGACATTTTATAATTCTGAAAGAGTCCATTTGATAAGGTGTTACAGTGTGTTTTGGTTTTGTAAATGAAGGTCCCAGTACAGAATAAACAGGTTCAAATGTAATGTTACCCTGGGTATTTTGCCCCTGTCAGGCAGAGACCAATAATTTAACTGTATGAATCATACGTTAATGTCAATGAGACTATATACAAAGAGGTTCTTTCTGTTATTTTCAACAATTAAGTTTTACTTAATTTCTCATAAAAATTTACGATTTTTGTAATGTTTAAAAGATGCTCTTTTTAGTGGCTCCCAAATATTGTACTGGTTAGGGCATAATCTTGCTTTTCTCAGTAATGACTGCGACACTAGAAGCATAATTGAAGAGTCACTGAAATCACTTGTAATTTTAGGTAAAGGTTGAAAAGGCATGTGGAAAAATTGTTTTCCTTTTTAAAAATGTTGAATTCATGGTGTTCTTGCACACAGAAGTTAGGAGATTTTAGCGTGTTGCCTCTACAATGAATCATTAATGATGGTGGTAATGAATATTAATTTAGAATCAGCTATACTGCCTCTGAGTCAGCTGATTTACATGTCATATGAAGGCAATGTTTTAGCTTACAGAATGTCACACATAAGCATGGCATAACAAACTAAGCAACAACATGTGTTGCTATGGTTTCAGGTCCCTTCAAATAGATATTTTATTTTTATCATCAATAATAAAAATGCTCTTTAAGAAAGGGTGAGTTTGGGGCATAAATGGGTTTTGTAGTGTTTGTTTTTGTTTTTTAAATCAACTAAATGTATGTAACGCAAAAATTCCCATAAACTAATATATGTAATTTGCATATACTTTATTTTATACATATTTTACATAGAAATAAAGCGATAACCTGTAACTGTGATATATTCTATTTTAGAATTAATAAAAAAGAGCAGCTTAGGTGATGTGATGAGAGGAATTTATCCTGATATATTGTATTTCTTCAAAGATGATTCACTACATATACAAGAAGGAAACAGCAAAAGATGACGATCAGTACAATGACTTTATTTCAAAAAAGGACTGAAACAGCTCTTATGTAAACAGATTTTTTTTTAATTTTAGTTAAAAAAGTTATATGTACTATG
This sequence comes from Discoglossus pictus, assembly GCA_027410445.1. NCBI lineage: Eukaryota > Metazoa > Chordata > Amphibia > Anura > Alytidae > Discoglossus > Discoglossus pictus. The sequence goes on from CM050166.1 coordinate 62,914,370, forward strand.
ATATTTTTATCCTCTTATCTGTCATGGCGAACTACAAGAAAGATGAGGGGGCAACTTTTTATAGTATCTATACATACTGATCCAGATGATTTCTAAAGTAAGTGCATTACTTACTTTTGTATTTCTTTATATTGAAGTAAATTTTTTCTTAATGTTAAGGGTAGACAGAATTATAAATATAATATACTAAAAATTATTAAAAAGGACATCCCAAAAGGACATAGGACATCCTATAACCACTGGATAATTACAGTGGACCCTCGATACTCGACTACCTCAGAACTAATCGACTTTGGTACTCAACTTGCCTCAATGAGAAAAAATTGGTTCAGAACTCAATGCGTCCTTGGTACTCGTCGAATTTGTGCCACCCTTCCACCTGTCTCACCAGGAAGTAAAGAAAGTACTGCGGCATTGTGTAGTGCGCTTGCAAGAGTCCAAGAACAGTATGTGCCTATGAGAGCCCAAGAGCAGCTTGTGCCTACAAGAATCAAAGTGCAGCCTGTGCCTATTAAAATCAAAGTGCAGCCTGTACTTATAAGAACAGAAGTGCAGCCTGTGCCTATGAGGCAGCCAGTGCTGACAAAGACGCTGCAGAAACCGTTGTCAGAGAGTGTTATGGAAGCTGAGGCTTTTATTCCCCAGCAAGTCTTCAACTGTGATGAGACAGGTTTATTTTGGAAGAAAATGACTAACAGAACCTACATCACTCAAGAAGAGAAGACATTGTCAGGGCACAAGGCGATGAAGGACAGGCTAACTCTGTTGGTGTGTGGGAATGTTAGTGGGAATTTAAAAATTAAGCCTCTACTAGTCTATCGCAGTGAGAACCCAGCAATTTTCAAAAAAGAAAATGTGATAAAAAGCAAGTTGTGTCAACAGCAAGGCCTGGGCAACCAGGCAGTTCTTCATTGAATGAATTAACAAAGTATTTGGGTACAATGTAAAATAATATTTGTGGAAAATCTGCCTCGAAGGGCCTGTTAATAATGGACAATGCTTCTGCTCACTCTACAGGCATGGAGGACAACTTTTATAACTGTGAAGTTCTTGCCCCCTAACACAACTCCTTAGATCCAGCACATGGACCAGCAGTTCATCTCAAATTTCAAGATACTGTATACCAAGGCCCTCTTACATAGGTGCTTTGAGGTGATCTTGGATACTGAGTTGACACTGAGAGAGTTCTGTAAGGATGCCAGGACCATTGTAATATCCTCTAGTGTGTCACTCTGATAGATAAGGTCTGATTTGCAGTATCTTACAATACCAGAAAATTTGGCTGGAGGAAATTGTGGCCAGAAGATGTAACTCCAAGGAATTTGGAGGCTGAACCTAGCCCAGTAGTGGTGGACATTGTCTCTCTGGGCAAGTCCATGGTGTCATGTTCAGGTGGGCCCACTGAACTCTTGGAGACTGTTGGGCTATTGGGGAGGGCCTGGATTAACATGGACTGATATTGCTCTGTTGGCATGAGGTGTTTAATATTGGCTACAAAATCATGGTAGTTGTTTTGCAGTCAGCCATCCTGTGTGTGAACCATGTTATAATTGTCAATATGTGATGTATGGATGGTACACAGCCATGTTTAGTATTTAGATGCTCCATTCCAGGGAATTTTAATAAAGTCTTATACAGGATTCCACGAGCATGGGTCACAGGGGTGTGCAATTGAGTGGGCCAAGCTACTTGGAGAGAGAGAGTTGACAAGGAGGTCAGGGGTTAAATGTATATTCAGCTGGGACCAGGGTGATTGATCTGGGGAAGTCACCCGGCATCACTTTTGATCTATGATTGCTATAACAGGACAGATGAGAAGTCACTCTGGGTCAAAGTGTCTCCACCCCTGGTAGGCCAGAAACCTAGGGGAAATTACCATCTGGCATCCTGTCCTCTACGAAGGCTGTCATCTGTTTGATGGATGGACAGCTCCCACGGTTGGGTTAGGGTGGGGGCTGGTGAATATGGGTGGGACTGTGTGGTAAATAAAGACACTGTACCTGATCAATAAAGTTAGTTACAGTTTAAACATTCATCAGCATTGTGTATGGTTTATTATGGGTACACAAGGGAATTACTTCAATGGATCCTATCTGATACCTTACTTCTAATCACTGGGAGTGTTACTGCTGACCTGTAATCCTGCAATTCCTGGGTACTGGTATGCTGTGCTGAGTTCATTACTGCTAAAAATGATTTTCCAAAGAACCATAGGTCCTACAGGATCTTAACACATGGGCCTATAGATGATTAATAAAGTAATTGAAAAGTTAGTGGAAGAGCACAGACAAGAGATCAGCACCGAGGAGCTGCAAGAACATCAAAGGGAACAGCAACAGAGGGTAGCTGAGGAAATTTCTTCAAATGAAGAAGAAACGGAAGAAGCACCTACTGCACTGATCAAAGAAATGTGTACTAAATGGGTTGAATTACAAAATTTTGTGGAAAATTATCACCTTGACAAAGCTCAAGAAAGCCAAAATGTGGACTTGTTTAATGATCAACATTTTGAAACGAAGGCAGGAGCAAGTTTGTCTTGATAGGTTTCTAGTGAAATTCCATACATCAGAGTCTACAGCAGGGTTCAGTGGTGTTAAGAGATAGAAAAGAGAATAATCTCACTGTGCAAGTGCCTGATGTTTATTGGAAGAGGACTCCCCTTCCACACAATAACCTCTCTCCTTCTTTAGCCATAGCCACTATCCAATTGGGCCATCAAATTCTCTCAGTAAAGTGAAGTTAGATTCTATTTTATTTTATTTCTGGGGTTCAAAACTTATTTCAATTTACATTGATGCCTATGGGAAATGCGTGTAATGCTTTGTTACTAAAACTTTTTGTCACTCAACCTGCCATCCAACATGGATTAAGGTACCACTATATATATTAAAACAAATATATATGTATATTGTAATAAATATATGTGCTGCTATATATATATCAAGGCTTGCTGTGTTTATATTGATAAGTTCTACACTCCCCCTAGATTAGATAGTATAAACAGTATTCTAGCATTAATTAAATTCATCTCTTAACATTACTGTAAGCATGCTATACCAAATACAAAATAAAAAGTTAATATAGTAAAATATATACAAATATCATATATAAAATATGGCCTCTATTCAATTGTAAGCACACATTTTACGTTATACATGCTGCAAGCTTGAAATTTGCTACAGTTACAGAGCGATTCAATTTCACAAGCAATTTAAGGGCAGAAAGCCGAAACCGCAAACCATGCAATCGTAATTAGCATTATAGAGCGTGAACATGATCAATTAAGCAGGGCCGTACCTACCGATTTAGAAACAGCCAATTGTAAATGAGACCGTAATGATGACATCAGTAAAGCATGGAGGTGAAACGTCAATCAATTAGCGTTTTCGCTTTCCCTGTCTTTTAAAGTGCAGTATTGATTTTTTTATTAGCATTTACAGTGCTAGGAACAGGTGTTTAACCCCCTTGCGAGTCTTGTTATCAGTCCTAACAGAGAGCCCTGTGTATACGTGTATGTAAATTAAACCCCTGCCTGCTAAAAGGACTGTAATATGTTCTGCAATCAACAATGAGATTAGACCAATGCATATAACTCTCTTAAATATATTTGGTGGTTTCCAAGCTTGTAAAAAAATAAATAGCAAAACTTGATTGACGTCCTAGTTTCATCTCTTAAGTGCTGGTTATGGAAGAGGCACTGAAAAGGGGATTTTCAAACAACAGGTTTCACTATTATCATTATGTCATAAAAGCTGCAAAATCTATTGTAATATTTTAAACAAAAGGCTTGTTTTTTTTTATTCCTGTATCCAAAAAGTCTTTCATTGGCTCAATTTATGACATCTATCCCCCCTCTAATGCTCAGTTCAATATATTCAATGGCCTTAATAAGAAAATGCTGCGAAGAGGTATATATATATTCTTAACAACAACAATAGTAATATATTATCCTATTATAGAAAATATTTAACAAATACCTTGCAAAGGGACAAGATTCTGACATCTCAGACATAAATAAATTGTATAAATAATTTTTTTGATAATGCTATTTGCCCCATGATATTTATTATTTAATATATAATAAATAAAGTATATTAAATATAATTTTGCACAGACTGTTTGCTTATAGAATATTTCTGTCCCAACCCAAATTTTTAATTCAGTTCTTGGTATCATTTTAAGAAGAATATCCAAAATAAATTAATATTACCATATATCTGGAGTGGGAATAAAATATTTTTTTCCCAAATCAGACACTTGAGACGCAATTACACGCTTTTATAACCTTTCACCCAGATATTTTACAATATAAGATTCCAGGGATCTCTACTATGTCTATATCTACTTGTCTATTGTACAGTTATGTGTCACATATGGTATTCAATGTATTTTCCCCTTGTTTATGTAAACAATTATTATTATGAGTTTGTATTCTGAACATACGTAATGTAAGCTGAAACCAAACATAATCATGAAAAGTATCAGATGTACAATGCACTGGTGGGGCATGTGAATGGAGGGCCATGATGCAAAAGTGTTTGCACCCCTCGGTGGGTGGGCCAGGGCCAAATGTTTGGTTCCCATCATTTTATATTATTGCATGTATATATATATATATATATCATCACATATGTAGTTGTGAGCATGCGAGTTGTTGCTAACGCATGCACGAAGCGAGGGGCGGCATTTGCGGTGGTGGAGCATCCCAACGGCCCCGCAAATGCGGATCCTGGCGAATCGAGGGTCCGCATTTGCGGAGGTGGAAGCTCCAACGTTGGCTGTGTTAACACACACACACACGACTTTTTAACAAAAAAAACAAACAAAAAAAACGTCCCCGCAAATGCGGATCCTCGCGAAGCGAGGGTCCACATTTGCGGAGGTGGAGGCTCCAACATCGGCTGTGTTTTAACACACACACACAAACAAAAAAAATCTCAAAGGCGCCTCACACCCGGTTACACACACACCGCAGCCGAGGGCCTCAGTTGCTGGCATGGAGCGCCGAGGCTTCCACAAATGCGGGTCCTCGCTTCCCAACGTCTCCGAAAATGCGGGTCCTCGTGAAGCACTTAGGGAATGAGACAATGAGCGCCGCAGGCGCTCATTGCTGGTGAGTCTCACGTAGCGAGGCGAACCGTTAAACCCACCTCCGAACCAACCTTCACATAACAAACACCCGCACAAAAAATGGCGGAACTGCGTGCACCAAAAAACAGTCAAAACACACCAAATACTCACGAAAATGACATAAAAAGCTTACCCATAGCAAGGGGGGGGCACCCAGGACCTCTGAAAGTGAAGTTTCACCTCCATTTAGGTCCAAATTACCGAGTTCACACACACGAAAATCCCCTAAGCGAGAGAAAAAATGGCCGCAGAAAAAAACGAAAACGAGGCTCAAAGACCCAGGACCGCTCAGCCACCTACAACTTACCCAAGCAGGGATCCGAGATAAGCTGGGAAACCCGGATTAACCGCAGGGGATCCGAGATAAGCTCCGAGCCCTGCATTAACCCCCCATTAACCATTGCAGTGGGGGTCCCGATTGCACGCGATCGGTGACCCTCGCTGCAATTAAAATTCCCGCGTTACAGGTCCTTAAAGGACCGTAAAGGTCCTTAAAGGACCCGTTGTAAAAGAAAAAAAATATACACTGTCACCTTGTCAATCATGGGAGTCAATACAGACCCCCATAAAACCCTCATTAACCCTGTCACTCATGGGGGTCAATAGAGACTCCCATAAGCCCTTTATTAAGCCTGTCAATCATGGGGGTCAATACAGACCCCCATAAAACCCTCATTAACCCTGTCACTCATGGGGGTCAATATAGACCCCCATAAGCCCTTCATTAACCCTGTCACTCATGGGGGTCAATACAGACCCCATAAGCCCTTCATTAACCCTGTCACTCATGGGGGTCAATACAGACCCCATAAGCCTCTATTTAACCCCATCAGTCCCACAAGGGTATATTAATACCATTATGGGGCTGTTACAACACTACATTAACCACATAAGTGCCATGATGGTCCTCAAGGACCATCATGACACTAAGTATAAACACTATACTGCACTATACCCCCCCAATTAAACATTAAATATCAACTAAACACCGTCTACACTAACCTATTAACATCTACACTATCTACCCCCTATTGACCCCCACTACTCTAATTACAGAAAATAAAAAAGTCACAAAAAAAGATCTACATTACACAAAATAAAAAAACCTAAGTCACAAAAAATAAAAAAAGGAACATTACAGAAAAAAAAAAACATTACAACCCCCCCCCCTCACTACAGAAAAAAAAATTACACACCTGAAAAGGAAATACATATAATACAAATACATACAATACAAATACATACAATTACAATACAATTACATACAATTACAATACAAAACACCCCAATCTAATATACATCACACAATCTATCTAAATAAATAGCATAATCTAATATACATCCTATCTATCTAATAATACATTCCCAATCTATTTAAATAAATAGCATAATCTAATATACATGCTATCTATATAATAATACATTCCCAATCTATCTAAATAAATAACACCATTTAATATACAATACATCCTATGCTATCTATATAAAACGCATAACCCTTGCTAACATACAATAAATGCTATCTATATATTAACTAATCTAAGTCTAAGCTAAAATAAAATAATTAAGACCACTTACCTTTGCAGATGTCCATTGGGATCAGCTACCTACGAAAAAAAAATTAAAAAAAATTAGTGCAACTTTTACAGGTCTAAAATAAACATTCTACACATTCTACACATTCTATACATTCTAAATATTCTACTCACCTTTCCGGCATGTCCCATCCGGCATTCTTTAAATCCTTCTCCGGCGCTGCACCTGTTAAAAAAACACAACATTAATAGACATACATCAAAATAAAAGAAACATAATCTACATTCTACTTACCTCCCCGCAATGTCTCCGGCCTCCTCCAGACCCTCTTCTGCCACGCCCTGTAAAAAAAAATAATATATATATATACTTACATCCGCACTTCCGGACATCCCCGACGCTAATGAGGCTCCAGGAGACTTTTCCGGAAGAAAACAAGCAATGGCGCCTTCTGATTGGTTGAAAACGATGTCTATCAAATACACCCAATCAGGAGGCGCCAATGTGTGAACCAATCACAAACGGATACACCTTAAAATACCACTCTGATTGGATAATGCACCTATCAATCTTTATTTAAACCAATCACAAGGCGCAGATGCCTTCAGCCAATCACAATGGAATACACCCCCACAGGGTGATTGGTTGGAGCCTCTATGCATTCTGATTGGTTGCACTGACAATAGCCAATCACAATGGAATACACCCTCACGTACTGATTGGTGAAGGATTTGCGCATTCTCATTGGCTATTGTTAATATCAATCAATGTTACAGCCAATGGGAAGGCGCAGATGTCTTCACCAATCAGTAGGTGGGGGTATATTCCATTGTGATTGGCTGATGGCAATAAAGTCTTAGGATTAGTTCAAATAAAGATGGATAGGTGTGTTATCCAATCACCGTTGTATTTTTGGGTGTATACTTTTTTCATTGGTTCACAAATGGGGTCTTCTCATTGGCTCATTGGCTGAATTTGATAGACAGCCTTTTCAGCCAATCAGGAGCCGCCATTGCCATTTATTCTAGAACACTCCATAGGAAGGTCATTAGCGTCGGAGACCGGAGACATTGCGGAAAGGTAAGTATAATGTAGATTGTGTTTTTTTAAATTTCATTTATGTTTACTAATGTAATGTTTTTTTTTTACAGGAGTATCGCCGGACAAGACGCAAAGATGGACGACGGAACATGGAGGACATGACATGCTGGGACGTGACATGCTGGAACGGGACATGCTGGAAAGGTGAGAATAATATTTAGAATATTTAGAATGTTTAGAAAGTTTAGGTATTTTATGTAAACATGTTGTATTAATTTTTTGAATCTTTTTTACCGTAGGTTGCTGATCTCAAGAAACATCTCAAAAGTAAGTGGTGTTAATTATTTTATTGTAGCTTACAGTTAGGGGAGCTATATATATATATATAGATAGCATGTATTGTATATTAGATAGATAGGGGGATGTATTATTACATAGAAATGGATATTAGATAGTGGGATGTATATTACATTATATAGTGGCATGTATATTAGATTGTGGCATGTATATTAGATAGTGGCATGTATATTACATAGTGGCATGTATATTAGATAGTGACATGTATATTAGATAGTGCCATGTATATTAGATAGTGCCATGTATATTAGATAGGGGTGTATTGTATTTTATTTAATTGTATTGTATTTTATTTTATTTAATTGTATTGTATTTTATTTCATTGTATTGTATTTTATTTCATTGTATTGTATTGTATTTTATTATATGTATGTATTATATGTATTTTATTTTCAGGTGTGTAATTTTTTAAAAAAAATTGTAGTGAGGGGGGGGTTGTAATGTATTTTTTTATTTTCTGTAATATTCCTTTTTTTATTTTTTGTGACTTAGGTTTTTTTTTTTGGTTCTGTAATGTACATTTTTTATTTTTGGTGATTTTAATTTTTCTTATTTTATGTAATGTAAATTTCTGCTTTTTGAGGAATTTAGTTACTTGAGGCACACAGTACACTCACATTGTGTGACAAACAGCATTTCAACACTTTCTTTTATTGACCATCATTTTTTGACGGGCAAGTCGCTAGTATATTATAATTGTCGAACTACAAGACATCGTCACACTTTGCATGGTGCGTTCAACTTAGCGATGAGCGCCGGAGCACTTAGGCGATGAGCACCAAAGGCGCTCATTGCCTGCGTGCCTTTCGCATAGCAAGGCGAGACGTTAACTCAGAGCACTAAGGCGATGATCGCCAAAGGCACTCATCGCCTGCGAGCCTCGCGTAGCATGGGGAGCCGTTAAACCACTAAAACTTGCAGCACCTAGGAGATGAGCACCACTAAAACGTGCAGCACAGGCGATGAGCGCAAAGTGAGGCGAGCAGTGGAGGTAATGAAACACGCAGGACTTAGCCTCCAAACACTTACAAAATGCTGTATCGCCTTAGACTGCAAGACGCAGGGAAAAAATACTAGATGCAGCACAAAACGACATAGGAAAAATACAAAGTTAGCGGCGGCAAACCAAAAAACAAGTGAAACACAAAAAATACAAAAACAAATACAACAAAAACATCCCACACAGCACGGAAGAACAGCCAGGACGTCTGAAAGTGAGGTGGAACGCAAATGTAAGTCGAATTTAAGCAGTTTCGGCACTCAAAAAATCGGTTAAGCAAGAAAAAAAATGGAGGCCAAAAAAAATGAAAACGATGCTACATGCCCCCGAACCCACAGCCAGCGACGAGGTAGAAAAATACTAATAGGAAGGACCCAAAATGCTTGCGAAATGCGGAAAACATAAACTAACGCCGCCATTTTAGAACACTAACTTACACATGCTTAGCTGTTTGTAATATATTAATTCATTGAATAATTAATTAGTAATGTACGTTAATTTATTAATTAGTAATCATTATCAAAAAATATATCAAATTTTAAACTGCCTTTAGTTTATTAATACATTAATGCTTACCTCTTTCTAATATATTTAGACATTGATTAATTAATTATTAATGTACATTTTTTTTTATTAATTCATTATTAGTTATCAATATGAACAACAAATATTCTATACTTTACAATGCCTTTAGTTTATTAATATATTAAAGCTTAGCTCTTTAGAATACATTTATTCATTGATTAATTGATTATTAATGTACATTAATTAATTAATTAGTAATTAGTAATATTACCAAAAGAAAAACAAAAAAAAAGGACCACAAACAATATGTATATTTTACAATGCACTGACATATCCGTGTTGCTGCTGATTGCCTGATAGGGATGAATCCAAATATTACAAATGCTTTCCATCTCATTTGACAGTTTCATAATCTCTGCAGCTGACTGAACACAGAGAGTGACGTTTGCAGCCTTTGAACAGCATAAAGATCACATTTACAGGTATATTATTTAAATATGTTACTATGGAACAAAAAAAGATAAAGTCTTTTTATTTCGGATTGATGACAGTTATTGATTAATTAACGTATATTAATATATCAATTAATTAATAATTAGTAATCATTACAAAAAAAAGGTTAAATTTTATACTGCACTAAAATGTTAGCCGTTTCGGCAGTTAAAAATCGGCTAAGCGAGAAAAAAATGGAGACCTAAAAAAAGGAAAACAAGGCCACAAGCCCCCGAACCGCGTAAAACACAGCCAGCGATGAGGTAGAAAAATACTAATAGGAAGGACGCAAAATGCTCAGGAAATGCGGAAAACATAAACTAACGCCGCCATTTTACAACACTAACTTACACATGCTTAGCTGTTTGTAATAAATGAATTCATTGAATAATTAATTAGCAATGTACATTAATTTATTAATTAGTAATCATTATCAAAAAATATATAAAATTTTAAACTGCCTTTAGTTTATTAATACTTAATGCTTACCTCTTTCTTATATATTTAGACATTGATTAATTAATTATTAATGTACATTATTTTATTAATTCATTATTAGTTATCAATATGAACAACAAATATTGTATACTTTACAATTCCTTTAGTTTATTAATATAGTAATGCTTAGCTCTTTAGAATACATTTATTCATTGATTAATTGATTATTAATGTACAATAATTCATTAATTAGTAATATTACCAAAAAAAAAACAAAAAAAAGGGCCACAAACAATATGTATATTTTACAATGCACTGACATATCCGTGTTGCTGCTGATTGCCTGATAGGGATGAATCCAAATATTACAAATGCTTTCCATCTCATTTGACAGTTTCATAATCTCTGCATCTGACTGAAAACAGAGAGTGACATTTGCAGCTATTGAACAGCATAAAGATCACATTTACAGGTATATTATTTAATTATGTTCTTATGGAACAAAAAAGATAAAGTATTTTTATTTCGGATTGGTGACAGTTATTGATTAATTAACGTATATTAATACATCAATTAATTAATAATTAGTAATCATTACAAAACATTTTTACATTTTATACTGCAATAAAAATAATAAATTGTTTTTAACCTGCACTTATATATCTGCCTTACTGCTCATTCATGTACATTGCTTTTGGAACAATTAATTAATAATAATAAAAAAAAACATTTATAATAGATCAAAAAATATGTACATTTTACAAAACACTTACATATCTGGAGTGCTTCATTTTACAGATTCCTCATCTCCGCACCTGACTGAAGACAGAGAGTCAATTCTGTAGGATTTTATCAGCAATAACAGGTATTTGATTTCATGATACCCTTTTGTTTTGCATTGATAACAGTACATGATTAATTAATTAACCTATATTTATTTAGGGCCTCATTCAATTGCAATTTGCCCAATGGAATTGGGATCTATATAAGGACATAGCATATTATTTTTACATAACTTTTTAGTTAATGAACATCAATCCAAAACCAAGGTTTTCACCAACTAAAAACTTTGCTAAAATAATATGCTATGTGCTTATATAGAGCTCTATTCCGTTGCACAAATTGCAAATGAATGAGGCCCTTAATATTTAATTATTCATTCATAATAACAAAACAAAAAAAGCACACATATATGCTTACCTAATTAACTTTTAAAGAACGCAAATTACACCTCATAAGTCAATTGATTTCAACATTAATAAAATTACAAAATATTTTAAGCCCGATCTATACTTTGCTCATAGCTCTTTCTGTTTGCCCTTCTTTAGGTTTACCATTGATGTCAGTTATTGATTAATTCATTAACATATATTAATTTATTAATGACTTAATAATTAATTATTACAAAAAAAATCTTATTTATCAATACATATATGTGCAGCGATTTCCTTTTTAATGTATGCCAATAAAAAAAAACAGATTTATTTATTTCATGGAAAAATTCCAAATGCTTTTCAAATCATTGCATTCTTTCATTAATGTCATTTAGGTTTTGCATTGAGAGCAGCTAAAAACAATATGTACAATACAAAAAAACAGTAAATCTTACACCTGTATTTACAATTACAGATTACAATGACAGACGACGGAGAAGACAGGATTGAACGCAAAAGAAGAGCGGCAAGGGAAAGGAAGCAAAGGTGGATAGATGCACATTCCCAAAGCTTAAGAGAAAAAGACCGACAGAGACTTTTAAATAAAAGAAAAATGAGTAAGAAAGCACAAAGTGAGTGTGCTGGAGCTTCAAAAAAAATGCAATAGTAACACAAAACATGTCTGTGAAACCTAATGATCCAATATTGTCTCATAACAGCAATGTTCATACACATGACACCAATGAAGATATAGAAAGTTGTAGTGATATCTATGTTGAGGAAGCTCAGAATACTTTCATTACAGCACTAACAGTAGACATTCATTGTTGTGGATTACTCAATGTTGTTTGTCAGTTTTGTGGGGCCTATCATTTTCTCAAGGAAAGACCAAATGACGGAGACTTTATTAGTTACTGTCAGAAAGGAAAGGTAAGACTTCAACAAAGACACACATTTCCAGATTACGTACAAAGTATAATGAGCGATCCAACATTTTTAAATTATACAAATTTAAAGAAAACATCAGGTCTTATAACAGTGCAATTTCATTTGTTTCTATGGGTGTTACATTATCAGAAAATGTCCCAGGACAAGGTCCATATTGTTTTAGAGTTCAAGGACAAATTTACCACTGCACTTCATATTTACACCCACAAGAAGGAGAGCAAAGTAAATTTGCACAGTTATATGTCTTAGATACAATGGAAGCTGTTGAACAACGGATGCCGCTTCCAGAAAATAAGCAGTGTTTGCGCATAGTCTTTGAACAGCTGGATAAAATTATGGCCAACAACCCACACAGTCAAGCATACAAACAACAGCAACATGCTCAAATACATCAATTGCCAATACCAAGAGTAAATATGGTTTTAAAAAGAGATCACAACACTGATCAAAGACGGTATAATTTACCAACAGTAAATTAGGTTTCAATGGTCTTTAAAAATGAGGATGGTGAACCAACTTTTCAGAGGGATATTAGAATATATTCACGCAATGAAGACCAACCTTTTATAAACATAAATATATTACGTTGTAATTTGGATCCAATGACATATCCCATTTTCTTTCCAAATGGTGAACCAGGATGGGAACCAAAATTACTATTGCAAAGTTATCCCAAGATTAAAGTTTGTGTTAGATGCAATATTTCTATGCTGGAATATAAAGTGGCACAAACTGCTATTCAGGATCATTTTAATCCTATTTTATGTGGGGGCAAACTCACACAACAATGGATTATTGATTCCTATCTACAAGCTGAAGCAAATAATCTAAATGTTATCAAATTTCAACAAAACAAGCTATGCATAGAACAATGTTGTGGATTGACGGATTATGTTGCTGAATTGGCTACCAGCAGAGACATTCCAGCTGGAAGAGCAATCGTTTTGCCATCCACTTTCCAAGGATCTCCTCGCAGTATGCGAGAAAGATATAATGATGCCATGGCTATTGTCACAAAATTTGGAAAACCAGATTTATTCATTACATTCACATGTAATCCACAATGGCCAGAGATCAAGGAAAATTTTAATCTTGGACAAAATACTACAGATTGACCAGATTTAGTGGCAAGAGTATTCAAAATAAAACTCAATTCATTAATATAGGATATAACTAAAGCACAGTTATTTGGAAAATGTGTGGCTTTTGTTTATACCATTGAATTTAAAAAAAGAGGCCTGCCACATGCACACATACTTTTAATCCTGCAGGAAAAAGATAAAGTAAATACTGCAGACAGAGTGGATTCAGTAATTACTGCTGAATTGCTACATCCAGAAAAATATTCAAAACTTTATGAGATTGTAACACAGAGAATGATTCATGGCCCATGTGGAGATATCAATCCAAATTCACCAAATATGGAAAATAAAAAATGTACAAAAGAGTTCCTGAAAATGTTTTAAATGCAAACATATGCTAATTGTGATGGATACCTTTTGTATAAAAGAAGAGAAGGACAAACAGCTATTATCCATGGCCAAAAGATCGATAATAGATATGTAGTTCCATACAATCCACATTTGCTGATGAAGTACAATTCATAATTAATGTGGGAGGCTTGCACTTCTATTAAATCCATCAACTATGTGAATAATATATATACAAAGGATATGATGCAGCAACGGTTGTTGTGCAATTTGCACAAAATGAAAATGAAAATCCAATTTTACATGACGAACTTTCATGTTATTTAGATGCTTGCTATGTGAGTGCTCCAGAAGCAATATGGCGTCTTCTGAAATTTGAGATGCATGATCGGTTTCAGGCTGTGTATTGAATAGCTGTCCATTTGCCACAAAGTCAGTTTGTTTGCTTTACTGTAGGCAATGAAAGAACTGCCTTAGCCCAAAGTGAACATCGAGAAACAACACTTACTGCATGGTTTCAATTAAACTGCCAGGACACTGAGGCCAGACAACTTTTATACAATGAGATTCCATATCACTATGTATTTGTAAATGGCCAATGGCGACAATGAAAAATAGATACTCATAAAATTATACTACAAACTTGTTCCATCAGTCCAAGAGACATTGAAAGTTTCAGTTTAAGATGACTTATTTTACATGTTCCCGGTGCACAAAGTTATGAACATTTACCCACAGTGAATGACATAGTTTATGATACTTTCCTATTAGCTGCAAGGCATCAAAACTTCATAGCAGATGATACAGAATGGGAGAGCTGTCTGGAAGAAGCAGCACTATGTCAAATACCAAAGCAAATAAGAAAACAATTTGCATTAATTTGCATCTTTTGCAATGTACCTGATGCGTTTGCTTTGTGGGGAAACATTTAAATTAAATATGTATGAAGACTTCTTGAAATGTTACAATGAGCCCATTGCACTCTTAAAATCATTAATGTAAATTCAAGAAATATTTCTTGCTCATGGATTAAATTGTGCAAGTTTAAATTTGCCTGATCCAGGACTTATAGATGACATCAACTTTGATGATTTTGACACTGAGCTTCAACAACAAAAAACACAAGAAAAACCAGCAACTTTAAATACTTGCAAGCATTTAATGCCATCACAAATGCTACAGATGATGAAATGGTCAAAGACCGTTATTTCTAACTAGATGGCCCTGGTGGAACAGGAAAAAACATATCTGTACAATTGTTACATTCAAGCACAGGGTCAAATAGCAATGCCATTTGCTACAACTGGATCTGCCCCACTTTTGTTAGAAGGTGGCAGAACTGTGCATAGTGGATTTAAACTGCCAGTTCCCATTTAGAAACATCAGTGTCAGATATTCGACTGAATTCTTTACAAGCAAAAAAAAATTAAAAAAGTAAATTAATTATCATAGATGAGGCAACAATCATGCCTTGCAATGTATTGATAGATTATTAAAAGAAGTGATGGATAATAATTTGCCATTTGGTGGTAAGGTGATGTTAGGAGGAGATTGTAGGCAAACATTACCTGTTGTGCCACATGGAAATAGGACTGACATCATTGAAACATGTATCAAGACAAGTAAACTGTCGAAATTTTTTACACACCTCAAATTAGAATTAAATATGAGATGTGAAGGCCAAAATGAATTCAATGATTTGCTCATTCATATTGGAGAAGGAAAACATCCACAAATAAATGATTTACCCCATGATACCATTGCAATTCCATTACAAATGGTTTGCAAGGACTCACTCATCGGCAATCCTTCTAAACCCTCTCAATAATGACGATTACTCAGACATTGCAAACAAAGTGATATTAACATCCAAATATATAGATGCCTTGAATCTAAATAACAACATTTTTAAATTCATCAATGCACCCCAAAATAATTATTACAGTGCAGATTCAGTTCCCACTGACGATAAAGACAGTGGGCCTCATTCTATTGAGAAAAGCCTTTGATCTAAAACGGCCGCAAGAGAATCGGCTGCAAGAAAATCCTATTTGCAATTCAATTGCTCCGGGAACCCTCTCTGCAAGGCTAAAACCGAGCCGCAGCTTACTTGCAGGAAAAAGGTCCCGCTAGCACCAATTAAGCACAAAATATAGCCCAAATAAAGCCATCATGCACTCTGAGGAGACTATAAAGTGATTTTAGGTGTTAGCAAAAATAGCACAACATTCCCCTATACTTAAATCCGTAAATAAATTATTTTTTAATATATGTCAAATATCCATGTAAAAAACACCTCAGACCCGCCCACGCTGCGGCCGGAAAATAAAGAGTTAATGTTAACTCGGGTTTGGGCTGATGTGCAAGCTTGAGAGGGGGTTACTATTAATCCTCATGTCCCCCAATATGATCCCTAGCATTTACAAAGATTTGCTGTGCAGTCTTCAATTTATATTTGACTTTAAAGATTTTGGAGCTTACGGCTGGTTCCAAGATATGCGGCCGGCCGTAAGGGGAGATCCTTGCGGGCCGTATAATAGAATTGCGAGGTAACAGAACCCCCGCAAGGAATCGCAGCCTTACGGCCGATTTACGGCCGATAATAGAATGAGGCCCCGTGAATCTAACTTTAGTATAGAATTCATTAATTCTTTTTTTACAGGAACCTATTTTTGCACATGGACAACTCAATGTTGCTTTTTCAAGGTGCACAAATCCAGATGATATTAAAGTTTCAATTGAAGACAACCCAAGTCAGGGTGAACTATTACATGCATTTTTACAAAAAACATTGTGTACTATGAGGTTTTGTAAACATAGAGAATAGTGGTTTCATTTATTTTTAGAGGACCACTATTTTACATAGGAAACTCTATGTACAATTTAAAAAAATACCACAATAACAACAAAAAAATGGAAAAAAACAACAACAATAAACAGTGGTTATATCCCATAGACAAAATTAAAAGTCTGCTGGGCGCTTTTTAAGGGAACCACTTGGACATGCAAAAACAAGAAGTATTGGAATGTCTTGGAAGTGGCCTTTTGCCAGGATTGGCCCCAGAAAACAGTTATGTTGCATTGTATTACTATTATACTGTTTAATGGTTAAATACATTAACTTTATGTTTGTAATGTTAAAATTGTTTTTGCATAGGTCACAAAAGTTGTTTCATTGTATATAATTAAGGATTCAAGTTAGTAGGAGGATGATCATTTGTTGTAAAAATTAAATGTATAATGAAATACAGAGTATTGATCCAGGGAGTAATCCAATCACCAGTTAATGGGGTCAGGAAGGAATTAATGTTTTCCCTTCTTTGATACAATTGGCTAAGTTTTCATGGGGATTTTAAGGTTTGCCTTCCTCTGGATTCAATACCTATGTGGTTTAACAGTAGATTAAATAAAAGTTGCATGTAACAATCCATTATGTAATGTTTCATATACTCATTCATATAAAGCTGACCTAATGTTATGTTACTCATCCATACTTCAGACTTAAAAATGTTAGTATTGTTAATAAAAATGGTTCACTAATGATTCAAATCGAAGTTGATTGTTGCAAAACATTTATGTAATGGTTTACAACTATTTATTCATACAAACTTCATCCATTGTTACATTATTCACGCATACATAACTATTAAAGTTTTTAATATGGTTAAAAAATGATTTTATTTACCGGCATTTTTTGATGGGCAAGTCGCTAGTATATATATATGGTCCTCCATTTTTCCTATATTCCTCCCTCATATACGGGCCCCCGCCCTTGATCTCTTGGGCCTGGCTATCCGGGCTTTTCCCCCATGGCCTGCTTCCTACTGATCCCAACTGCTCCTAGGCATCACTCGCCGCGGTGCAGAGGCAGCAGGAACAGTGAAACAGTAATGAGAGTATGGGTGCAGCCATCGCCTCCTGCACAGAAAGTGCAAGTGGAGTGTTGCGCATGGGCCCTGCTACAACGCAACACTTCCACCACCGATATCTCTGCCCCTGGTACAACGTATGTAGTATTATTTATTTATAGCACAATGTAAAACACATTCTCTGTAAAAAACACAACCTGCATAGCTTCTTTTATGTGGCTACTTCATCTTAAGAAATAAACAGGCATTCCCAAGATAAAATATATAAGTAAAATTAACTCATTAAAATTTTTTTAGATTGACTTCAAACAAAATGAAATGTTGGAAAAATGTTTATCATGTTTTAATGTGTTAACTCTTGAACAGGAATATCGTAACAAAGTTAAACTAAAATGTTTAACACAAATGCTATCATTCCTTAAGTACCCTTGTAAAATATGTATAGGGGCCTAAAAATTTTGATGATATTTTGATACTCTTTAAACAATCTAGATGTTGTTTTCAATTGAGGCTAAAAATCACGCTAACTTCATTTTCATCCTAAATTAAAAATACAAATATATTACTTTATCAATGTTATTTCAAAATTACATTTTCTTACTGTAATATTGAAGTTTGTCATTTTGAGATGTCAACCAGCTTCTCTGATCCACCTATAAAGATTCACGTCTCCTTTAAATTAAAGATAATTGGCATTAATTACTGCTTAGCCCCTAATGCACTTGATTCATTATCTTAGGTGCAATCACCTGGGTCTGAGCATGCCTAGTATTATTTTGTGCAGGCAACAGTACTGAAGAGAAAATGGCCAATTTCAGCATTAGTTTACTGAAGGAAAATGCATTTACAGGCTCTCATTAACCCACAATCTTCTGCATTCCTCTGCTCATCCCTTTAATATTTCTCTTTTCTCACTTTCTCCCCTATTCTTCACCCACACAGGCTAATTTAATCTTAAAATTAGACTCAACAATTCTTGAAAACACCAAACAGTCCCCTCTCTCCTTCACCTCTCCCACCTAAATCAGTTTCTCATTTCTAAGCTCACAAGCAGTGTTGTAATGTGATCTAATTGAAACAAGCATTTCTAATCTGTGTCTTTTCTCCTGCCTTAAAACAGTGGCCAGGTGCCTTAAAACAGTGGCCAGATGCAGCATTACAGTGCGATACACATCGCAAATGAGTTAATCGGCTTGTGTGTGGCATGTGTGTGCTGCTTGTGTGCATATAAATGTGTATTTTATAGGTTTTTATTGTGTTGCACATATATTTAAGGGTACTTTCTGTCATGATTTTCACTGATTTGCAATCCATCCCTAGAGCCAATATCTTTCTTAATATTAAACAGACATTAAATAACAATACGTGTTATTATATCTGGGGAGATAGAATTATTGCTAGCATTTTTTTCAATTCCTAACAAATGTCTCCTGTATCCTGCTTGGCTCTCTCTGCCCTTCCCCATCCTTTTCCTATTCATGGCTTGCATAATTACTTTAACTCTCCTCCTTCTCACATGTCTCAAGTCTTTCCTGTCTCCTAAGTTCTCACTCTGTCTCTCTCATTCCTATCTTTGCATGTACTATATGTCCTTCAAACCATGTTTCCATTTGCTTTTAGTGTTACTTCATCTCTGCACCTAGGCCTGCTAAGCTTGTGATATCCTGAGAGCACTTCCCTTCCACCCTGACCCTCATCCACCCACCCCTATTCAGATTCAATTTATAGAGCCATGGAAATCACCTGCCTTTGCTACTTTCCTACTTGCAGATTATGTTATCTCACCACTAGGGGTCAGACAACATATTACATACTAGAGCCTTTCACTTCAGATCCCTTCCCTATACCACAAAATGAAAATCTTTCACTTCCTTCCTGACCCTTGCTATTCCTTATCTGTTACTCTTCCCCAGGTCTCAGCATCTTTCATCCCCTTTAGATTGTAAAACACTTCCTGCAAAGATTCTAAACTCAAAACAGGACCCTTCATTTTCTGAATTTGTTAATATTGTATTTCTCTTGTTCTTATCCCCTGTACAGTGCCATGGAATATGTTGGGGTGATACAAATAAAAGTTAATAATAATAATAATAATAATAAAATACATTTTACATTTCCTAAACAACTGACACATCAACATACATGCTTACACATATAAGCCAACAACTTTCAATTCCTATAAGTAAGTTGGCTATCAAGGATAGCAAAATTAAATTAGATGAAAAGCAGATCTACAAATGGAATAATTGGACCATAAGCAAGTTATCCCTGAACAGAAGAGCAGACATGTTTGCATGCATCTTTTTCTGGAGGATATTTCCCTGTTGAACTCTAGGAAACTGTTTGATATATTTGAAGGCTTCTATGGTATAAGACCTCTCATTTCTGTCCTGTAAACTACAATAATTGAGATCATGAAGTCATTTCTTTTAGTTCACCTTCCTTGTATAATGAAAAAGGGGATATTTAATTATAAAGATAAAAAAAGTTTAGTAATGTATACATTTGCTTCCCTTTAATGGCGAAGGTTCACCAGAGATGGCAAGTAAATATTAATTTAGGATTATGACATTTACATTTTAAATTTAAAATGATTTAAAACTATGTTTGCTGATCCATAATGGTAAACATTCAGCAAAGATGGTGAACAAATGATAATTTAGTTTATGAAATTTTTATTTTAAATTTTTTTAAAGTACATTAATTAGCCAGCTTTCGCGGCAACTAAATGTTATGTGCTACGGTATGAAAAATGTAATTTCTAAAGTTCAATGATTGTATTTACATTGGCACACTACCTGGTCTCTTGCTCATTTTCTCCCTCTCATCATACTAAATAACATTCATTCCCCACTACAAGAGAACTAATGTAAATACTAACATTCACAATTATTTATTTAATTTTTCATATGGCAATATATGACATTCAATCGCCGCTAATGCAGAACGTTTTCAAATTTGGTGAACCAATGTACTTCAAACAATTTACAATTTGAAAATAAAAATTTCCTAATGAGAAATGACATTCCCTCACCATCTCTGGCTCACCATTACAAGCAAAGGTCAGGATATCTATAAAACCACTAAAAAGATCGCCAGACCATAATTGATCAAAATGCATGGAATTTAACAGTGGGTCATGGGCACAAGACTTTCATGAATATGCTCATTACATTATTCTTTTAAGCTATTATCTTAGAAAAGGCTCAAGCTGTCATAAACAAATTCCAAAAAAGGACAGCCAGACTTGTTACATCACTATTACATTTTACAAATGTGTTTGATACAAGTGAGCAAAAATCACCATGTCATCACTCCAAAATTCAGCATAAATCAACTTTTTTAGACTAGACAGAATTTTATCAAAATTGGCAAAAACCTCAGACCTCCAGTTTTAAACAGATATGTCAAACCAATGCAACATTATATAGTTGATAATGTAATATTTGAGAGAACCTTAACTATTAGAGCACAACTGTGCTCTAATAATACTGCAAAATACACACTTTCATGCACTCTCTCATTTTCCTGCACTTTGAGAGAAATGAATATAACGGCAAAAAAAGCATTAAGTGGTCAGAGCCTGGAAACTGTGATTTGTCCTTAAATACAATTGATTTACCCTCAAAAGAGAGACTGCTCCTCAAAAAGAGGAGGTATGTTCTTGTTACCAACATAGGGCCATATTCTATTAGCTGCTTCCAAATGCCTCAAACTCATAAAATTGTCTGCAGGTGTTTTTTTATAAATATTTAGATGTATTTTATTGACTCCAGCTCACAAATTCCGACCTTGAGACTGAACTCGTTAAACCCTGTCTTTTTAAGTCTGATTTCAGGGGGCATGATCATTTCATCTGACAATATTTAAGCAAGCCCGTAATTGACTTCTAAGACACAGCCAATAGTAAATGAGACCATCATCATGACATCAGTAAAACATGGAAGTAGCACGTAAGCTGCAATTGGAGGCTAAGAATTAATGAGAGCCAATAAGTAATATTTGCCAATCGGGCTCGCAATCTAGCAATCTATAAAATGCATTAGATCATCTGTTTTAGTCCACGTGGGTTTCATGATATGTATTAACCCCTTGAGTCCCAGGACAGATATTACTCAGAAATATCATTTAAAAATCATATTTTTTAATTGCCTATTTGGGGGTTTGAGACTGTTGTGCTATTAATTATAATGTCTTTCTATGAATTCCCATGCTTTTAAATGACAGTATTGTGTTTTTAATATCTGTTACAGCTCTAATAAGTGTTTGAAAAATGCCTTGCAAGTCCTATTTAGCACTCGCAATAATTTTTACAGAAAAGTGATATTTTTTTCATTGGTGGGTTAGACTTTATTTGCGAGCCAGCGCTTTGGGTCTAATAGAATATCAATTTAGTGTGACTTTAATTATTTAAAGCTTGTAATGTTCAAGCTGTGCTAAAACCAATGGAGTTCTAAGGACGATTTTGAGGTTTTGGCTGGCCCGTAGTGATTGTGGGCTGGTAACTCATAACCAGAATGTGAGTAGCTAAAAGAATCTGTTTTTATGAGTGTTTTTATAAATTTAAGAATTGGGTAATAGAAGAGGCTCAATAGAACCTACTTGAACCCGGTTAGTGACTTTCCAAAAAGTCCCAAAAAATGTTCTGTTCCCCAGATTTATTAACTTGTTCACTTTAATACAAATATCACTGGATCTGCATTTTCCCCCCATAGTGAGCTGCTAGCAATATGGTTAGGGCATGGAATTTATCGCCAAACATGTTTTTCCCAATAAATAAATAAACCAACACAGAATGTATTCTTCAATAGGGCATTACACTTTATTTGTGTATACCCCCTAAAACAATATAACACACTTAAACATTATTCATGGTTGAACTTTATACCTTCCCAGAATTCCTTTCCCCTCCAGGTCTTGTCCAGTGATAGGGAGGTCGTTGGGATAGTTAACCTGGCCCTGGTGGTCATGTAGCTAGGACCCCTTTCCCTCAGCTGGAGGATGTCATTGAATCTGGGACTTGGTTAGCTTAATCCTTAGCTACTACTACATTCTGAGGAGTGGTAACTGGAACCCTCTTTGGTTTGGAGGTGCTGGGGAGTCTGGGGTTTATCTGGGCTAGGAGGAAAGAGGGTGCAACTTTAAAAAAAAGGGTCATATTTAGGGGTCTTGGCTTGACCTTTATTACATTTAGGTACAGTGCCTTGCAAAAGTATTCACCCCCTTGACTATTTACCTATTTTGTTACATTACAGCCTTAAGTTCAATGTTTTGTTAATCTGAATTTTATGTGATGGATAAGAACACAATAGTCTAAGTTGGTGAAGTGAAATGAGAAAAATATATAAATAAAACTATGTTTTAGAAATAGAAAACAGAAAATTGGCATGTGCGTATGTATTCACCCTCTTTGTTATGAAGCCCATAAAAAGCTCTGGTGCAACAAATTACCTTCAGAAGTCACATAATTAGTGAAATGATGTCCACCCGTGTGCAATCTAAGTGTCACATGATCTGTCATTACATATACACACCTTTTTTGAAAGGCCCCAGAGGCTGCAACACCTAAGCAAGAGGTACCACTAACCAAACACTGCCATGAAGCCCAATGAACTCTCCAAACAAGTAAGGGGCAATGTTGTTGAGAAGCAAAAGTCAGGGTTAGGTTATTAAAAAATATCAAAATCTTTGATGATCTCCAGGAGCACCATCAAATCTATCATAACCAAATGGAAAGAACATGGCACAACAGCAAACCTGCCAAGAGTTGGCCGCCCACTAAAACTCACAGACCTGGCAAGGAGGGCATTCATCAGAGAGGCAGAACAGAGACCTAAGGTAGCCCTGGAGGAGTTGCAGAGTTCCACAGCAGAGACTGGAGTATATAGGACGACAATAAGCCGTATGCTCCATACAGGGCCTTGCAAAAGTATTCACCCCCCTTGGCATTTTTCGTGTTTTGTTGCCTCACAACCTGGAATTAACATGGATCGTTTAAAGATTTACATCATTTAATTTACAGAACATGCCCACAACTTTGAAGATGTTTGTTTTTTTTATTGTGAAGCATACAACAAATAGGATGAAATAACAGAAAAAGTCAATGTGCATAACTGTTCACCCCCCTAAAGTCAATACTTTGTAGAGCCACCTTGCATAACTGCTCCAGCTCCTTCAAGTTGGATGGTTTGTGCTTGTGAACAGAAATCTTTAAGTCTGACCACAGATTTTCTATTGGATTCAGATCTGGGCTTTGACTAGGCCATTTCAACACATTAACATGTTTTCCTTTAAACCACTCAAGTGTTGTTTTAGCAGTGTGTTTGGGGTCATTGTCCTGCTGGAAGGTGAACCTCCGTCCTAGCCTCAAATCACGCACAGAGTGGTACAGGTTTTGCTCAAGAATATCCCTGTATTTAGCACCATCCATCTTTCCCTCAACTCTGACCAGTTTCACAGTTCTGGCTGCTGAAAAAATCCCCAAAGCATGATGCTGCCACCACCTTGTTTCACTGTGGGGATGGTGTTCTTTGGGTGATGTGATGTGTTGGGTTTACGCCAGACATAGCGATTCTCCTCAGACTAGAGCACCTTCCTCCATACATTTTGGGAGTCTCCCACATGCCTTTCGCAAACTTAAAACATGCCATTTTGCTTTTTGCTAAAACTAATGGTTTTCTTCTGGCCACTCTGCCATAAAGCCCAACTCTATGGAGAGTATGGCTTATTGTCGTCCTATGTACAGATACTCCAGTCTCTGCTGTGGAACTCTGCAGCTCCTCCAGGGTTACCTTAGGTCTCTGTGCTGCCTCTCTGATTAATGCCTTCCTTGCCCAGTCCATGAGTTTTGGTGAGCGACCGTCTCTTGGCAGGTTTGCTGTTGTGCCATGTTCTTTCCATTTGCTTATGATAAATTTGATGGTGCTTCTGGGGATCATCAACTATTTGGATATTTTTTATAACCTAACCCTGACATGTACTTCTCAACAACATTGTCCCTTACTTGTTTGGAGAGTTCCTTGGTCTTCATGGCAGTGTTTGGTTAGTGGTGCTTCTTGCTCAGGTGTTGCAGCCTCTGGTGCCTTTCAAAAAAGGTGTGTATATGTAATGGCAGATCATGTGACACTTAGATTGCACGGGTGGACATCCTTTCACTAATTATGTGACTTCTGAAGGTAATTGGTTGCACCAGAGCTTTTTATGGGCTTCATAACAAAGAGGGTGAATACATACGCACATGCCAATTTTCATTTTTCTATTTATAAAAAATTGTTTTATTTATATATTTTTCTCATTTCACTTCACCAACTTAGACTATTGTGTTCTGATCCATCACCTAAAATTCAGATTAACAAAACAGTGAACTTAAGGCTGTAATGTAACAAAATAGGTAAAAAGTCCAGGGGGTGAATACTTTTGCAAGGCACTGTAAAGTTGGGCTTTGTGGCAGAGTGGCAAGAATAAATCCATTACTTTCAGCAAAAAACAAAATGGCACCTTTGAGTTTGCGAAAAGGCATGTGGGAGACTCCCAAAATGTATGGAGGAAGGTGCTCTGGTCTGATGAGACTAAAATTGAACTTTTCGGCCATCAAAGGAAACGCTATGTCTAGCGCAAACCCATCACATCACCCAAAGAACACCATCCCCACAGTGAAACATGGTGGTGTCAGCATCATGCTGTGGGGATGTTTTTCAGCAGCTGGGACTGGGAAACTGGTCACAGTTGAGGGAAAGATGGATGGTGCTTAATACAGGGATATTGCTGAGCAAAACCTATACCACTCTGTGCGTGATTTGAGGCTAGGACGGAGGTTCACCTTCCAGTAGGACAATAAGGGGAAACATGTAAATGTTTTGGAATGGCCTAGTCAAAGCCCAGACTTCAAACCACTTTTGCAAGGCACTGTACATATAACACACTAAAAAAAGCCAACCTCAAACCACTCTTGCACACAATAATAACAGACCTGTAAAAATGGCATTCTTACCAAATTCCTAGAATTCTTTATTTCTATCAGAAAATGCAAATATCATTAAACCAGACAGAATTGAAAATCTTGCAGACTCATATTGATAAATTCATTTGGGGGCATAAAAGACTATTAGCCCTATTAAATCCCCTCAACATTCAAAACGCTAGCCTGTAACGTAGCCCGCATGACTTGTGGCTATTAAATTGGCTCCTTAAAACAACTCGCCAACAACTTGCGGGGGGGGGGGGGGGTAAGGGCGAGAAAAGGCTACGTAATGTAGAAATTTGAACTGCGCATCCGCAAATCATTTGATTTGTCAAGCCCAATCACGCTTTTAAAGAGCAACAAATCCACTGGCGTTCAAGCCCGTAACCCGCAAATGGAGCCAAGAAGCCAGCAGGTACTAGAGAGGACCCGCTACGGGGGTTAAGTCCTCTCCGTAGCGCAGATATCAACACACTACTGTACTTAGAATAAAAGGGAAAGTGATGTTTGGTATCAGAATTCATAGCACAACATTCTCAAGCTCACAAGTCTGAAATATAATATACTTTATTTCATGTTTAATTTCTGTGTTACATCGATCCCGGCAATCAATGTCTTAATACATATAATGGAACTTGCATGGACTAGAATATCATATTTACGGCTATATCAATATTGCATTATTTCTGGAATGTCGGTCCGATCGCAACTCGTAATTGAAGCCTGTAAGACTTTGAAATCCAATCTGCATTTTTCAGTGATGTAATGATGACGATCTCTGTTGCCATTGGCTCCATCTAAACCTGTAACTATGGGTTTGACTGATTGATCATGTTCACGGCCGCTCATCCAACGGTTTACGGGTTTGCGTCTCAAGCCCGTAAACCGCGGCATGGTCTAATTTAATAGCTCTGTAACACAGCCCAATTTCAGGCCCACAGCCCTTGCGTGCTTGCTGATGCCACTACGGGCTTCAAATTTAATAGGGCTACTAGAGTAGCAAAAGCAATTATGTATTTATCTAAACCTGCAGGAGGATTAGCCCTTCTAGAGCAATATTATCAATAAGTAGCTCTATTCCATTGGTACATCAATCCAGATAAATTATTCAAAATGTGCTGGATAGGGTCTGGACAAATGGGTACATACTATGAGAGCTGGTGGAGTACCCCAAGGTGCAAAGATTCTGAAATCAAAGAAGCAATATAATTGCAAGACAGATATATCATTAGATACGTCTTTTTTTATCATCAAAGCCTTTGGAAACGTTTCACAAAAATGACAATATTCTAGTATCCCAAATAACACTGGCTGAGAGGCGCGCCATGGCTGAAGATAGAACTAACAAACTTTCCCACCACAAATGAAAGTTTTACAAAAGAAACTGATGGCATTATTAAGGGGCAATTTAGATTCATTCTCAAAGATATGCGATAAATGTAATAACTTTTTGGGTCTGTGATCTCATTTCAGATATTTTGAGAGATATACTGTATCTAAGAATACTATCTAATTCAAATTATTGGATGATAAAGGTAGCATTTTGCTTTTAAAAAAGTATATTTATTAACAAAACATGGACTAACCAAAACTATGAGCCCTATGTAAGTCAGGTGCTCTAAAAGCTTGTTTCCCTTCTTCTACACTAATGTAAATCTTTCACTCCCTCAGATTAGAGTACTCAGTGCACAGCCATAAATACTGCCTTAGACGCAGCAGATTACTGAGCAGTTAGCTACCAAAACAAACTTTACGGAAGAGACCGGGCCCTAGGAGCCAATAGGAAAGCGAATGTCATAAATCTTGTAATGAGTGGGAAGTGCCATAAAAAACTGCCTGTAACTTCAGCTTCAAGGGAACAGATATATATATTATATATATATATACACATATATATATATATATATATATATATATATATATATATACACATATATATATATATATATATATATATATATATATATATATATATATAAAGTAATTGTTTTTTTATTGATTAATATATTTTGATATAAAAAATTTATGACAATTGTATTTATAGCTTCAATAAATAAAGATGTGTTTATTTTGTGTTAAAATACAATATATTTATAAACAATCTATCAGCATGGTTTCATAATGTATATTAACCTCTTGAGTACTGGATTGTTTGTTACCTTGGATTTTGTTTCATAAAATTGGCTTAATACTAACATATTTTTTAATTACACATATGTTGATATCGGATTGTTAAATGTCAAATATTGTTTAAATGTTATCAATTTGTAGTGCTTTTTGTGCTATACTGTCACTTCAATGCTTTTGGGGGACTCAGCAAAGGTTTAGAAACCACTTGCAATTGGTCTTTGGTACTCGTAAAACTTTTTTCTGCTTTTTGCAGTTACGGCAGTGCCCTGATTTGCGAGTGATCCGTAACATCTTATTAGCATAGGGTTTGGGTGTCAAAGTCTAATGGAGTAACTTGTAATTTATTTTTATTTTTTTCATTTAGTAATTTATTAATTATTTCTTTAGCATACCGAAAAATATACACAAAAATAAACAAAAAAATCTCACAATAAACACAAAACCCATTCACTGCGTGACTCACAAAGGCGCTCATTGCACTCATTGCACTCATTGCGAGCCACGCGATGAGCGCCATAGGCGCTCAGCGCAACCTCGCAATGAGCGCCGAAGGATCTCGGACCACCAAAAAAATTAATGTCTGGCCCAAACAGCATTCCCTGCCTTAAAATTTTATTGCCCTGTCATTTTTGATATATATAAATATAAGACAGATATATTATCTTATTATGCATATTATGCCTTTGACAAAGCCACTTATAAGTGACCAAACGTCTGTCAGGCTTCCCTAGTGGGAACCCTAGCAAACTTTGGGGCATTTAAGAAGTAGAGCCTTCCAGGCAAAATGATCCCCTAAGGATCATGTTTCCTTCTTTTTACTATCCGTGTTTCTCATTTGTGCTTCTTTTTTTTTTTTTATAATTTATTTGATTTTTTAAATTTTTAAGACAAACAAAAGGACTTACAAAATACAATAAATACATTAATATCTGGATTAGTACATAAAATACAAACACACCTAAACCCATCATCAGTGTGGGAACAAATCTAGATACATTTCATAGCCAGACTGGAGGAACTTATTTACCACGTCATAAATAAGGAAAGCCATACAGAATATAAGAGTGAGTTTGCTATGGTTATAAAGATTCCATGTAGCTGTCCCATTTCAGCCAGCTAAAATGGCAGACCTTACGCTCCAAAGGAAACTTGTAATTTATTTTCAGTGCAAGAGTTTTGCTTTTCGGCTTTGTTGTGAAGTTCACTCAGAGCAGTGACCCGTAGGAGTTGTCTCACAATGTTTTAGGGATAGGTGATTAACATAGCTAGGCAGAATTTTTTGTGCCACTACGGAACTCGCTATTGTTTTTTCAGGGATTACCAGTGTCTGTAACATTTGGATATTATGTGATTACTTATTGTGCTTCCCTTTTATTCCCCTTCCCCTCCCTTCTTCCACTCCCTTCTTTCCCTCTACTTTTAGTTATATCTATTTCATAAGCAATAGATATTACACAACTTTTCTTTAAAACATTTTTATTGTATTGTACTCATTGTTGAAAAATGAAAAATAAAACTCAGGGACTAGTAGTGTTGCTTCTTTTCAAACCCCTATTAGGTTTTTTAGATGTGGGGAAGGATCTGTCCAGGAGAAGCTGACCAGTCTATGTTTTCATGCAGTGGCAACTGTATATGCCCCAAAAGGCTGTCCTTATAGAAGACTCCTATCAGGACAGCCTCCTGGGCAGGTCCTGTCTGATGAAGCTGTAAACATTGCAATTCAAAACTATGTTTTATATGATACCCGAAAAATATTATTTTCTTCAAACGCTGATTGTATTGTTACTATGTTATTAAAAAATAAATAAAACCGTATTGTATAAGTATTACGGAACTAGTGATGCTGACTAGGCAATCAAAATTATAGGCCATATTGGGGGGGCGGAGCTTGCGTCTGCTGGTTCAGGACGTGTTTACTGGTAGCTCCTGATAGAGTGCTAGTAAATGGGCTTATAATTTGCCCAGGTGACAGCAATTTTTATTCTGAGTACCCTCAGAACATCGAGGGGAAGAGGAGAAGGCGACCCATACCCCGTGGGGCCCGTCAGGGAGAAAGCTGCAGGCACATTTGGAGACAGGCCTCTCCCCAGCAGGCAAACCTGGAGTGCTGCCTCCCTGGAAGACCCTATCTTGTGGGGAAGGCCCCGGAGGCCCTGGGACCTCATCTGGATCGAGCAGGCTGCAGCTGGACCGTCACAGAAGCCCCAGGGTGACGTGGACGGCAGCAGCAGAGGTGGCAGGTGCAGGAAGGGCCTGGTGATCGGGGGGCGGCCATTTTGGAGCACCACGAGGCAGGCACTGCAGGAGGAGACCCACGCTCTGTGAGTACTGCAGGAAACCTCAGAGGTTCCCTAGAGACATTTGTCTGTGGCTGAATCCTCAGGATATCTCTGGCCTGTATTGCCTGGCAGCTTCTGGAGCAGCAAGGTGAAGGTAAAAGGCCCATGAACGGGTGGCGGCCATTTTGTTTTTCTGGCCTATGAAGGGCACTCAGTTTCTCCCTACCCTACCACTCCTGAGGCCCAGAAATTGAGCTAATACTAAGACTCCTCTGCCACACAGTCTACTGGCTGCCACTGCCACAGAAGTATATACTGGGGTGAGTCTGACCCGCCTACAGCCCTTTTACCTTCAGTTTCAAAGGCAGTGATTTTACTGCTGACAAACACATTGCATCTTTACTAACCTCAGGGGTCTGGCAGCCCCACTCCTACTATACTGGAGGCTGAATCCACTGTACCTTGCCACAGAAGTCCCAGCTGGTATCTTGGCTGAGTTTTAGAGTAAAAAAAATCTGCTTCCAGCTACTGCCATACATCTGGTGTATAATATCTGACAATCTTGTATCACGCTGCCATCGTGTGGTCATTCAGGATAAGTGCAACTGCTATTTTTCTGTCTTTTTTTTATCATCAAACATTGTGAGCTTAGATCTCATTTCAGCACCTGCACTGAAAAGTTGGCACTGACTACTCCTGGTGGGACGCTGAAAAATACACAATCCAGATCTGCTGGGGGCACAGAAACGCGGAGCATATCAGCCTAAGGAGATGTAGTTGACGGGGCTGTGCACAGTTCCCGCCGGCAGGGTCTGAGAGATGCTAAGACTTCACTACAGAATCTAGATATGAACAGACAAGACAGACCACAATAGACCTAAATACTTGAGAGGAAAAAGCTAATACGGAGTGACCCCCCCAGTGGAATCCACCTGACGTCTGGACATTCAATGGCTACCCCGGGAAGAAGCAGCTCCATAAAAATGGTGAAGAACAAAAAATCTTTAACTTCCAAGAAAATTGACGAACATTTCAAGGCCTCGGAAACACAGGCGGCACTGCTGAAGGATCTTGTCTCAGAGCAATCTGATACCTCAGACTTGGATCCCCTGGAGGGGGCCCCACAGCCTGAGGTCTCCATCAACAGCAATTCAATGGCAAGAATTGAGGCTCTCCTGGCCTCCCACATTGATAGGGCGGTCACATCTTTGCAGAAGGAGATACATGAGATTGGCCAAAGGACCCATCAACTTGAAGACAACGTTGACCATGTGGTGGGGGCCCAGGAGAGAGACAGGGCCATCATCGCTGACAACACCTCCCGTATCTGTGGCATAGAAGATAAACTGGAGGATTTGGAGAATAGATCCAGACGATTCAACCTGAGGATCAGAGGCGTGCCTACGGCAATAGTCGACCTCCCTCGTTACCTTAAGGCTGCGATCGACGAGATCCTCTCAGGTCATCCAGACCACGAATGGGAAGTGGAGCGTGCACATAGAGCCCTTGGGGGAAGTCGTAATCTAGACCTTCCCAAAGACATCATAGTCAGGCTTCTACACCAACAGTCTAGGGACCTGATCCTGGCAACTACCCGCAAAAAGGCTATGATCATAGGCCCAGATGGGGCCAAACTTCAATTTTTTGCGGATCTCTCCCCTTCCACGCTTCAAAAACGGAGGCTGATGAAGCCTGCCCTGGAAGTCCTTCTCCGCCATGACATCAGGTACCGTTGGGGATTCCCATTTGCCCTAATTTTCTCAGTGGGGAGCACCCAGTATACAACGCGTTCTCTAGAAGACTGCCAAGAGCTTCTAAAGAGTCTGGATCTTACTGGGGGGGACCCGACTTCGACATCACCTGCATCGGCAGCTTTATCTCTCCCGAAAATACAATGGTCGGAAGTGACCAGGCAAAAGAGGCCCACTGACCAAGCCTCAAAAATCACTCATAGGCGTCCCACCCAGATCATGGACTCGTAAATGCAATAACTCAGTTAATGCCATCTCCAGAGACTTTCAATTAGGCTGGTCCGCTTGAAAAGGCAACAGGCTACCAAAGACTTATTTCGGCATCCACAGGAGTTACAAGGGCTTAAAAACACCATACCAAAATTCCTTGGTAGAGACTAACATGGAAGTCTCCTGGAACTGACCTAGCCTTTTCTCAGGACATTTTATTTTTCTTACTTTTTTACTTAGGTCCTCTAAGGAGCCTGGGGCCCTAAGCAGGGCCATGTCAACCAAAGACTTTTGAAATGTTGCTAACCCATTTTTTGTTTTCCTTCCTTTTTTAGCAGGTTTTAGCTGACTGATAAAGTTATAAGTTTTAATTTACATGCAGATAGTATAGTCAGTCCGTCAGGATCCTTCCTCACTGGACCGGGTCTAAAGGTTTACTCTGCTTTTAGTTCAGATAGAAAATTAGGTTGTTAATGCTTAAATAAGCTATTCAAGGTTCTGGCTTTATTCTGTTTCCTTAATGCTTCTCTAGATTACTTTTGCCTGTCCTTGCTGGCGGGAATTGGAGCAGGGGCCCTAGTGTTCTGAGAGGGTAGAATGCTTAAGACAGGGCGGGTGGTCTTGGGACAGCAAGACCTCTTGACAACAATTGTACTTTCTTCCCTTTGTGTTCTCTTCACTGCTGCTCTTCTCTTTGTCACCTATCAGCTTGGGTTCTCTTGCCCCTATACTCCCCCTTACTGTCTAACTGGAACCTGCCACTTAGTGCTTCCTCATACTTGTTATCTCTCCCTCTATGGCTGTCTAGGGGATTTAGAACCAAATCAGGGTTCACTCTACATAGCTGGGGTAGAGGCGGCGGCCTGTCTGCTGGACAGTGGGCCAAGCTGCCTGGCCTCAGAGAGTGGAGGACCTCTGGTACTATTGGAACGGATCTCTTTTCAGCCTAGTGAGTTGGGTTCTAACAGCTCTGAGACACTACCAGACTTGACTGGTACTATCTTGCCTCCTGTAGATCTCTTGGGACCGCACCTGTACTACTTATACTCATGCCTCTTTTACCCCCACAGAGCTAAACATACTGGACCTCTTCTTGGCCGGGCTCAACCACTCCTATCCCCAAGAGGGGGAAATCCGCTCTGCACTCTCTCCTTGGCGCTCCTCCGGAAGGGTAAGGCTACGCTAATGCATCAGATATATACACCTCTAGTTTACCCATGACCACACCGATGACAATACTTACCCATAATGTGAAGGGTTTCAACTCCCCCTTCAAGCGAAGGAAGGCTTTCCTTTATTATAAGACCCTTAACCCCATGGTGATCTTCTTACAGGAGACACATTTTGCCAGGAATAAAGTCCCAACCTACCTTGACAAAAATTATCCTCATTTTTATTACTCTACCCAGGTCTCCAAAAAAGAAGGAGTTGCAGTTTTGCTCCATAAGAGCCTCCAATTTCAATTAACAACTAAGATAGTGGACCGGGAGGGCTACTACATCATTTTAAAGGGGACGATTTTGGGTTCTCCAGTTTCACTGGCCTCCTTCTATGCCCCTACGAAAACACCACATAAGACCCTGATCAGATTCCTAAGGGTTCTGGAGGGGGGAGAATGGGGCAAACTAATTATAGGAGGGGACTTTAATCTGTTATTAGACCCAGTGGCAGATAAATCTAAACCTCCACAAGAAGATCGCTACTCCAAAAAGAACAGGCAAATCTTAAAACTTCTGCACTCCTTAGACCTAGTTGACGCCTGGAGAGGTCTGCACCCAAGAGGGAGGGATTTCACTTTTTATTCCCCCACTCACGGGACTTATTCGCGTATAGACACAATATACATATGTAATTCGCTTCTAGATAACTCAAACAAAGCGGATATTGTTCCGTGCACTTGGTCGGATCACGCGGCGGTCATACTTGAGGTGGACCTGGGAGTTCAATCTCGGATGCCCTATACCTGGAGACTTAATGAATACCTGGTATCGCAATCCGGATTCCAGGAACAAACTGAGAGGGAGTTGGCAGAATTTTTCGAGTCCAATGGGGGGGGGGGAGACCGGGGCGGGATGGGTTTGGATGGCGCACAAAGCCTACATCAGGGGGGTGTTTATCAAGCTAGCCTCCCAACATAGGAAACAGAACAGGCTAAAAGAAAAGGAGCTAACAGAGAAACTAACTCAGTTAGAGCGGCAACATCAGCTTTCTCCCTCGATAGCTTTAGGAAACAGATAGATAGAACCAGGCTAGAGCTGGATAGTATACTGACCATAAAAACGGATAAGGCATTAAGGAGGACTCAACATTTGTTTTATGCCAAGGGCGAAATAAACCTGACAAGCTACTAGCAAGGAGTTTAAAAACTAAATATGCCCCAAGCCAGGGTATCCCAAATCAGAAATAGGAAGGGGGATCTCACCTACAGCCAAAGCGAAATTCAGGAGGTCTTTAGGGATTTCTATCAAAATATTTACTCCACTCAGAAATTGGCCCCAGAGAATGTTATTCATTCCTATCTAAACTCCCTTGATTTGCCCCAGATTTCACCTTTGGACTTACAAAACTTGAATAAAGATGTTACTGTCAAAGAAATTCTAGATGCCATTAAAGAACTGAAGCTAGGGAAGTCCCCCGGCCCGGATGGGTTCACTAACATCTATTACAAAAAGTTCTCAGAAATTCTGGCCCCACATTTATGTAGTCTATTCAATTCAATTCTAAGAGGAGAGACGACTCCCCCTGAGCTGAACCATGCGGACTTGACGCTCTTCCCTAAGGAAGGCAGAGATCCAAAGGAAGCTAAAAATTATAGACCAATCTCGCTTCTTAATGGCGACGTTAAACTTCTGGCCAAAATTTTCTCCCAGAGGATCTCAATTTTCCTACCCGCCTTAATACATAAGGACCAATCAGGCTTTATTCCAAACAGGCAGACTAGTGACAACATTAGGAGGACTCTAAATGTTATTCATTTGGCTAGGTCTAGAGGTCTCCCTGTGTGCCTGCTCGCATTGGACATCGAAAAGGCGTTTGATACCCTGGAATGGCCCTTCCTATTCGCCACTTTGGCAAAGTTTGGGTTCAGAGGAAACTTCCTAAACCTATTGCGTACATATTATACACTTCCCAGGGCCACACTAAAACTGCCTGGCTCCCATACGGCCAGCATTAAAATCGAGAGAGGTACGAGACAGGGCTGACCTCTGTCTCCTCTTCTTTTTGCTCTGGCCATTGAGCCTTTGGCTCAAGCGATCAGAGCTAACTCCTCTATAGAGGGGGTGCGGGTGGGGCACCAGCATCTAAAGTGTTCCTTGTTTGCTGATGACCTTCTCTGCACTCTCTCGAATCCTAGCTCCTCCGTAGGCGCCCTGATGGACACGATAAGGGTCTATGGCAACTTGTCAGGCTTGAGGCTAAACCAGGACAAGACAGAAGCTTTGAGTGTTGGGATCCCTTTGGATATTCTGAACCACCTGAAGGGAATTCATAAATTTCTATGGCCCCCCTCACACATCAAATATCTAGGGATTAACTTGACCAACTCATTAACTAATATGTATAAGGCTAACTATTCACCTCTCTACAGGACTCTGCGGAGAGACCTGGAAAACTGGAATAAACGGCATATCTCATGGACGGGTAGAGTAGTCACGGTTAAAATTAACATATTGCCGAGGCTGCTCTATCTTGCCAGGACGCTGCCAATCCAGGTAAATAATACAGAATTGGCCCGCTTCCAGACCCAAGTATTTAAGTTTATATGGAGAAATAGACCCCCTAAGATAGCGAGAAAAACGATGTATGTACATAAATCCAAGGGGGGCCTATCTTGTCCTAATTTCCTGAATTACTTCAGAGCAGCCCAGCTTGCCTCTGTCCCCCTAGCTCACTCCATTCCACTCCAACCAAACTGGGTCTTTGTAGAGGAGTTGCAGATGGCCCCGCTTACGTGGGGTATTATCCTGTGGGCTCCAGGTGCAAGCGCTTTCTACTCTAGAATACAGAATCCCATAACTAAATTTACACTAAGAGTTTGGATCTGGGCTAGGAGGAAATACAAACTAACTCACCCGGTAACTCCCCTCACATCAATCTTTACATCACCCTCCTTATCAACCACCATCACTGCAGAGTCCAAGGAATATTGGACTTCGCATGGTCTAGATAAACTGGGGGCTTGGTTTGAGGGAGGTTTGATGAGAACTTCAGAATCTATGATTAGGAACTTTGAGGTACCACACCGGGAACTTTTCAACTACATTAAAATAAGAAGCTGGATTGAAGAGATACAAAGAACCCATGGGCCCCCTAGGGACTCTTGGATGTCGGTAGTGTGTAAAAGTGAGGTCCTGTCCAAAGGAATTTTAGGGTCAATATACAAAATCTTCAATAGTCCACCAAGCACTTGGAGGCCTTCCTTTGTTTCGAAGTGGGAGTGGGACCTAGGACAAAATTGGGATGGGAATAAATGGGCTGAATCCTTATCGAACCTATCTAAGGGTTCATTTAATTATAGTTTGTTAGAAACCTCTCTTAAGATTTTACACCGGACATACACAACTCCAGTTCGACTAAATAAGATATCCCAAACAATCCCAGATAGATGTTTTAGGGGGTGCCAAGGTAGGGGAGACTTTATACACACCTGGTGGAGCTGCCCTAAGGTATTTAAAATTTGGTCAGAAACGACCAGTCTAATCTAAAGAACACTCAAAACCCCACTCCAACCATCAATAGCAGTCTGTCTCCTGGGAGCTCGCTTCTCAAAACTGGGAAGGGAGGGGAATAAATTGGCCCAATTGATATTTCTAGCAGCTAAGAATACCATCGCAAGACGATGGAAGAGCAGGGACATTAATTTCCAGGAAGTAACAAACAAAATAAATTTTATTTGCATCAATGAGAGGATGACCCACATCATATCAGATACACATCACTGCTTCTTGGAAGTTTGGGAACCCTGGATCTTATTCACAAATAGTAATATATAACAACTAAGTTAAGGGAACACATTAAAGAAGCCATTCCTGTTGAGCGGCTGAGGAGTGGAGTGTGGAGCGGACGGGAAGAAATGGTGAGAGGACCCTGAGAGATATCTCTTCAGTATTCCAGAGGTACAGGGGGGGAGGAAGGTTACCTTAAGATTGGTTGAACGGGGAATTGCTGGGGGAAGACACTCCACCATATGTTTTGTACAATGCTACTTGTTTTCTCTCTACTTTATTTTTCTTTTATCATATTTTTTGCTGCTCTGGTTCATCTATGGAAATGTGAATTTCTGCAATTTGAACAATGTGACCTTATAAGCTGTATATATTGCTGAATCTAAAAGAACTAATGTGAATATATTTGGACAGAATCACCAAAAATACGAAAAAAGAGTTGTAATGGAGTTTTTATTTAAATGGAATGGTTTCAACATGTTAGCAATACGATGTTAGTTATAAGACAACTTTTGGACTATGTTTTTCATTATTCTTTTTTGTCTTGTCTTTGCAATTCCAGAACTTCTCAATAAAATTTATGTTATAAAAAAAAAAAAATTATAGGCCATATTAAATAAACAAAAATATTTTATAAGAACATGGAACTCATGTATTTGTCTGACATATATCTATTTTCAGATTTTATAAATTATTTTCACGTAGAAAATTGTCCATTCTAGAGGTTGAAAATGAAAATGGACACTGTCAC
Source organism: Discoglossus pictus (assembly GCA_027410445.1). Classification (NCBI taxonomy): domain Eukaryota; kingdom Metazoa; phylum Chordata; class Amphibia; order Anura; family Alytidae; genus Discoglossus; species Discoglossus pictus. Next base: position 62,952,317 of record CM050166.1, read on the forward strand.
CAGAAAATTAAGAAGCAGAGACAAATATGGTAAACAAAGTTTAATCATGTCTGTGTTATGTATAAGGTTATACTGATGATTAATTATTCCAACTATTTTTAGGTAGACAGCCTTGGCAGAAGGGTTACTTGGCCTTATCTAGTATTGAAATCTCTGCTGAAAGAAAGAAACCCCTAGTGTAATCAAGCACCTCAACAATTAGCTCAACCAAGGAAATACTGAAGTTGATGAAAGAAAATTATTAGGATTGGGCAGAATACCATGAAAACAACTGCCAGTGAAATCAACAACCTGCAAAGTATTTCAGTGAAAGTGTCAGCATCCGTCGTTCCTATATTGCACCAGAACTATAAAAGTTACATCCATCTTAAACAGAAATACCAGATTAGAATTTGCTCATTTTAATTAATCATTTCACAGAAATGTAAATGGTTAGTATTGTAATGGAATATCCATATAGCTTGTATACTTTCAACAATGTTTATTATTATTATTTTATTTTGAGAGCTTCAACAGATTCCTTCATGCTAGGAGTACAATAAAAAGGACAGACATTTACATACATTAGGAGGCAGGTAAGGCGAGATAACATATTTATATATACACATTTGTACATTAGTAGGTAAGGGCCCTGCTCTCAGGAAAGCTCACCGTCTGAGAGGTAATTATGTTCTTGCATGATGAAGGAGAAGTATTTAAACTATAAAACATAACCTTAGATGAAGTTGTGGACTATTGAGTTAAGGAGGTTATATATTTCTCTGAAAAGGTGGGTTTGAATATTTAAAGACTAAGGGCCTCATTCTATTGCTCCGATTTCTGAAAACGTGATTGCAAGTGGTGAACTCAAGCTAGGTTGCTATTCAATTCCCCACTGATTGCGGCCTCCAATTGCTTTACAGACTGCAACTTGTGACCCCTTGCGAATTCAGAAATGGACATTTATGTCCACCAAAGCCTTTGATCTTTCAAGGACAGAAGTCCTGATTCGCTAATCGCTATCCAATTGCAATCACCCGTTCCGATCCCTCCCGTCAAGCCTGTAACTGGCATAAAGCCAAATTAGGCTTAGATCCCGATCAGGACCCCTGCAGGATCCCCATATTAACTCCATAATGCAGGGGTCCCAATTGGGACTCCTGGAGGTTCCCCACATTAACCCTTGCTGTGGGGTGCCGATTGGGACATCCGCAGCATTGAAAATGTTAAATTGGTGCCAGGGAGGTCCTTAAAGGACCTAAATAAAAAAATTAACCCCTGTCACGGGGGTACTATAATTACCCCCCCCCCTCCCCCGGCACCTAACATTAATGCCATCACTCATGGGGGTCAATATAGATCGTCATGAGACTAAAATGAACACCCTCAATCTAAAAGGGGCCTATATAGACCCCTATAAGACACTATTAACCTCTATATTAACCCTGGACCCTCATGACACAAAGTACAAACACTACACTGCACTATTAACCCTAAAGATACCCCATTAACTTATTAAGCCTAACTAAACCCCATTAACCGTCCCCCTTTAACCATAACTGGGCCTATTTAACCACCATCTACTTCTATTTAACCCCATCTCTTATGGGGTCTATACAGATTCCCATAAGGCTCTATTTAACCCCATCAGTCACATAAGGGTCTATAAAGACCCTAATGGCACAATAAAAACCCTAACATTAACCCATAAGTGCCACGAGGGTCCTCCAGGACCCTCATGACACTAAGTACATTGGGTATTTATGTATGTAGATAGAGGTATTAATGTAGGTAGATAGGGTATTCATGTATGTAGATAGGAGACTAATGTACGTAGAAAGGGGTATTAATGTATGTAGATAGGGGATTAATGTATGTAGATAGGAGTATTAAATGTATGTATTTAGGGGTTAAATTATATATATTGAGGGGTTTATTGTAGGTAATATATGTTTTATTGTATGTCATTTATGCTAGTTTTTTATTTTATGTAACTTAGATTTTTTTTATTTTTGGTAATGTTCATTTTTTATTTTCTGTAGTGTGGATTTTTTTGTTTTGTGTAATGTTCTTTTCATATTTTCTGTAGTGTTGCTTTTTTATTTTCTGTGATTAAGGTTTTTTATTTTGTGTAATATAGTTTATTTTATTTTATGTAATTAGTGGGTTGTAGGGGGTTAATAGGGGGTTAGGTAGTGGAGGGGTTAAAAGGGTTCATTGGTTAATAGAATATTGAGGAGGAGGGTTCATTAGTTAGAGGGGGGTTGATTTAGATCTATTGGGGGTGATAGTGTAGTGTGGTGTTTGTACTTAGTGTCATGAGGTTCATGGAGTACCCTTATGGCACTTATGGGGTTAATGTAAGGGTTTTTATTGTCTCATAAGGGTCTTTATAGACCCCCATGGGACTGATGGGGTTAAATAGAGGCTTATGGGGGGCTGTATAGACCCCCATAAGAGATGGGGTTAAATAGAACAAGATAGGGTTAAACAGGTCTAGATGGGATTAAATATGCCTTGATAGGATTAAATAGGCCTAGATGGGATTAAATAGGCCTAGATGGGGTTATATAGTCCCAGTTAAAGGGGAGTGTTGAGTTTAATGGGGTTTAGTTATGGTTAATGGGTTAATGGGGTATGCTTAGTGTTAATAGTGTAGTGCAGTGTTTGTACTTTGTGTCATAAGGGTCCTGGGGGTTAATAGTGTCCTATAGGGGTCTATATAGACCCCTATTGGACTGAGGGAGCTAGCTTTAGTCTCACGAGGGTCTATATTGTCCATGAGAGATGGGGTTAATTTTAGGTGCTAGGGGGAGGTACTTATAGTACCCCCGTGGCAGGGGTTAATCTTTTATTTAGCACAGGTCCTTCAGGACCCGTGCAGCAAGGGTTAATGTGGGGACCCTCCGGAGGTCCCGATGGGGACACCTCAGCATGGGGGAGTTAATGTTTGTTGCCGCAGGGGTACTTAATGTACCCCTGCGGCATGGGGGTAACAATTAGTGCGCGGCTGGCCCTTTAAGGACCTGCGGCAGGGAATTTAAACCTCCAATCCCGTATGAGTCACAGGCTTGGAGGTCTTTATAGGCAAATATAAATTCAATGCAGCACTGCACAGAGCTGTAATTCATGGGGAACATTATGGGGGACATCAGGGTCAAAAGCACTACATTGTTAAGCTTGCACATCACAAGTAGCCAATACTGTAATTTCTGGCCAAAGTCCGACGGCTTGAAGAACGAGTTACTGGCTTGGAGGTCATTCAAGCCCGAGTCCCCCATTGTGTTCCCCATCATTTACAGTGCTTTACAGTGTTGTGTTGAATTTATATTTGCGTGTACATACAAAAACACTGAAAAATAAAAACAAAACATAGAAAAAACATCACACACACTACGGTGGGACATCCAGGACGTCTGGGAGTGAGGTTGCACGCAAATTAAAGTTGAATTTAAGCAGTTTTGCCACTTGAAAATCTCAAGAAAAAAAATGGCGGCCGAAAAAAATGAAAACGAGGCTAAACGACCCTGAAACGCGCAAAAGACAAACAAGGACTTACGACTTTTAAAAACAAGAATTACGACACGCAGAACTTAGAAACAAATTATATGAGGTAGAAAAAATATGAGTTTAACGGCCGACCCGTGCACATCGAAAAACCTTGAAAAGCACAACAACAAAAAAATACAACATAAAACAAACATCACACACAGCACGGGGGGACAGCCAGGACGTCTGGGAGTGAGGTTGCACGCCAATTTACGTTGCATTAAGAAGTTTCGGCACTTGAAAATTGCCTATGCAATGAAAAAATTGGCGGAGAAAAAAATGAAAATGAGGCTGAAGGAGACAAAGCTGCGAAAATCATCGTCAGGCGCGTATGAGTTACACAGGAATGTAGGAGATACACAATATACCATTACAACAGACTGAAAATGCTCGCGAGCCATGTAACACATAGAAAAAAAACGCCATTTTACAACACTAACATGCAACTAATAACATTATGATTTTAAAATGCTGCTTTACAGTTTGCCCTCGCGCACGCAGCCTATTTACACTGCACACTTGGGACATTGCTGACACTTTCTCCTCAGATTATCAACAGTCCAGCTGTACATTTTCAGATGTAGGAAAATACAAATAGACTGTTAGCTCTTCAGAATATTGATTGCTGCATATTACATATAAATAGATAAAGTATATTCATTTATCAATTCATATTACTTTATTAATTCACTGTACTCACATTTTTTTGGGTTGTACATTGTACTTATATATCTGTCTTCGCGATAAGCACCAAAGGTGATCGTTGCAAAGCAGGACACTTGAAGTAGACGAGGGGAGAGGCTCATTGTGAGCCACGCGATAAGCGCCGAATTCATGTCAAGAACCATTCATTGGGCAGATAGAAAGTATTAAAAAAAAAAAAAAAGAAAAAGATTGTTACATAAAAAATGTAATTTCCTGCTTCAGAGATGTTTTGGCATTGATGGCCAGAGAGTTAGGCAGAGGTACTGCAGAAAGATTTTGAGCCGACAAGATTTTGGGTGACGTCACATGCGTGTCACGTCATTAGCATATGCCGGTACGGAAGACGTGCTGCGGCGTCAGGATCAGCATCAGCTCATCAGAGCATAGTAGCAAGTAAGGAGAGAGGGGGATAGGGATTGGAAAGGGTGCAGTAAGGAGGAGGTTATGGGGGAAAGAAGATGATGATAAGGGGAAGGAGGAGGATGATAAGGGGGGAAGGAAGAGGATGATAAGGGGGGAGGAAGATGATAAGGGGGGAAGGAGGGGGATGATCAGGGGGGAAGGACCTTCTTTTCCACCCTCGGCTTATACTTGAGTCAATAAGTTTTCACAGTTTTTTGTGGTAAAATTAGGTGCCTCGGCTTATACTCGGGTCGGCTTATACTCAAGTATATATGGTATATATAAATATATATATATATACTAGGAAACTGACCGTCAAAAATTACAAGTATAAGATTGTAAGCCTGACAATGGTGTTTGCCACACATTGCGAGGCTCTCCCCCCCCTACTTCCTCTCCCTCCCCTGTGACTATTTCCCCCCTCTCCCTCTCCTGTGTCTCTCCCCCCTCTCCCTCCCATGTGTCGCTATCCCCCCCTCTCCCTCCCTTGTGTCTCCTCCCCCCCGTATGTCTTCCCCCTCTCCCCCTTCTCCCTCCTGTGTCTCTACTCCCCTCCTCCCTCCCCTGTGTCTCTCCCCCTTCCTCTCTTCCCTGTGTCTCTTTCCCCCTCTCCCTCCCTTGTGTCTCATTCTACCCCTCTCCCTTCCTTGGGTCTCCTCCCCCCCTCTACCTCCCCTGTCTCCTTCCCCCCTCCCCTGTGTCTCCACCCCCTCTCTCCCTTGTACCTCCTTCCCCCCTCTCCCTTTCCCCCTCTCCTGTGCCTCCTTTAACCAGGTACATGCCGCAAGCTACTGTCAGGGTTTGAACCAACCATGGAAGATGCATGTACTGTGGGCCTCGCAATGAGCATCAGTGGGGCAGGGGAAGCATCAATGGGGCAGGGGGAGCATCAGTGGGGCAGGGGAGCCGTGTGGGCCTCTGAAAGGAGGAGGAAGGGGAGAGACATGGGAGCGTATGGGGGCCGCTCATTGCAGTGGCGAGGAGTGAGAGAGTGCTGCTTGTCCTAAGGGACTCGTTTACAGATTTTGTACATGTCTATCAATGACAACTTCTCAAAAACATAACAGTCTATTTTAATGTTAATGCTTATTTGTATTTTGTTATTATTTTATTTTTATATGAATTCAAGTTTTGTTTACTTTGCTGGAAAACATATCATCATGTGCTGCAAGACTGTATATTCTTGGCAAAAGTATTTTGGGACCTTGAAAATTGACATTCTGTCCTTGCAGGCAATTTCCAAGTATTTTTTTTTTGTCTTCTGTCAAACTTGAATCACTAACAGATCATCTCCCAAACACATCAGTGGTTAGTTGAAAAAGGTCCTGTATATTGTCTATATATTTGTACAAAGTTATTTAAAAAATCAAGTTTGTGAAGTATGGCACAAATTAACAAATTAATTAGCATGTGTATGTGTATACAGTGGGGGGAAAAAGTATTTGATCCCCAGCTGATTTTGAACGTTTGTCCAATGATCAGTCTATAATTTTAATGGTAGGTGTATTTTAACAGTGAGAGACAGAATAACAAAAAAAAGAACAGGAAAAACTCATGTCAAAAAAGTTATAAATTGATTTGCAGGTCAGTGAGGGAAATAAGTATTTTATCCCCTATCAATCAGTAAGATTTCTGTCTACCAGGTGTCTTTTATACAGGTAATGAGCTGAGATTAGGAGCACTCTCTTAAAGGGAGTGCTCCTAATCTAAGCTTGTTAACTGTTTAAAAGACACCTGTCCACAAAAGCAATCAATCAATCAGATTCCAAACTCTCCACCATGGCCAAGATTAAAAAGCTGTCCAAGGATGTCAGGGACAAGATTGTAGACCTACTCAAGGCTGGAATGGGCTACAAGGCCATTGCCAAGCAGCTTGGTGAGAAGGTAACAACAGTTGGTGCGATTATTCACAAATAGAACACAAAATAACTGTAAGTCTCCCTCGGTCTGATGCTCCATGCAAGATCTCACCTTGTGGAGTTTCAATAATCATTAGAGTGGTGAGGAATCAGCCCAGAACTACACAGGACAAACATGGAGGTGGAAACATTATGCTTTTGGGTGTTTTCCTGCTAAAGGGACAACTGCACCGAATCAAAGGGACGATGGATGGGGCCATGTACCATCAAATCTTGGGTGAGAACCTCCTTCCCAAAGCCAGGGCATTTAAAATGGGTCGTGGATGGGTATTCCAGCATGACAATGACCCAAAACACACAGCCAAGGCAACAAAGGGGTGGCTCAATAAGAAGCACATTAAGGTCCTGGAGTGGCCTAGCCAGTCTCCAGACCTTAATCCCATAGAAAATCTGTGGAGGGAGCTGAAGGTTAGAGTTGCCAAACATCAGCCTCGAAACCTTAATGACTTGGAGAGGTTCTAAAAAGAGGAGTGGGACAAAATCCCCATAAAGGTCCTTAAAGGATTCGATGTAAAAGAAAAAAAATATACACTGTCACCCTGTCAATCATGGGGGTCAATACAGACCCCCATAAAACCCTCATTAACCCTGTCACTCATGGGGGTCAATAGAGACCCCCATAAGCCCTTCATTAAGCCTGTCACTCATGGGGGTCAATACAGACCCCCATTAGCCCTTCATTAACCCTGTCACTCATGAGGCCCATGCCCCATAAGCCTCTATTTAACCCCATCAGTCCCATAAGGGTATATTAACACCATTATGGGCCTGTTACAACACTACATTAACCACATAAGTGCCATGATGGTCCTCAAGAACCATCATGACACTAAGTATAAACACTATACTGCACTATACCACCCCAATAAAACATTAAAGATCAACTAAACACCCTCTACACTAACCTATTAACATCTACACTACCTACCCCCTATTCACCCCCCCCCCCCCACACACTCTAATTACAGAAAATAAAAAAGCCTAAGTCACAAAAAATAAAAAAAGGAACATTACAGAAAGAAAAAAAAACATTACAACCCCCCCCCCTCACTACAGAAAAAAAAAAAAACACCTGAAAAGGAAATACATATAATACAAATACATATAATACAAATACATACAATTACAATACAATTACATACAATTACAATACAATACACCCCTATCTAATATACATCACACAATCTAAATAAATAGCATAATCTAATATACATGCTATCTATATAATAATACATTCCCAATCTATCTAAATAAATAACACAATTTAATATACAATAGATCCTATGATATCTATATAAAACGCATACCCCTAGCTAACATACAATAAATGCTATCTATATATTAACTAATCTAAGTCTAAGCTAAAATAAAATAATTAAGACCACTTAACTTTGAAGATGTCCATTGGGATCAGCCACCTACGAAAAAAAAAAAAAATTAGTGCAACACGTTTACAGTTATAAAATAAACATTCTATACATTCTATACATTCTAAATATTCTACTCACCTTTCCGGCATGTCCCGTCCGGCATTCTTTAAATCCTTCTCCGGCGTGGCACCTGCTAAAAAAAACACAACATTAATAGACATACATCAAAATAAAATAAACATAATCTACATTCTACTTACCTCCCCGCGATGTCTCCGGCCTCCTCCGAATCCTCTTCTGCCACGCCCTGTAAAAAAAAAATATATATATATACTTACATCCGCACTCCCGGACATCCCCGGCGCTAATGAGGCTCCAGGAGACTTTTCCGGAAGAAAACAAGCAATGGCGCCTTCTGATTGGTTGAAAACGATGTCTATCAAATTCACCCAATCAGGAGGCGCCAATGTGTGAACCAATCACAAACGGATAAACCTTAAAATACCACTCTGATTGGATAATGCACCTGTCAATCTTTATTTAAACCAATCACAAGGCGCAGATGCCTTCAGCCAATCACAATGGAATACACCCCCACAGGGTGATTGGTTGGAGCCTCTGCGCATTCTGATTGGTTGCACTGACAATAGCCAATCACAATGGAATACACCCTCACGTACTGATTGGTGAAGGATTTGCGAATTCTCATTGGCTATTGTTAATATCAATCAATATTACAGCCAATGGGAAGGCGCAGATGTCTTCACCAATCAGTACGTGGGGGTATAGTCCATTGTGATTGGCTGATGGCAATAAAGCCTTAGGATTGGTTCAAATAAAGATGGACAGGTGTGTTATCCAATCACCGTTGTATTTTGGGGTGTATACTTTTTTCATTGGTTCACAAATGGGGTCTTCTCATTGGCTGAATTTGATAGACAGCCTTTTCAGCCAATCAGAAGCCGCCATTGCCAATTTTATTCTGGAACACTGCATAGGAAGGTCATTAGCGTCTGAGACATCTGCCAGGGCGGATGTGTGTCGCTTTTTTTTTTTTTCTTCATGCGAGGAGGCCGGAGACATCGCGGAAAGGTAAGTATAATGTAGATTGTGTTTATTTAAATTTAGTTTATGTTTACTAATGTAATGTTTTTTTTTACAGGAGTATCGCCGGACAAAACGCAAAGATGGACGACGGAACATGGAGGACGTGACATGCTGGAACGGGACATGCTGGAAAGGTGAGAATAATATTTACAATATTTAGAATGTTTAGGTATTTCATGTAAACGTGGTGTATTAATTTTTTAAATCTTTTTTACCGTAGGTTGCTGATCTGAAGAAACATCTCAAAGGTAAGTGGTCTTAATTATTTTATTGTAGCTTACAATAAGGGTAGCTATATATATATATAGCATGTATTGTATATTAGATAGATAGGGGGATGTATTATTACATAGTATTGTATATTACATAGTGGGATGTATATTACATTATATAGTGGCATGTATATTAGATAGTGGCATGTATATTAGATACTGGCATGTATATTAGATAGTGGCATGTATATTAGATAGGGGTGTATTGTATTTTATTTAATTGTATTCTATTTTATTTAAATGTATTGTATTTTATTTAATTGTAATGTATTGTGTTGCATTTTATTTAATTGTATTATATGTATTTCATTTTCAGGTGTGTAATTTTTTTAAACATTTTGTAGTGAGGGGGGGTTGTAATGTATTTTTTTTATTTTCTGTAATGTTCCTTTTTTTATTTTTTGTGACTTTGTTTTTTTTGTTTTTTGTTCTTTAATGTACATTTTTTATTTTTGGTGATTTTAGTTTTTCTTATTTTATGTAATGTAGATTTCTGCTTTTTGAGGAATTTAGTTACTTGAGGCACACAGTACACTCACATTGTGTGACAAACAGCATTTCAACACTTTCTTTTATTGACCGTCATTTTTTGACGGGCAAGTCGCTAGTATCATATAATGGTTTTAATTAGATTGAGACTTCTTGTATCATATTGCCATGTTGGATTATATAAAGTGCTGGATAAACTGATGGTGGAAGCAGAGCCACAATACAGTGATGAACCGTGGATGCTGAATAAATAGACTAGGGACGGGAAAGCACTAATGCATATAAGCCAGGATTGCAAGTGTCATAAATACATATACACCCTTATTAAATTGCGATTCAGTAAATTTAAAAGGGCTCTATATAAGCACATAGCATATTTGTTTTACAGAAGTTTTTAGTTAGTGAAGACCTTGCTTTTGGATAGAAGTTCACTAACTAAAAACTTCTGTAAATAAAATATGCTGTGTGCTTAAATAGAGCCCTTTTAAATTTACCGAATCGCAATTTATTAAGGCTGATAATATGGTTGAGAGAGGGTAACAGTGGCTGTAGTTATAGCAACCCTGTTTTAATAGGAGCCTGACAGTGTGTGTGATAAAGTCTAGAAATAAAACATATTTTCTATTATGTATTAACGTAGAAGACATGGTGATCAGAATGTTCTTCTGGATCCATATAATGGAGTATGTTTTTAGAGAAATTGGCTGGAAAGTTTTTTTGCAAGACATATTAAAAACATGCCTATAATAAATCAATGTCTTTAATATATTAATTTGCCTATAAGTACTTACTATAAAAAATATAGACATTCAGTATCCATTTATATACTGTATATAGTTTCAAATCAATGTTCCACAATGTTATTGTACATTACATTTGAATACATAGCATTTTACTATTTGCATACTATGCAGAATATGCATGTTAATACTAAAACTAGGTTTTATATTCAACAGTAATACGTCAGTGAGTTGTGTGTAAGATATATCTGGCAGAACTGAATTGACAACTAATTTTCATAGCATATGGAAGAATAGAATATACAGCTGAAAACACAGAAACTTAGATTTGACTGCATGTAAGAACCAAAGGCCCCCTGATCTGCCCATTGTATTTTCTTAATAAGCTTGACTTAAATAAGCCTCAGGATAGTCTTACCCCAAGCATGCTTGGATTCCTTAACATGAGAACATAATCACGTCATCTTACAGAGTAAGAAATGTACTACAAATGTTCCATTGTGCTTTGAAATTCAATGTTAATTATTATATCTCAGTTCTATTTTATAGAACATTGGTTCTGAACAGCCAGTCCTATGTTGGGTGTCAGTCACACCTTATGTGCTGGTCCTCAGAGACAAGAGGGATCAGGAGAGCTTAAAGGGACACATAAGGTTTCATGATTTCAACAGGAAAATAGTATACCTATGGATATATTTACTTTGCTGTACTTTATTTTATAAAGAAGTGCTTAAAAATCTATTTTTTTTCTGCCTAAAATAATTAAATTTGTACCTGTTTGGGTCTGCCCTCTGTAGCTTATGTAGCTCATAAATAAACTGATTGTGAAGTACAGTGTTTCAAATTAGCCTGTCAGTGATCTCTCTCAAGTAGCTTGTTGCATAATGTTGCCAATGGTTACTATGAGACAGTGCACCAATGTGCTTAAAAGTACACTGTCTTTGTGAGCTACAAAGGGCAAAAAAACAGAGCTTTTAAGCACTTTGTAATAAAATAAAGTATACAAATGTGAAGAGATACATAGGCAGGGGCGTAGGAACAGGAGGCATGCGGGGATAAATCCCCCCTCCGCCCACACACATTTTATGAGAAGTGGACACACAAAATAGCAAAATTAAACTTAGTCATGCATTACCAGAGGACACCACTACTGGTAGGGAGCAATATGTCTCGCACAGGAAAGCTTTTGACTCCTCCACTTTTTAACAACCCTGGAGAATGCAATTGGCAGCCAAGTCGCAGCAGTCAGAGTATATGCACAAAGGCACACACAATATTGTAATTATAAATGGCTAGTAGACTTTTCATGTAGTTTTGCCCCACAACACTTTACTTTTATATTGATTTACTCTTGCAGTGGATTCATATATTTCTAACTCACTTCTACTCTGTCCTGTTTTTTCTTGTATTCACTTTTCCCCATCTAATGTTCAACTGCTCCTCTCAGACTTCTGCTTTTTGCTCTTCACCTATTTCTCTTCCCTTCCCCTTCTTTTCCTACATCACCCATATTCCACCTACTCTCACACTCACTATTTCCCTGGGACAGTACTATGGATTGATTAAACTTGGAGGAAAGTGAGGAGGGAGGAAGCTTGTGTTATACAGCGATATGATAGGTATGCAGTCATATGATAGAGAAGTGGGGGGAAGTCTTTGTTATGCAGTGAAATGATAGTGATGTGGAAGTAACCATGTGTTGTGCAGTGCTCTGATAGTGTGTAGGGAGGAAGCCTGTGTTATACAGTGATATCATAGTGAGGTGAAAGGGAGCCTGTGTGATGCAGTGATATCATAGTGACATAGAAGGAAGCCTGTATTATGCAGTGATATGATAGTGAGGTGGAAGGAAACCTGTGTTATGCAGTGATATGATATTGAGGTGGAAGGAAGTCTGTGTGATGCAATGATATGGTAGGGAGGAGTTAAGAAGCATGTGTTATACAGTGATATGATAGTGGAATAATACATTAGCAAAACATGCCGGTAGATACCAAGCCATACATGAGCACAGCACAAATACATTTCTGTGATTTCCTCTGAATCAGGTTTTTGACTGCTTTGAATACATGTTGTTTATTTATAATTATATGTATATAATAACAAGGGAAACAATGGGACATGTCTAGCAGGATAAACCCTTATGTGTCATATCATGCTGCCTTCTCTCCCTCTTATCCCTACTGTCTCTCTCCCTCTAGTCTCTCTGCTCCTCTCTCTCCCATGTCTGTATATTTATTTCTCCTTTGTCTTGCCTCTTCCTTTAAACATAGAAACATTCATTTGATTACAGATAACTAAAAAAAGCCCATCTAGCTTTCCTATTCTATCAACCCAAAAGTCTGGCTTATTAACCCCTAAGGTGGACTTATGCTTATCCCAGACATGTTTCACTTCCTTAACTGTGTTTGACTCTATTACGTCCACTGGTAGGCTATTCCAGTTATCTATTACTATTTCTGTAAAGTACTATTTTCTTTTCTTTTTCTCTCTCCATTTCTCTCTCCATTTTATCAACTGATTTACTCTGCATGGAGGTCTCAAGATCTTCAAGATAGCAGCTCATTGTTCGTCCATACTTGGACTGATACCATTAGAATAGAGGGAGAATATGTATGGCTTCAGATCACTGCTTCCATTGATGGAGGAATACCAATTCTCAGAGCAACAGTTTTTTTTAATCTCATTACACTTTGTCCCCGCACCCCACAGATTTTTTTTGGGCTCCTACGCCCATGTATACATTTACAATGGATATAAAAAGTCTACACACCGCTGTTAAAATGTCAGGTTTCTGTGCTGTAAAAAAATTAGGCAAAGCTAAATCATTTCAGAACTTTTTCCACTTTTAATGTGACCTATAAACTGTACAACTCAATTGAAAAACAAACTGAAATCTTTTAGGTGGAGGGAAGAAAAAATTAATAAAAAATTAATGTGGTCTGCACACCCTCTTATAACTGGGGATGTAGCTTTGTTCAGAATTAAGCAATCACATTCCAAATCGTGTTAAATAGGAGTCAGCATACACCTGCCATCATTTAAAGTGCCTTTGATTAACCCCAAATAAAGTTCAGCTGCTCTAGTTGGTATTTCCTGACATTTTCTTAGTCGCATCCCACAACAAAAGCCATAGTCCACAGAGAGATCCAAAGCATCAGAGGGATTTCATTGTTAAAAGGTATCAGTCAGCAAAAGGGTACAAAAGAATTTCCAAGGCATTAGATATACCATGGAACACAGTGAAGACAGTCATCATCAAGTGGAGAAAATATGGCACAACAGTGACATTACCAAGAACTGGAGCTCCCTCCAAAATTAAGGAAAAGACGAGAAAAAAACTGGTCTGTGAGGCTACAGCAACATTGAAGGAGCTGCAGGATTATCTGGCAAGTACTGGCTGTGTGATACATGTGACAATCTCCTGTATTCTTCATATGTCTGGGCTATGGTGTAGAGTGGCAAGACAAAAGCCTTATCTTATGAAGAAAAATATCCAAGCCAGGCTACATTTTGCAAAAACACATCTGAAGTCTCCCAAAAGCATGTGGGAAAAGGTGTTATGGCCTGATGAAACCAAGATTGAACTTTTTGGCCATAATTCCAAAAGATATGTTTGGCGCAAAAACAACACTGCACATCACCAAAAGAACACCATACCCACAGTGAAGCATGGTGGTGGCAGCATCATGCTTTGGGGCTGTTTTTCTTCAGCTGGAACTGGGGCCTAAGTTAAGATAGAGAGAATTATGAACAGTTCCAAATACCAGTCAATATTGGCACAAAACCTTCAGGTTTCTGCTAGAAAGCTGAACATGAAGAGGAACCTCATCTTTCAGCATGACAATGACCCAAAGCATACATCCAAATCAACAAAGGAATGGCTTCACCAGAAGAAGATTAAAGTTTTATAATGGCCCAGCCAGAGCCCAGACCTGAATCCGATTGAAAATCTGTGGGGTGATCTGAAGAGGTCTGTGCACAGGAGATGCCCTCGCAATCTGACAGATTTGGAGTGTTTTTGCAAAGAAGAGTGGGCAAATCTTGCCAAGTCAAAATGTGCCATGCTGATAGACTCATACCCAAAAAGACTGAGCGCTGTAATAAAATCAAAAGGTGCTTCAACAAAGTATTAGTTTAAGGGTGTCCATAATTATGCAACCATATTATTTTATTTTTATATTTTGTCTTCCCTCTACCTAAAAGATTTCAGTTTGTTTTTCAATTGAGTTGTACAGTTTATAGGTCACATTAAAGGTGGAAAAAGTTCTGATATGATTTATCTTTGTCTCATTTTTTTACAGCACAGAAACCTGACATTTTAACAGGGTTGTGTAGACTTTTTATATCCACTGTATATAGGTATATTATATTCCTAGTAAAATCCAGAAACCTTCCATGTGCCTTTAACAGTTGAACCATTAGTCACTATTACTACACATTGATGATTTATGTGGAGGTAAATTATAGTCCATTCAAATTAGTGGAAAGCTAAATTAAAAAATAATGTGTCACATGTAATATAATTCTGTTAAAATTGTTCTGGACCTTAAATGATATTCACAAATTAGAAACAATTTAAAGGAGTGTGACTAAATTGGGACATGGTCTAAAAGAGAACATTTTTAAGGAAAGTCTTTTTTTATAAGAATTTAATATGTACAGATTAGAGGAGAGGGGTGATATGATAGAAACCTTCATATATAGAGGTTTTAATTTAAGGGTTATACAAGAACAAGATATCATTGAAGTTGGAGGGATGAATATGGCAGAAGTGCTACTAAATAGACAAGTGGAGCAGCCTTCCAGCAGAATTGGTAGGGACAAACACAGTAAAATAATGTAATCATCTCTGGACATTAAGATTATATTTTTGGTAGAATATCCAGAGTAAATTGATTTTTTACTGCAACCGATTTTATATTGGTATAAGTTATTCAAATGGCAGTGCTGATTTTATTACACAAAAGGACAGATTAACTAAGCTACTAGGAGGCCATGAAGGAGCTACAACCACAATGTATGGTTTTATTCAAATTTCCATAGAATAGAACATTTCATAGGCCCTATTCTTTTTCCGAGACGCTTACTGAATTGAACCCAATGTATGCTACAATGAAAGCGATATCTCACTGGTAAGTATGATATCAGAAATACAGATAGAGAAGTGTTCAGCACCCTTTGTAATTTGTATATATCTTTATAAATCACTGCAAAATACTGTTTGTTGGCACTTCATAAAAAAAACTTACTATATTAGTAGCAATAAAAACAGTGTATGAAATCCTTTGCAATTTGTAATTCTTGCAATTTAGTGTTTTTATTATTCTGACACTCTTTATTAGAGAGAAGTTGCAGAATAAAAGAATAAGACAGAATAAATGTATTACTTTTATTTCACACACAAAAAATGAGAGATTTACAGTGTTAGTTTCACAGAAGGTCAGGGTGAGATCACGTGCACCCGAGGCTTATGATAAACATGCCTGCCGCTGCATTATACTTTCACATGCAGCTTCACACATCTGATTCCCTTGTTAACGTTTGTTTTGGAAATACTGCATAGCAACCGGAAAACTTTGGCTACAACTTCAAGTATATTAATTTGACATTAAATCTTAAAAAATCCAGATCTTCTTCAATGTTTGGACAGGCTTTCCAGATGAAAAGCACAACATTGTTTGACTGGCTCAAAGCCTGATTAATTTGCTTTTTCTTTACAGTTATCATAATGGTGAAACCAATACCAATCAGTCGTATGGTGCTAAAACCAATACCAATCAGTCGTATGGTGCTAAGAAGGTTGGGTCTGATAAGGGAATGTAAGGGGATATTTCTCCAACCTTATGTAATGAAGAGCCAAGCTGCAACAATTAGTGTGAATAAGCAGTGTCACTATATAAGAAAAAAACTTTGTCTAAGTTAAAACTATACAATTTAGGTGGGCTCTTAACTCGTAGATACTGATTTCCTCTTCTCTGTAAAGCAATTGAAATTCAATGGAAAACTTTAAAAAAAAAGAATTCTGAAACAAAACATCCCATATGATATGCAGCCCCATTAAAATCCCTCTACATGGTAAATTGTAGCTCGTAGCGTAGCCCATAAGACTTACTGCTATTAAATTAGCCTCTTAAAGCAACCATATGATGACATGTGGGTTAAGACGCAGCAAGGCAGAAAAAAGGCCTACGGGACGTGGAATGTGAAACTTCACGGCCGCAAATCGTTTGTTCTCTCAAGCCCGTAAACCCCTCCTCATTCCCAACCCCCATCCTCAACTCCCCTCCTCAACCCCCCTCCTCATCTTCAACCCCCCTCCTCAACCCCCCTCCTCATCCTCAACCCCCTCCTCAACCCCCCTCCTCATCCTCAACCCCCTCCTCAACCTCTCTCCTCAACCCCCTCCTCATCCTCAACCTCCCTCCTCAACCCCCCTCCTCATCCTCCCTCCTCAACCCCCCTCCTCATCCCCCCTCCTCAACCTCCCTCCTCAACCCCCCTCCTCACCCCCTCTTCTCAACCTCCATCCTCAATCCCCCTCCTCAACCCCCCTCCTCAACCCTCCTCCTCAACCTCCCTCCTCAACCCCCTCCTCATCCTAAACCCCCCCTTATCCTCAACCCCCCTCCTCAACCTCAACCCCCTCCTCATCCTCCCTCCTCAATCCCCCTCCTTACTTTACCCCTCTCTAATTACCTACCCCTCTCCCTTTCCCCTCACTTCCGGCTGCGTCGGGACCCGGCCAATGCTAATGACGTGACGCGAATGTGACGTCACGTTATTAGCATATGCCAGGTCCCGACGCAGCAGGAAGACGCGCAGAGGAGCGGAGGAGCAGCTGCTGATGGAAGGTAAGTGAGGGGAAAGGGAGAGGGGGAGGTAATTAGAGAGGGGTAAAGTGAGGAGGGGGTTGAGGAGGGGGTTGAGGATGAGGAGGGGGGTTGAGGATGAGGAGGGGGGTTGAGGAGGTAGAAGGAGGAGGATGATAAGGGAGGGGGAGGGAAAGAGACACAAGGGAGAGGGGGGAAAGAGACACAGTAGAGGGAGAGGGGGGAAGAGACACAGGGGGGAAAGAGACACGGGGGGGAAAGAGACACGGGGAAGAAAGAGACACGGGGGGGAAAGAGACACGGGGGGGAAAGAGACACAGGGGGGAAAGCGACACGGGGGGGAAAGCGACACAGGGTGACTCCAGTATCAGCTGAGGAGGCCTTTTTCAGCCTTAAAAAAAAGGGCTGAAAAACTCGGCTTATACTCATAGTAATTAAGGTTGAAAAAAGACTTTCAGTCCATCAAGTTCAACCTTTTAAGATCTCCTCTGATCTGCAATATGCAGATTAGTTATTACTAATTAGTTGTTAATCAATTAATAATAGTATAGTATTTGAGGTTGAATAAAGACTGTTAGTCCATCAAGTTTAACCTTTTTAGATCTCTCTTGATCTTTTTAATATGTGGACTATTTGTTATTAATTGTTAATTGATCCAGAGGAAGGCAAACAGAAAAAAAAAATCCCCATTGTAACTTTGCCAATTGTCTCATAAGGGAAAAAAAAAAGCAAAATTCCTTCCTGACCCCAGAAACTGGCGATCAAATTTCTCCCTGGATCAATATTCCTTGCTAGTTATCTAGGATAGCCTTGAATGCCCTCTTTATTCAAAAATATATCTAACCCCTTTTTGAAGTTAACTATCGAGTTCGCTGTCATCACCTTCTTTGGTAAAGAATTCCACAGTTTAACCACCCTAACTGTGAAGAACACTTTTCTTGGCTTAAGGTGAAATCTTTTTTCCTCTAACCTCAAGGGATGTCCTCTTGTCAGTTGCTACAAAAAGTTCACTTGACAAAGCCTTATATTGACCCTGGATGTATTTAAATAAGGTAATCATATCCCCTTGTAGATGCCTTTTTTCAAGCGAAAATAAGTTTAATTCAGTTATTCTTTCTTCATAACTTAGCCCCTCCATTCCCCTTATTAGTTTTGTTGCCCTTCTCTGTACTTTGTCCAGCTCTAAAATGTCCTTTTTATGAAGTGGTGCCCAAAATTGTACTCCATATTCCAAATGAGGGCGTACTAGAGATTTGTATAGTGGCAGAATTATATTTGCTTCCCTGGCTTCTATACCCTTCTTAATACATGCTAATATTTTACTTGCCTCTGGAGCTGCTGCTTGGCATTGAGCACTGTTACCTAGGCGGTTGTCCAAAGTACTCCCAAATCCCTTTTAATATCTGATACACCTTGCTCCATTAAGATTAGAAATTGCACTGCTATTTTTCCTTCCCAAATGCATAACCTTACATAACCCTTAGTGTCATCAGTAAGAATGTTATTTCTTCTTTTTTCATTGCTTCTTCAGTTTACAAGCAAATATACAGATGTCCTCTTTAAATTATGGTGAGCTGGATTGTATCCCAAAATTGGATACTGAGGTGATTTGCCCAACTAGCAGATAGAAGATAAATCTTGGGCAATAATATAAGACAACATTTTTATAAACAGTAGCATAATAATCTTTTAAACAATTTTAACTATGAAATGTATGAATAACTCAACTCGCTCGAAACTCTCCACCTTTTATCTTCTCTATTGTTTAAAAATAATACGTTTTGAGAAACATACGCTCAAATTCCCTCAAAAAGGACTAATTATTATTATTATGTTTTTTTGTAAAGTGCCAACATATTCCATATCACTGTACAAGGCAAAACAAAATGGACACATTGCAAAGAGTGGAGAGCCCTGTCATTGAGTTTAGGATCTAGTGTTTTCGCTGAAGCACTTTACAAGATTAAAAGCTCCCAAACTTACAATCTAATGAGTTAGGGTGGGAGGGTGATAGATGTATTGTGCACGCTAGGGCTGAATGTGATAAGCTTCTTTGAACAGATGTGTTTGAGTGAGATTTTGAAGGGTTTGAAGCAAGAGGATAGTCTAGTGGAGTGAGGCAATGAGTTCCAGAGAATAGGGGCAGCACAAGAAAAGTCCTGAAGGGGCGAGTGGGGGAGTATTTTGAGATGAGAGCAGAGATATAAAGGTCAAGATTTAAAATTTTATTCTGGAGGCTACAGGAAGCCAGTGGAGTGATTGACAGAGAGGTGATGCAGACACTGAGCTTTGAGAGTTGTACATAAGTCTAGCGGATGCATTCATTATTGATTGGAGTGAAGACAGACGGTTGATGGGGAGGAAATTGCTTCCTCTTGCTTAAGCTGTTAGCTCCGCCCCTAATCGATTTTAATTATGTTTAATCGTATTAGGAATCTTTGCTCTGTACCTTTAGTTTTTGGGAAAGGATATCTGATTTGCCTTTAGCCTATTTCAGAGAATACCCAGACTAAAACAGTACAACACATGTCTAGTAGGACTATTCAAAACGTCCAGTATACTGGATATTCATATATATGCTTTACCAAAAGCTAAAATAGGATTCTGTTGTTGTTCAGTCATTCAGTCATGTCTGACTGTCTTTGACCCTATGGAACACAGCATGCCAGGCACATCTGTCAGCCTCTGCCTCTCTGAGCTCCCTCAAGTTCATGTTCATTGTTTCAATGACCTCATCTATCTGCCGTCCACTTCTTTGTGTGCCTTCAGTTTTTCCCAGTACCAGAGTCTTCTCTAGGGAATCCTGTCTTCTTATGAAATAGATAAAATCTTTTAGTTTTAGCCTCATGATCATACCTTCTAGTGAACAGAATGGCTTTATTTTCAGAATCTTTGGAATTGGATATTCTTGCAAAATGAAATGGTGTAATCTTGGGTACCAGCCAAGCGGGTTTCTTCAAATCCTGATGCTCTGTTAATTCTGATACACACAAACATAAAATGGAGTTCTTATTTATTGATCTGACAGCTAAGTGTCTCCTGCAGCATACTGTGTGGGAACCGTAGGGCTTTATTACAGCGGGGAAACAGCACTTGTGCATGGTAACCCAGTCTACATACAGCTTTGTAGGGGCTATAATTGGAATTCATATGTAGCTTGAGCACAAAAAAACCCTCTGTTGCGAAGAAAGTCTTTTTGCGCTCGTATCTATCGGATTGGAATTGGACTCTTCGTACTCGAATTACATGAACTTCTCATTCTTACTTGGTCACTTACATCTTGCACTGCATATTTTATTGAATATTGTAAAGTGTTGGCATTAAAAGGACACTGAATATCCATAGCATTCATTTAAAGAGCCTGTTTTAAACATTACAATTAATTTAAATACACTATCTGTTTATTACGCTTACATAAAATTGAGGGAGGTGTTTGCAATTGTATTGCAGATACAATTTGCAGATACATTACTATTTATGAATAATTTTGTTTAAATTAATTTGTACTTACACAGCATAAACTGGCATGGAAGTAGACATTAAATTTGCATAGAACTCAACAAACACTTCTGCTCTTATTGAAGGATTCCTGCTCATGCGCTAGTCTCCTGTCTCTCACATGCTGTTGCCAATGTTCAGTATGCCGCGAGCACTAGTGGGAAAGAGTACTGTACAGCAAACAAACAAACTTACAATCCACCGCTATGAGTTTTCTCTGCATTTGTCTAAAAGAAGGACAATATAATAAATGAAGCAAAGCTTCTGAGACCAGAAAAATATAAATTATTTACTCTTTGAAACCTTTGCAAGACCTGTTAACATTTTCCATCTTTTGATAGAAGTCTCTGCACTTTTATTCCATAGACCACTGTTAAAATATACCACTGGTACAAAAAACAAACAAAACATGGAGAATAAAACAAGCACTGTATTATGTAATGGAAACTGAGATCACAAGATAAAGGAAGAGTTAAAATAGGGGCATCCCTGTTTGCTTGAAGAGTTCGGGAATTGCCTCTTCACACAGAGAAAAGCCAGACGTGTTCTGCTTTTTGTACTGTCACAATAATGTATGTGGCTAATCCTTAATTAGACCCTTTTCCAAAAATGCTTGGGAAGCTACAACAAAATAACATGTTTGCTTTTTTGGGAGGCAAAAGGCAACAAATATTGAACCAAATCAGTTTTCAATATGAGAGATAGGATAAGATATGATTCCTTATAACTCAACCTATTGGCACTCAATCACATGTTGTGTTTATGAATTCTTGGCTCTACGGATTACCATTTCAGTAAGTATAGGATTCCCCTTTGTACAATATTCCAGTTGCTAATTCATTCCCTTAGAGAACATACATACAGTATATAGTTATTGCACTGTTTTATGTAAGACTTTCCACATCAAACGACAGATGGCACCATATTTAACATAATCTTGAAAGGGATCTTTTTACTTTTTATGGGGATTTGCCACTATTTCACAAGGCCATTTCTTATTAATTAACGGCAAAGGTTTTCTTGTGAGGTAAGTTTCATAGACAGCAGAGGTTCTAAGGATTTGCCAGAGTTGTTTTCTACAACCTAATTTTGTATTCCAACTGGGTGCATTGAAAACAAATTTAGTACTTCCAATAAATCTCATTACATTATTTAAGTTGGGAGGCAAGCAACACTTATCTATAAAGTGGTAATGACATATGAGAGATATTTGATACCTTACAAAAATATTTTAGAATCTCTGGATATTAATGCTAAAATTTACAATTTCCCATTACATTTTATAAGCCACATACAGTATCACATAGACTGATTTTGAAGCAGATAAGAAGCAATAGGCCCATTTGATCTGTCAATTTGATATGCCTTAAAAGCTTTGATTTAATAGATTCTTGAGAAAGCCTTAATCATATACCAGATAAGCTGTATTTGTTGCTACTAGTTCCACAATGGAAGGGGGTGGGAGAGAAAAAGAGGGAGAGAGAGAGGGGGAGGGAGAGACAGGGATGGGACAGAGTGAGGGAGGGAGAGCGTGACAGAGAGAGAGGGAGAGCGACAAGGAGGGAGGGAGAGAGAGGGGGCAAGAGAGAGGGGGACGAGAGAAAGGGAGGGAGGGGAGGAGAGGGGGTTGCTATAGACAGAGTGAGATAGAGGGCACACAGAGAAAGAAAGCACTGAGAGCGACAGAACAGACTATATGATACCGTCATTTATCACAGGCAAATTACTAGTTAGTAACAATATTAGTTAAACATTTGAATCTTCCATCAGGATGGAAGTGATAAACATAATTTTCAAATATTGATATATGTGATGCTTATACAATAATGTTTGAACAAAAAACGAAGTCAGAGGAGCTCAATCAGAGAACGAACTAATCTTAATAGGTCAGTTCTATGGACATGATAACCCACTCTGAGAGCAACCTCTTTTAGCCACTTGTGCCCTTTACAGGGAGAAATATCCTGTAGTATATCAGTCTGGTCTCATTCACTAGAGTGGTCCAGCCCCGAAATACCAGGCAATTCTACTCTGAACAGGAGAAAAAGCAAACCCTACAGGATATTTCTCCCTGTGAAGGGCACAAGTGAGATAAAAGAGGCTGCTCTCAGAGTGGGTTATCATGTCCATAGAACTGACCTATTAAGGTTAGTTCGTTCTCTGATTGAGCTCCTCTATTTTGTTTGTTTTTTGTTTATACAATAATGTTTAAAATGAAAGTTAATGCAATAATATGTGATATTTATATGAGTGACTTGATTTTATTAGCATCTGTAAAGAAATATACAGCTCAGTCCTGAGATCCTCTTTAAAATTAATCTCTTGGAGCAGTCTGCTGTGAGTGAGCATTATTTTTGCTGCGCATTTTCCTGGATGTAAGTAAAAAATTGCATTTTTTTTAAAATATGGTTTTTTGAATTATTTTAGTTGACATATAAATTAAATATTGAGCTTATGTTGGTTTCAAATATTTAAAAATATCGATTTAAAATACAAATGAGATGATAAGAAAAAAAGAGAAATTATGTAGTTAGTGTTTTAAAACAGTAACAATCTTAACAACCGAATAAAAATGCAAAATAGTACACCCAAGAGTGATAGAAGTGGGTGTTGCATCAGGTACCCACTCTCTATATTATGTTGGAGAGGAATCACTCAAATGGTCTGGCTCCTGGATCTTGCTTAATAACAAATGACCTCCAATGCAAATTGGATGTAGGGTATTAAGTATCATCCATGTAGTTTGCTGAAAGCAAATTGTAAAAAAAGCTAATTGTCATTGCTTTTTGTTTTTTTATTTGAGAGGGAGTAGGTATATAAAAGGTTGCCATTAATTGTAAAATGTTTCTTTGTCTTCTTTGGAGTCTGTCTATTCCAAATACATAAGTCGAACACATTTTGTGTGTCATAGCTGTTTAGTAGGAGAGTTCTTGTATGTCCAATAGAATAGAATCGTCTGTTTGATTATAAACATATCTTGTTTTGTCTTTGAGGTTTTAACAATGCAAGCATGCATAATGTAAGGTATCTGCAACGTATCTATATCTTTAATGGACAGAGTGGTGAGAACTCTTCAACATGCCTCTCACTACACTTAGACCCCTATTCAATTTGCTATTCAATTGGCGTCTTTTCGCTAGCTGGCAAATGATTTACAGGTAACGGGCTGAAAATCCCTGTGATTGTTAAAATCGTAACTCCGACCCAGCTAAGCCTTTGATCTTTCAAGCCCGTAAGTGTTACAATCGCAAATCGTTATTCACTTGCTACAATTCCTCAAGCCCGTAAATGTTCTCATACCCGTAAATGGCAAATGTAGTAGAAAATCCGACGAGTACCAGATAGGACTCGCAAGGGGGTTAAACACCTGTTCATAGCAATGTAAATGCAAATAAAAAATACTGCACTTTAAAAGATGGGGAAATCAATGAAAGACATTAGAATTAATTGCACAACAGTCTTAAGCTCACAAATCTGCAATCCAATTTTTGTTTTTTTTATTTTTAATCTCTGTGTCATAACAATCTCGGGAATCAAGTAGTGTGAAGATTCCAGATAGGGCACTATTCAGCTCCAACACTTCCTGCCTTTTAGATACAGGAATGGCACTTAATATGCTGGCAACCTTTGTTGAAGAAATAGGCCTCTCGGTGACCGGCAGTCATATCAATCCTTCTTAAAGAAATACACCATAGTCTATATATTTCAGAAGCATGGTTTTTAATATGGACTCCCTCACTGCATTTCTAAAACAGCACTGAGCCCAGTCAAAGTATTTTTCTACCCCAGTTACATCACAGTGGGCTGAACACATGCAAATCCCCCGCCCAGATTAGCATTACCCAATGTTCTGCAGTGACATTGTGTGGACAAGCATGGGAATTACATGTCCTATATACAAAATGGCTACAGGATCCAAAAGTCCATTGGTCAGGAAAACAGAACTTCACAAGCACTCTGCCCTGCAACTCAGCGAGGAGGGGGTGATCTCTTCCGGATTGCCCCTGATGTGCTGACTGCTCCGTTCTGGTGTAAGTCATTGTCAGTTTTAGAAAAACAATAGTCTCCAAGAGTCCATAGTCCAGTGTCCACAGGGTAAAAATGCTTCAATATGTTTCAATAATAGGACCAGTAAGGACACCCAGCCCATACAATTTTGGGCATAGCCTCCATGCCTAACGCCTCCCCCGGGCCATTGCATATGCCCCCTCCCTCCCCATCCATTGGGTAAAACAATTTCCTTGGGAAGCTGCAGGGGAGACAATGCAGTAGGGGTCGATGATGAGCCACACCATGGGGTACCCTCCTTTCCAATCCACGAATACTGGCCCACCAATTTAGTTCTTTGCCAATGCCACCCTCTCCAGCCAGGCCAGTACAAACAGCTGACTTGCAGCATCTAAAACAGTCATTGGGCCTATTAGTTCACCCAGTCCAAAAGGACCCAGGGTGGTACACAGTCCAGGTGACAGTTCCCAAGGTGAAATGGCTAGACCCCCTCCCAAAAGCCAGGTCCAGTGCCCTCCTCTTCCCAATGTCTGAGGGGAAACATTTTCCTTGGGAGCCGCATAAAATTATACCTCCAAGGAGGAACATACCGGTCTGATCCTGAACCCAGCATCCATGATGGTGGTCTGGACAGGAGGCTACACTTCCTGAGATGACACCTGGATCAGGGCCTCACATCCTCCTTCCTCGGCTCCCACCGTCTGGGCATAGGGCTCACCTCCATTGGGATCTTTTGTCACTGGGTCCACTGGCAGGATCTCTCCTACTGTCCCTTGATCTATGGCTGGCCCCTGGGCCATGGTCAGGGCACTGTACCCCCACTCTCTCTTTAATTGATTTGCTGGGTCTCTGTTTAGCAGGATCTCAGGGATCATAACTTCCTCTGCCCTCTGGTCTGTGGCTAGCTCTCTGACAATTTTTTTATCAGCTGGATAATTCTTTAATGGCTCACAGTCCATTTTCTCCTCCAAGGGCTGGTGGGTATGCCTGCTCCCACCCAGATTCTCCCTTGCATCTGCAATCTGACAGTCCTTTTTTTTTCCCCATTGCCTTGTCCTTAGGAATGGTGTCCCCACCACCTGCGTAGGGATGTACCTACTGGTCTGCCCTGCTCCCAGGGCTGCTTGCTGAGCCTGTCCCTGGAACTGTGGCTAGCTCTCTGACATTTTTATCAGCTAGAGTTCCTTTAATGGCTCACAGTCAATTCCCAGGGCACAGTGAGCATAGCTGCTCCCATCCAGACCGCCTGCTTTGCATGGGTTCTGCCAACAGTCCTCTGTGTCCCCTTCCAGAGCTGCACCTCTCACACAGCCAGTGCTCTCTGAGGGCAAACAATAATCAAAATAGCTGTATGCTTCCAGTGCTTCCTGGTGCTAGGATGTGTCTTCCTCATCCTCATCTGATTGGTGGGGCACTTCAAAGTACTTGAGCCAGGTCCCACCTGGGCCCACCTCCTCAAGCAGTTCCTCATACTCTTTTTCCAAGTTCATTTCTTGGTCAAGAAATGGCTCAATCAATGCTGCATCCTCTGTCCCTGGTCCCACTCCCAATTCCCTTTCATCAGCTCCAGTGTGAAGAAGAGCTCTTGTAATGCAGTAGTTGGTGTCATCAGGTCATCATACTGTATTGCCAAAATGACCTCCTCACCCACCAGATACTCTAGCCACTCTGCTAGGTGTCTGCCAGGTTGGAGACGCAGGAATATCACGCGCTGATTCAGAAGATCTGTTTCCATATCACCCATCATGGCAGTTCGGATGTCTTTGTCGCTGCCTCATCCTGGTTTTCAGGCTCATTTTCTCCTTGATTGCCTCTGCTGTACAGGCTTTCAGTTGACTCCACCACTCTTTCAAAGATGACGCTGGTCGTCCTGCCTGCCTCTGGGTCAGGCGCTGCTGAGTCTTTTTGTCTCCTCCACATCTCTTGAAAATACGGATCCCTGCCCGGGATAGATCACCGCACTTCATGCTTACTGTTACTGCCGGTACCTGCACCGAGATCCCACCACTGCCACCAGTTTGTGAAGATTCCATATAGGCTCCAACTCCAAACAGGGCACTATTCGGCTCCAACACTTCCTGCCCTTTAGATACAGGAATTGACCTTAATATGCTGGCAACCTTCGTTGAAGGAATGGGCCTTTCGGTGACCCACAGTCATATCAATCCTTCTTAAAGAAATACACCATAGTCTATGTATTTGAGAAGCATGACTTTTAATATGGACTCCGTCACTGCATTTCTAAAACTGACCCCAGACAAAGTATTTTCCTCCCTCAGTTACATCACAGTGGGCTGAACACATTCATATCCCCCCTCAGATTAGCATCACCCAATCATAGCTTGTCCACCTTGGGGGGGAAGGGGAACCACATGGCCTCAGAGCGGCAACATAGACAAAGGGCCTGTAATTACCCTAATGTCCTGCAGTGACATCTTGTGGACAAGCATGGGAATGACATGTCCTATATACAAAATGGCTACAGGATCCAAAAGTCCCCTGGTCAGGAAAACAGAACTTCACAGAAATTAATACATATCAGGCCACCTACATGGACTAGAACAGTATCACTATTCATTTTTATTATTTTGTACAGTGCCGGGTTGCGAGTCCAATCGCTTATCGGACCTCTAAGCTTTAATTGGTTGTTTAACCTCCATGTTGTACTGACGTTATGATGACGGTCTCATTTACTATTGACTGACTCTAAAGTTGTGGTACTTACAGCCTTGCTTAATTGATCATGATCACGCACTGAAATGCAACTTATGATTGCATGGTTTACAGTTTAAGCTTTCTGCCAGGTAGTTGCAGATTTGTTGAATTGAATCGCTCTGTAACTGTTGCAAATTTCAAGCACGCAGACTTACGGCCAGTATGAAGGCAACTTACAATTGAATTGTGGCCTTAGTCTGTCCTCAATTCCACATAAAGCGTGTTTAAAGAAATATGCTTTGGGGTTTTAGTATCATATCTGCAGAAAACGTTTCTGATTTATAGGATAAACCGCTTAGTTTTTCTTCTTGGATCCTCACATGTTAAATGCCTTACTTCTTGTTTTTAGCTGTTAGTCTTAAAAGGACAAAGCCCTATAAATAAAAAAGGGCAACTAAAATGAAGCATAATCTAAAAAGATTAAATGTGTAAGGAAAGTTTTCATGATCTAAATATGTATCGCTTAGAGAACAGAATGGAGAGGGCAATATGATAGAAACTTTCAAATATAACAAAGAAGTTAATAATGTTCAAGAGGAATTTTCCTTAAAAAGAGAAATGCATAATCAAAATGTCAAGATTTGAAGTTGGAAGATTTAAGGGTAATATGAGAAAGCACTACTTTATAGAAAAGGTTAAAAGTAAAATGGAACAGCCTTCCAGTAGAAATGGTAGGGTCAAACACAGTTAAGGAATGTAAGCAACCCTGGGATAGCTATAAGGTTTATATGAGGATTAATTAAGCCAAACGTTTAGCTAGATGGTATCTCAGACCAGATGGGTCTAATCTTTTATCAAATCTGTGTTTATTTGAGTACAAAAAATGTCTATCTGAGCTAATGACATATAAGTCATGTAAAAGAGAGGATTTAAACAAAAAACTAGTTGTTTAAAGGGACATGAGAGGTGTCTAGATTTCACTAGAAATATAACATACCTATGTATCTCTTTATTTTATTAAAAAGTGCTTAAAAGCTCTATTATTTCTGACTAAAATCTTACAAATAATTCCTAACAGTTTTTTCCCCTCTGCAGCTAATGAAGACAGCCGCTCATTGCAGGGCTCGTAAAGTAGAAGGGGGGAGATGCTCGCAATGACACTCGACGGCACTCATTGCACGGCCAGCAAGTTAGAGGGGGGAGAGCCTCGCTTGGTGTGGCAAACAGCATTGCCAGGCTTCAAATATTATTGCTGTCATTTTTGACGGGCAAGTCGCTAGTGTATATTATATTCCTAGTGAAATCCAGAATCCTTCCATGTCCCTTTAAGGCTTATGGACTTGGTATTGAAGACTACAAATGCATGTATTTCAAGATTTATAAGTGTACTTTCAACTATCAATTATAATACTCTGTGGTACAGTTTCTTTTACTCAGCTAAGGAAATTAATAATTTCTTCTGAATTGCCGAAGATGTTATTTCTTATGGTCTAATATAATCTAATTCCCTCTCCCAGAGGAGCTCAGCCTGGCTTGCACTCAAGGCATGACATACACGCATGGTCATTTAAACTATTTCAAAACAGCTCTCAACCAACTACTCAAAGATAAACCTGATCTGCTGTGATTGTTCACATGTCTATTCAGCAACTTGTGTCTATTTCACAGGAAAATACTCTGCCACTGACCTACAAATATAAAGGCGCACAGTTCAGATGGGTAAGATATGTCTATTTGCGTTACATAGTAATTGAGGTTGAAAAAAATACTATTAGTCCATCAAGTTCAACCTTTTTAGATCTCCTCTGATCTGACATATGCAGATTGTTAACTGATCCAAAGGAAGGCAAACAGAAAAAAAAACAGTGAAACTTTGAGTGGAAAACATTTAATTCCTTCCTTACCCCAGTTACCGGCGATCGTCTTTCTCCCGGGATCAATACTCCCTCTCTAGTTATCAAGGATAGGCCTGAATACCCTTTTTATTTAAAAATATATACAATTCCTTGATAACGTTATCTATCGAATCCGCTGTCACCACCTCCTT
This sequence comes from Discoglossus pictus, assembly GCA_027410445.1. Classification (NCBI taxonomy): domain Eukaryota; kingdom Metazoa; phylum Chordata; class Amphibia; order Anura; family Alytidae; genus Discoglossus; species Discoglossus pictus. Next base: position 62,981,890 of record CM050166.1, read on the forward strand.
TGGTAGAGAATTCCACAGATTAACCACCCTTACTGTGAAGAACCCTTTTCTTTCTATATGGTGGAATCTTTTTACTTGTAACTTTCAAAGGATGTCCTTTTGTCAGCTGAAAACCTCTTGGCACAAAAAATTCACTTGACAAAGCCTATTTATATATTTATATAAGGTAATCATATCTCATCTTAGATGCCTTTTTTCTAGAGAAAATAAGTTTACATGCCAGAACTCACTGAGGTGAAGAATGATACAATGTATTAGCCTGATACTGAATTTGAATGTTATGCTAATTATAAGTGGTGTTTTCTAGGGGTGTACATGATCAAATACAAATGCCAAAAAACATAGGAAATTTTACTAACTTCAAAGTAAGCTAATTCATGTTTATTTTGGGATATTTTTGTGCAAAAAATGATTTCATACACTACTAATTCTCCTCTATCAGATGCAATCGTAATCCAGCTCACTTACATATCCCTTACAAAGTATAGGCACGTTTTGCTGCATTATCCATTGATACCCATGACTTGTCCACTTAAAAGTTTATTTTTTTCACAAAAGTTTTAAAAGAACATTACAATCTGCCTATATGTTATACATTGTTGTTTATACAGTAGAAAACTCTTAAAATATATACCTCTGTCTGTGAGCTCCATCATATATATTGTATATTGTGCTAATTTGTGACAGATTATACTAATTTTTGGCACTGTGTACTAATTGGCCTAACTCTTTGTTATCATATAGTCTATTGATATTAACCAATTAATGTACAAACTACCTTAAAAAAACACTGAAGCATCATATTTATAGTGTGTTGTTTTTAATTAATATGTTTCATAATGGGCAAAATGTTACTAGAAAATCCTAAATTTTACTATTTAACCTTTGTACTTAATTTTGCTTAAATGGAGTTCAACATTTGCTTTTTTCCTAATTTACAGCCTTATTAAATTGCAATTCGGTAAATTTAAGTTTTTAGTTAGTGAAGACCTTGCTTTTGGATAGAAATTCACTAACTAATAACTTCTGTAAAAAAAATATGCTATGTGCTTATATAGAGCCCTTTTAAATTTACTGAATCACAATTTAATAAGGCTGATAATTACTCATATGGGAGGGATCCTGAAAGTAGACTGAAACTCTACTTAAATATTGCCATCACTAATATAGTTTCTAAACTGTGTGTAACGCTCCAGAGGGAGCGCATGCTCATTTTAGAGACTATATGTAAGGAATTCCAGCCGCGCATGCAAACAGTGCGGCGACATCCACACATGCGCACAGTGCGAGAGGAGGGGAAGAGATAGAAGGGGAAGGGGGGGAAGAGACACAGGGGAGAGAGAAAGGGAGAAAGAGACAGAGGGGGAAAGGGGGAAAGAGACAGTGGGGATGGAGGAGGGGGAAAGAGACAGGGGAAAGGGGGAAAGAGACAGAGGGGAGGAGGGGGGAAGAGACACAGGGGAGTGATGAGGAGGAAAGAGACACAGGAGAGGGAGAAAGAGGAAGAGACAGGGAAAGGGGGAAAGAGACAGAGGGGAGGGAGGAGGGGGAAAGAGACAGAGGGAGGGGTGGGGAGACAGCGGGAAGGGAGAGGGGAAAGAGACACAGGGAAGTGAGAGGGGAAGGAGACACAGGGGAGGAAGGGGGAAAGAGACACAATGGAGTGAGAGGGGGGAAGAGACACAGGGGAGGGAGATGGGGAAGAGACACAGGGGAGGAAGGAGGGGGGAAAGAGACACAGGGAAGGGAGAGGGGGGAAGAGACACAGGGAAGGGAGAGGGGGAAAGAGACACGGGAGGGAGGAGGAGGAAAGAGACACAGGGGAGGGAGGAGGGGGGAATGAGACACAAGGGAGGAAGAGGGGGAAGAGACACACTGAAGGGAGAGGGGGAGAGACACAGGGGAAGGAGAGGGAGGAAGAGACACAGGGGAAGGAGATGGGGAAGAGATGCAGGGGAGGGAGAAGGGGTAAGAAATAAAGAGGAGGGAGGGGGTAAGAGGCACAGGGGAGGGAGGAGGGGTGAAAGAGACATAGGGAAGGGAGAGGGGGAAAGAGACACAGGGAAGGGAGAGGGGAAAAGAGACACAGGGGAGGGAGGAGGAGGGAAGAGACACAGAGGAAGGAGAGGGAGGAAGAGACACAGGGGAAAGAGAAGGGGAAGAGACACAGGGGAGGGAGATGGGGAAGAGACACATGGGAAGGAGATGGGGGAAGAGATACAGGGGAGGGAGATGGAGGAGAAGAAACAAAGAGGAGGGAGAGGGGGTAAGAAGGAACAGGGGAAGGAGGAGGGGAAGAGACACAGGGGAGGGAGAGTTGTGGAAGAGACAAAGGAGAGGGAGGAGGGGGGAAGAGACACAGGGGAGGGGCACAGAGACACAGGGGGAGACACACAGGAGAGGGGGGAAGAGACATCGGGGAAAGAGATACAAGGGAGGGGGGAAGAGATACATGGGAGAGAGTGGGGGAAGAGACACAGGAGGGGGAGAGAGACACAGGAAAGGGAGAGACACAGGGGAGGGAGAGGGGGGAAAGAGACAGAGGGGGAGAAAGAGACAGAGGGGGGAAATGGGGAGGGAAGAGACACAGGGGAGGGAGAGTGGGAAAGAGGGGGATGGGGGGGAATATATATATTATCCCATCATTTATGACAGGCAAACGAATAGTTTTACATAAATAATAATATTAGCTCTTACTAGAAGCACCGCTCCACATATTACTGACAGCTATGAATTGTAAATGTCCAAAATGGAAGGCTTTAGACATGTCGAGTCTGCTGAAGCTAATATTTTCTTTAAAAATGCTTTATATGCTGATCTTGTTTGTTACATACATCATGCTATAGGTGTATAACATTCATAGTTAAAAATAATTTGTGTACATGGCAGAATCTTTTTTTTTAAGGTGTTTAAATCTGAAGCTATAGGTCCAATTTAAATATGAATTATCAGATGAAATAAAAATGCATTACTTAATATCGAAGAACACGTATTTTGTTTAAGTGCCAAATACATTCAACCGTCCTAACCTATGACTCAGTATGGTATAAATGTAGTTACTCATATTCCGTTGACACCGTTTTGGATAGGGATAATATAGCAGGCCGACTGATGATTTTTGTAAACTGTCATCTTCGAATAATTGAAGATAAATTGAGGACAAGCTGAATGGTTCCAGTATCTGGATGAAACACAAAATTCCAAATATTTTGTACACTGATTTATGTCATGGGGAAAACAATCTGAACATTCCTATCCAGTTCTGTAAATTTATACAGCATCGTCTATGCTTTAGATTAAAAATTACAACCAAAATTGTTATAATAATTAGTTATGGTGATTTACTGTATATTATGCTAATTATGAAAACAAAGCATATTTTATTTGTATTTCACATATTTGAAAGCATGGTGTTTGTAAGGCTTATGTGTACAAATGTAATATGCCATATATATTTTAAGGGTTCTCTCTGCAGTTTGTGAATGTATTTTTTAAAGAACACATGTATTTTCTCAATGATTTGTTTTAATCTTTTATGAGTCTGCTTATATTTTATTAATATATTCCATATTTATATTTTATTGTCTTGTTCTGCTACTTTATTCTCATTTGCCCCCCCCCCCCCCCCCCCCCATTTATTTTTTCGGGTTACTCTCTTTCATTTTCTTTTGTTTCTCTTGGATCCCTGCATCCTTGTGATGTTTCTTCTTCTATTTCTATTTTTATCTGAATTGTATATATTCTTTTCCTTTTTCTCTTCTTCCTATCCTGTCCTGTGCAGTATGGCTTTATTTAGCAAGAATTTGCAATTTATCTCTATTTCCTTATTGGTTCTGTAATCTTTCATTTTTACCTCCTCTCATTTCTATACACTTGTTTTCAATCTCTTCTGCCCTTCAAATCTTCTGTATCCTTTCTCCTATAATCTCATGATCATTGAGGAATCCATTTTTTTCGGAATGCATCTGTCAGACAGTAAGAAGAATCTGTATTATAACATTTCTGCTGTTTCTCCTGTTCAGGGTATTATTGCCTGGATTCTGGAGTGGGTGGCCAGTTCCTTCTCCAGTGGGCCACAGAATACAGCTCCTGGTATTTCTAGGCGGTTTCCCATCCAAATACTGACCAGGCCAAACCCTGCATGGCTTCAGGGTGGTGTGATGTCTTAGTTCCCTGACTGGAATTCAAATTCAGGTCGTAGCAGTGAAAGCACTGAATCCTAACCACTGGACCACCAGGGCATTGCTTAATATCACCTATTTTGTAAAAGGGCCAAAAAAGACTGCCTCCAATGCTGAGTTTTATGAGTGCCTCCAAATTGACACTAATATCAATACCCTTGTTCAAAAATGGCTTTTTTATTTTAATTCAAATTAGCAAATAGACCTAGAAAGATTGGTTTGATAATAAAGGCCTGATGGCAGGTTAATAAAAAGTAACAGTGATACATTATCATTATCACATACTCTATTTTATATGCAACAAATAAAAAATATTGATACTGATGATGGTAATATTTTGGTATGAGTATAAAAGCAATTATAAAATTTAAATAATTTAGTCAAAGAAATAAAATAAATACACCTGACTTGACTAAAACTTACGGAGATCCTCCTCTGAAAAACCACCACAATGAAGGCTTTTGATCACACCCTTGCCTTATATATTAGGTGCCATGTGGGTCCATAGAGGTTCATAAGGACCCCAATGGAGAGAGGCTAGGATGCCATGGGGGTCCATAGAGGTTACAGACACTATGGAGACTTTCTATGAACAGAGAGTATTTAACATTTTAGATTTTGCTCTAGAAATGATTTAATGTTTTAGATTTACATAGTCGTAAGTATTTATACATTTTTTATAAATTGTCCTAAAATACAGTAACCCTTTAAAGCAATTAGAAAAATATATTTTGGGAAAGTTCTGAAAAGGTACAGAATATGAAATGGAATTTTTTTTCATTTACTATATATATTTATAGATAGCAATAAAAAAGGAAATGTTGTAACATAGCATAATAAAACAATACATGAAGGTTTTGAGTAATACAAACCACAGCAGTACAAAAATTATAACAAAAAACCACACACTGTAAAAGCAAGTTATGTATTGCAGGGTAATGGTTTTATCAATAGTCTTAAGAGGCATAGTGGTAACTAACCCATCTTTTTACTTCTGGCAGAAATATTTGCAGAGAAACATTCAGACATTGTAAATTTCTGTTCCAGCAAACAAATCATTTGCTTAACTCATTTCCAGTAACAAAGGGTGGTAAAAAAACACTGATAATACATCATGCCTAAAGCTCTGTGCCACAATGGTTTACAAAAGTACTTTTTATAATTGTGCTGTTATAACCTGCAGATTACAAGTGTACAGTGCACGGCAGTCTATCCCCATACAAATTGTGGAAAAAGGAGAGTGTATAACCCTGAGATATACAAGTCATTATTTGTAATATTTATGTATGTTTAACTTTAAAAAAATCCAGGTATCGCAGAATGTCTAAGGGATTTACCAGTAACAGAATATGTAGTGCCATATTCAAGAAGGGATTGATAACATTAAAAAACCTAAAATACCATGTATGAGTCAAAAACTGATAGGTGCTGGTTAACCCCAGTTTTGCATATTTAAAGGAGCTGTTAAATGGCCATTGATGTCATTAAAACTGCTCTACATCATTATGCATTAGATTTCACATTTTCCCTTTAAGGTTAATATGTCTAAAGAACCCAAATTAATATGATTTTTTTTTATTGCAGCATTTATCGTTTTATTGCCATTTACAGGCTGCTTGTGATATTTGGTCCTTGTAGAACCTGCAACCCGTAACACTCTCTTTAGGGACATGCAGTTGAAGGAATGACTAGGTTATATAAAATCTATAATAAAACAGTGAAATATGCATTCATTTTAAACAATGTTTTTTTTCACTTAAGTTACAGTGCTCTGATGATGTCAAGCAGTATTAATGTATTCCATGACCCTTTAAGCACACTATTACTATTACAGTATAACAAATGTAGATTGTAATATGTAATGTCACCACTAGTTAATTTATAAAAAAAATGTGGTTTACTTCATCAAGGTATATTGAAAGAATTAATATGTTTTATACCTAAGCCAAATGTGGATCCCATGTTAGCTCAAAGCTATAGACTTATGTAATTAATTAATAACAAGATAAAGTTATTTGGAAAAAAAACTTGTGGCCCTATTCTATTGCCCAATTTGTAAATTTACACACACAAAATGACTCTTAATATTGCCACATATTCTAAGCTACTCGCAATCCGATTCTGATTTACCTGCTCACAATCACTACGAGAACTCCATTGATTTTAGCACAGCACGGATATTCTGAGAGCTAACTAATTAAAGGTTCACAAAATTGATATTCTATTAGACCCGTAGTGCTAGATCGCAAATAAAATATAACACACAATTGAAAAAAGTATCAAGTTTCTGTTAAAAATATGACAAGTACTAAATAGGACTCGCAATGTCTTTTTCAAGCACTTATTATAGCTGTAGCAGCAATTGAACACAAAATGTTACTTTAAAAGCATGGGAAGGCATGGAAAGACATCAGAATGAATTGCACAACAGCCTCAAACCCACAAATATACAATTAAAAAATATTATTTTAAAATGTTTTTTATGAGCAATATTGATTCCAGGACTCAAGAGGTTAAGACATAACATGACACCCACAGTACAGCGCTGACTCTTTATAATGTTCCATCGGGTTGTTTAAGCTTGCCAGGGAATTGTCATGAAGGGATCAAGATAACTAATAGTACATGACAAGGGCGTCCGCCATTACCAATTTTGCTTGCACTTGTAATAGATATGTTATCTAATAAAATTAGGAATATTGAAGGAATGTGTTATGAGTATGAATTGTAAAATATGCCGATAATATTCTAATGTTTCAAACTAATACTTTTATTTTAAATCAAAATTTGACAAATTAACTTAATGAATTTTATAAAGTTTCTGGTTTTAAGCTAAACATGAAGAAATATATATATATATATATATATATATATATATATATATATATATATATATGTGTGTGTGTGTTGTACCTCACCTTTCTATACCTCACCCATACCCTTTAGACTGTAAGCTTGTGAGTTTTCAGTCTTTTTTGGGTGCGTTAGAGAATGCACTTTGTATGCTTGACCTTAAAATCAATACCAAAGACTACCATTCTTTCATATTTTGTTAAGTTTGTTTTTGATTGTATCTGCCTTGTTTAGCGCTACGGAATATGCCGGCGCATAACAAATAAAGGTTAAGAATAAAAAATAAGAATAAATAAGAAGTGTTTTGTTCAACAGTTGTGGGAGCATTACAAATATAAGATATAAATTCACATACAAATGGTCAACATGATTATTTATGGCTGAAGTATTTATGGCTGAAGTATTTAGTGGCGCAAATAACAATAGGGAGAATACAGTCAAGCAAGAGTAGAAAGGAAGACAAATGGGAAAGAAGTCATCAAAACATAGAAACTGTTAAGATAATGGAGGAAATCTGTAGCAACATAAATGATACTCATAATACGTTTGTGAAAGTATACAATGTATGGATGCTTAACAGTAGTAAATTTGTATAAATAAAATAAAATACTACAATTTTATGGTGGCTTTCTGGCAATGGGCAATCACATAAAAATGGTTTTAGTTTTTAAATGTTTTGAAATGTCAAATTAATTTATGTATGTCTTCATCCAAAAAATTAATTGGTTATGATAAATCTATATATTATGTATTTTGTTTGATTAGGTGTTGATTATTGATAAAGTGATGTAATTTAAGTAAAATATAAGAAAAAACATTAATTTTTAAATAACATTCAAATGATAAAGTACCTGTTACTGTCTATAGTTTTAAGTTATCCCCTGTTTTGACCTTCTCCTGTATCCTTTTAAGTGTTTCACCAATATTTTTCATAAAGTTGACATTTGTATCATGTTCACACATACCTCCCAATAGTTTCATCCAAATATTAACGTTCTATATCACTCTTCGAGTAATATATCATTAACTTTCCCACATATACACTTAGCTTGTTTCACTAGACAGCTGAACTCCATATCTGTAGTAATCAGCACCACTGTTTTATGTTTAAATAATATGGAGCCACTGCTGATGGCGGAAAGCCAAATGCTGGACTGATTGAGGCTCAGGGAACCATACATTATATAAAGAAATAGACTGATGACTATCTAAAATATGCATACAAAGAATATTTAAACACATGTTCATAAAACTGGTAATGTTTATTATATGTTACAGAACTGACACTTTGCTAAACCAATACATCTCATATTTCCATGGACGAGGTTTGCACGATTTCAACATACAACTGTAGGCAAATATGTAACTCATAATGAAACAACGCTCCAGTAAATTCCCTTCTCTCGCATGATCTTTTGCTACTGCTTCTAGTACTAACATATATGCATTTTATCTTTGGGTTTTATGGTTTTAAAGTCAGTGTAAGAACAAAGTTGAATGCTGTTTTGAAGAACTAAAGTTAAATGAAAGTTTAGCTTCCTTTATTACACAGTAGCATTCTGTGCTGCCATTACTTTCAATAGAATACATTAGATTTAAACTGAAAGACAACAAGATCGTCTACCAACCAGCGGAAATTACAAGAGCAATCGAAAAATACTATTTCAAACTATACTCGGCAACTCCCCAATCAGCCCTACCCAGACACAGAGCTCAAATAAATTAATTTCTTTCTACAATCACATTTCCCCTAATTGATAGCAGGAAAATCAACTCCCTTAACATTCCAATCACTGTCGAACAACTTAAATCTGCTATTAAAGCAACTAAACCCCATAAGGCCTCTGGTCTGGATATATTTACTAATTATTACTATAAGCAATTAATTGAAACTCTATCACCCCACATCCAGGCTTTATTTAATGACTTCTTAAAAGGGAAACCTATGAAGGCAGAATTATTAGAAGCCCAAATAATTGCCCTACTTAAAGAGGGCAACAACCTTACACAATGCCATAGCTCGAATCAATAGCAACATTAAATTGTATTCTAAAGTTATAGCAAACAGATTATCTCATTTGATGCCCACAGCGATCCATCCAGACCAGGTAGGCTTTATTCAAGGCAGTGAAGGCCCTGATAACACTAGACTAGATGAATTATAGACCTCATAGACAATGCGTCAGCAAAAAAGATGCTACTCTCTTTAGACGCTAAAAAGGCATTTGACAGGATAGACTACATGGATGGGCCTGAGCAAAGAATTTGTGGGAAGCATCTTGACACTTTACTTAACCCTGAAGGCATATGTAGCCTATCAGGGATTTAAATGCCAGTTATTTAAAAATTCAAGAGGAACAAGACAAGGGTATCCCCATTACTGCTTGCCCTATGGAACCTTTAGCCATAAGGGGCAACCTTAACGTAAAAGGAATACGACTAGCAGATAAGGAAAACAAGTTATGTCTTTTCACAGAAGGCATTTTACTCTCTGTCACAGAACCACTAACCAGTCTTCCCAATCTATTTAACATTTTGGCAGCATTTTGGGTTGTAATGTGAAAACCAGCAAAAGGGAAGTCTTAAATGTTTAATTAATGAAACATTTAGAAACCCTACTATCAGCAAATTTCCCCTTCAAGTGGGCCCAAAGGCACATTAAATACTTAGGCATCCATATTCACAAGAACTCTAACTTAATATACAATGCAAATTATCCCACGATCATTTAAAAACTACTCAAAGACCTTAGCAATTGGTCCTCATACAAAATTTCCTGGCTTGGAGCAATCCCAACAACGATTAATAGAAAAGACATACAAAACTTTCAGAGAGCAATCTCCAGCTTTATCTGGGGTCACAAAAGACAGAGGGTAAACAAAGCCACAATGACAGCTTCTAAAAACAAAGGGGGCCTTACCTGACCAGACCAGCTAAAATACCACAAAGCCTCAAGATAGCATGGCACATTTCCTCACCGTTTGGAACCAATTAAACAAAAGAATGCATTTAATTGAGAAAGGATCAAAAAAAATTCAGAAAAAAAAAACTCCTTAAGGAATGGCTTAACCTGGCAACAGTTAATTCCACTCTTACCCATACCTTAAAAGAAAATAAATCAGCTAGCAAAACCCCTTTCAAAAAATGTTGTATTTACAACCTAAGCCCCACCAAAAATATCTTTGGCCTGGTTGGTCAGATATTTGTAAATGATACACTTACTAAGCTTCCTTACTAGAATTCCTGGGAAAATTAGCTAAATATTACCCTTGATGCCGCACAATGGAACAAAATCCATATAAATGCAATGAACTCCTCCCTCAATATAAGCCTTAGAGAGAATACATATAAAACCATCACAAAGTGGTATCTAACTCCTTTAAGAATGAAGCTTACAAACCTATCCTTAGACGGACAATGCTTTAGAGGGTGCAAAGCCACTGCAACTTTAATGCATTTTCTGTGGGACTGTCCTAAAATAGCCCACATATGGACTGAAACCTACAAAATCTTAGACAAATTGTGGTGTTTTCAGATGCCTCAAAAGCCAGAAGAAGCCCTATTGGGCCTTCGTATCCCAGATCTCACAAAGGAGGCTCACTTTCTTTCGAGCCAAATATGTTTAGCCACCAGATGCACCTCGCTAAAAATTGGAAGACAGACAATCCTATGTTCAAGGAAGTAAGGAAGGAAATCAAATACATATATTCTTTGAGTCAGATTTCAAACAAATTAGACGCCAACTATAATAAAATGGGCAGCAAACTTGGTAGAAAGACTGAAACAGCGGCAAGAGAGGCGTACAACTACCCCCCCCTCCCCTTTCTCTGAATCTTTCTTTTTCTTCCCCCTTTAGTCTTCTAACTATGTTGTTGTCCCCCCCCCCCCCCCCCCCCCCCCCCCTTTTCCCTCTTTGTCTTTTTTTTAATGAACTGGTGATTTATGGCATATCCTGATGTAAAATAAATACAGAAAATCCAAAAGAAGGGAGTAAAAGACTCAAGCTTTCCTAGATGTTAATTGTTCACTATTTATGCTGACTTTGTATGTTACATCTACTCTTGTTACGACCTCCATTCCCTTCAATAAAAATAATAATAAGCAAAAAGAGAATACATTTGATCTGCATACACAATCTCTTCCTCAGTGTCTGATATCCCTGCTGGGTCTTATCTTTAAGGGACCACCACCTGCTTCTGCGTTCCTGAATTCTGATGACTCTATTAAACTATGGATATCATCAGCATCTACATAATTTATATATATGCTTTATAGATGCGTGTGAAGTGTTGTATTAAAGAAATGCCGTATGTAAAGTTTTGTCAGGTCACATAAATTATTTTATAATTTAGTAAATTCAGATATAAACATGTGGCTTATTTTTTACACAACGATTATTTGTAGAAACAGAAATATTTTTTTAACTGATTCAGACCTCTGACTTTTTACATTTAGACCCTTTGACCATCATATTAATTGCATAAAAAGAAGATTAAAAGAATATAAAAGGGACTCCATAGGCATTTATTTATATATATTTTAACTAGATTATTTTTCCATTTTAACCACTCAGATGTAATTAGTATATACACGTCACTTACTTCACTAAGATGCCACCAGAGTAGCAGATAATCAGTTTCTTGAACCAAATGAAGTGTAAATGTTATATCATAACTACACTGAGGGTAAAAATAATTAAAGGACAGCTGTAGTTCAAGAAAAAGGCACTTGTTCGTCATGTATTGTTTGTAAAATCTGATCTTTTGAAGACTGTTTATGAGTACAGAAATCCATTTTATTTGTGTTACATTACATCCTGAGAGCTGGATGATGAGAGTATGTATTTTTAGTTATCAGTGGAGGGAGGGTCGGGAATGAGGGAACAGAAGCTGGTCTGGAGAATTTGTTAATTAATTGGATAAAATTGAAATTAACACCACACCCCTTCCCATCAAAGACCTAGATGTAGATGCAACCAAAGCTCTCCAGAAATGTAAACATCCCTCTCACAACACAACCTCCACCTATGTATATATTATGGGCAGTAAACTTTTTTTCTGCTTAATTATGCTTTTAGACCTAAAGTTATCAAACAGATTTTTCACTGTACAGTAGTATATTAATTAATCCAATTAAACATTATATAAAACCAAAAAATACCTAAAGAAAAACAATAAATGTTGAGTAACCCATACATCCATGGAAAAGAGCATTTTTGTCAGCGGATATTGCAAGTATACATTTCCATTAGCATTTCCTGCCAAGAGATACACGTTATTCTGCCTTTTTGTAATATAACTTAATTGTCACTGACCCGGTTGGATGGAAAATGTGAGTCTACAACAGCTGAGAACCATCTCTTCTAATTCCAGCTTGGCTTACTGATTGCAGGAAAGTTTCTTAACAACAATACAGCTCTGGAAAATAAACCAGAAAGATCAACATCAGTTTATCAGCTATACAGAGATACGTGTTGGAGACATTTATCAAATGCTCCATGGTCATATTTTCCATACAATGTTTGTGTTTTCTTAATTTCACAAGTGCCAAGGCTTTACCAACCTAAGTGCTGTAATCTCAGTCGCATTGCGATTTGTCATTTATTATGTCAGCTGCTGTAGAAACTGACTTTTCCACTAAGAAATGCTTACATTATTGTTTTATATGTTTAAACTAAGCAAAGGAAAAGTGGACCCACATTTTAATTCATAAGCTAATTTATTTAACATTAAAGGGAACTAAACCATTAAATGAGCATGTAGAACTGTTTAAATGTTCCATATTTATGCTCTACACTTAAACTGGCATGTTTTAAACATTAGAAAGTCTTTTTCTTTTTTTTATGAAAATGCTGATAATTTATTTTTATATCCTGCAATTAAATAATGTAGATCCACTACAGTTCACTATGTAAGCTTGCAATTTGATATACCCCCAACCACCACCCCTATAGTTTGCAATGGAGAAGTTCCAGTATAGAATTATGTATTTACTAAATGTTTGCTGTGTGTGTGCTTGTAAACTGTATGTATAAACACAAAAATGGCCAGTATAGGGGTTCTAGGACATTTGCTTGATATCTAAAGCAAAAAAAAACAAAACGCATTGAACACACTCCGTTCCTAACCTAGATTTGCATTTACTTATATTCCCCCATTAGGGAGCACTGTAGTTCAAAAAAATATATATATATGATTCTGAAATACATGACAAACTAACAACATTAACAAAAAACAAAGCCAGAGGGGCTCAATCAGAGAATGAATTTACCTTGATAGGTTTGTTCTTTCGACATGATAACCCACTCTGAGAGCAACCTCTTTAAGCTCACTTGTGCCCTTCACAGGGAGACATATCCTGTAGTATATCAGTCTGGTCTCACCCAATAGAGTGATCTAGCCCCAAAATTCCAGGCAATGCAAACTAACAACATTAGCAACTGTATAAGTTGTGGCCATACAAATGTCAGAATAGAGCAATGCATGCTTTATCAATGGAAGAAGGGGTGGGAAAGAGGAAAGAGCAAGACATCATGATGCTCTGTTATATAAATTAATCTGACTGAAATTGATACTACACCCCTTCCCACTGAAAGGCCCAGATGCGGGCTGTCTGCATTAGAAGATGCAACCTCTGCTCTCCCGAATTTCCGCCAAAGTATCATGGATTCCTCCGGGGGCCAACAGAGCCATCAACATTAATTTTGTTTCTAAGTAAAAACTAGGTTTATGACATTTTCCCTCCTTAATTATGCTCTTAGATTCAACATTTTCAAGAAAATATTTCCAGTTTTATAGTGGCCATTCAACTGAATTGATTACGGTTGGGAACTGATTCTGTACATTGGCAAAACTAGTAGCATCAAACTTTAATGTAACTTCTATTTTTTATAAGCCCAAAGATTTAGAAATATCCTTTTTCTGTTTTTGTACATAATGGATCATTAAACTTGTTAAGGGCAGTTTTCTTTATAAACTTACTTAACTATGTTTTTACAGAGATTCTCCAATTTCAGTTTCCACAGAAAAGCAAACAAACACATTTTTATGGACAGATATTTTAAGATAATGGTACTAAAGTACAAACTGTTAGATTTTGTTTTATTTTATAAACATTTTATTGTGGGAATAGCACTTCTTTTTAGAAAAAAAAAAACTTTTAATTTAATTATGTCCATATCATGCAATAAAGTATGTAAATAAGTAAATGCCATAATAAGTAAATGCCATAAAACATGGTATGTTTTACAGTTTGCAGTTCTCACGCAGATTAGATTTTTGTTATGAATTTCATGCATTTGCTGAAGCAAATTCTAACAGAAATGGAAGAAACATAACATTTGGTGCCAATTAACTATATCAACATTCATCTTGTCAGCCATTTATCTCTTTAAAACCACAATCTTTATTTTATTGTTACCCTTTATGCTGCTTTTAATTTTCCAATTGTCTTGTACTTGGAATGAACATAAAGTGATATGGAAGTTTTCTGGATTTTACTATGTATATACAATATCTGTGTATCTATTTACTTTTATGTACTTTGTTATATTAATAAGGGCTTAAAAGTTCTGTTTTACTGCCGTAGATAAAACAATAATTAATTGCTTGGGTCTGCCCTCTGCAGCTCACAAAGACATAGACTCTTTTGTACTGGGTGTGTAGTGTCTCATACAAACCAATCAGTGACCGTGTCTTAACAACATTCTGCAACATGATGCTGAGACGTGGTCCCTGATAGACTAGGACACTACAATGCCTACTTATTCTTCACATCCTGTTTACTGATACTGCTGAAGCTATAGGACCCATAATAGTCAGTCACTCCTCATGGCTTGAGATACTAAACCCAGGAAGATAACCAGAGTCTGGGTCATTGGAGCTTTGCGTCTCTTAGTTCCTGAAGTTTCTATGTGGTCAACAAAGTATTAATATTGTATTACCCGATCCACATTCAAATTATTCTAGGTATCATCTATATGTCACCTCTCACTAACTGCAAAAAATAGTTTATTTTTTAAGCTTTTTTTAGCATTTTACTGTGTATTTAAATTTGCCTACCTCCTTTACATAGTTACATAGTTACATAGTTACATAGTTACATAGTAATTGAAGTTGAAAAAAGACTTTTAGTCCATCAAGCTCAACCTTTTTAGATCTCCTATGATCTGCAATATGCAGATTAATTGTTAATTGATCCAGAGGAAGCAAACAGAAAAAAAAACCAAGTGAAACTTTGCTCATTGTCTCAAAAGGGGAAATAAAATATAAAATTCCTTCCTGACCCCAGATACTGGCAATCGGATTCCTTCCTGGATCAGTACTCTCTCTCTAATTATCCAGGATAATCCTGAATGCCCTTTTTAATTAAAAATATATCCACTACCTTTTTAAAGTTATCTATCGTAACCACTATCACCACCTCCCGGTAGAGAATTCCACAGATTAGGGATTTGCATAGTGGCAGAATTATATTTGCTTCCCTTGCTTCTATACCCTTTTTAATACATGCTTATATTTTATTTGCCTTTGCAGCTGCTGCTTGGTATTGAGCACTGTTACCTAGGTGGTGGTCCACTAGTACTCCCAAATCCCTTTCAATATCTGATACCCCTAGATTTGCTCCATTAAGATTATAAAGTGCATGGCTATTTTTCCTTCCCAGATGCATAACCTTACATTTATTCATATTAAATCTCATCTGCTATTTAGTCACCCATTTTTCTAATTTATGCAAATCCCTTTGGAGTACATCATTATCTATCCTTTGGAGTACATCATTATCTAATTTATGCAAATCCCTTTGGAGTACATCAGTATCTGTTTTAATTACCTTGTACAACTTAGTGTAATCAGCAAAAATGGAGACAATACTTTCCAATCCTACCTCTAAGTCATTAATACATATGTTAAAAAGGAGAGGACCTAATACTGAACCCTGAGGAACCCCACTTACCAAGTTAGTCTGAGTATTTTCCATTTACAACAACCCTTTGCTTCCTGTCTTTTAGCCAGCTCTCAATCCATGAGCAGATATATACTTTAATTTATTGAATCCTGCATGTGTCAGAAAATGGATAAAAGAAACAAAAATATGCATCAATAGAGATTTATTTATGTTTTGTTCGTCCTGCGGAAGTATTCTACTTCTTTCATTTCACCCTCTTTTTTATTTTTCCTTCTTCCCTGCTGGTTTCAGGCTCAATTTCTTATTTGTTTTCTTGCTCCTCTTTTATTCATAAGCTACCCTCCAAAAATGTCCCTCTCTAGTTCAAATCATGAAAGTCAGACACACATAAATATTTAGCTAACTATGAACAATAATCAGCAAGATTGTTGTTGCTCAGTCCTTCAGTCGTGTCTGACTCTCAGTGACATAAGGACGCAACACACCAGGCACATCTGTCTGAGTTTCTGCTTTTGCTTTTCCATATTGTTTTCATGGCAAAGATACTGGAGTGGGTTACCAGTTGTTTTACCGTGGACGGTTATTTGTCTGACCTCTCTGCTATGACCTGCCCATCTTCTGTGGCATTACATGGTATAGCTCACAGCTTCATTGAAGTACACAAGCCCTTTCACCACGACAAGGTAGCGATCCAGAAGGGGAATCAGAAAGATACCAGTGTACAAATGATCTATGTCAAGGCCCTAAAGAAATAGATACCAAGCCATACACATAGCTATATAATTTTACCTAGGTAGATACAAAGATAAATAGATAAATATTCACTAGGAACCATGTAAATCACAAACTTTTTAAGCATTTTGAACGTTACATGTGGATTTTTAATAAATTACTAAGTTTACACACTCTCTATAAGATAACCAAATAAATACACCATAGCCATATAATTCAAAAATTATGATATAGTCAAAAGAACAAATCAACACATATTTCAAAACTAGCCAATCAAAGCCACTAAGAATACTTACAGAAAAATAAAATAATTTCAATAAAGTACAAATGGTATGAATGGGCTAAAACTGTTTTCTCTACAATGCACTATCATCTTTTATATTTATATACATATTTAGAGTAAAAACATTATTTGCATCATCGGTTATTATTATATTTTGTTTTCAGAGTGGAAGCAGATTTTGGAGCATTAGGGATACAAATAAAACACGTCTAAAATGTGGACATATATTTTGAAGACTGTAAATACGACAAGACAGCAAATTCGCATATATGCATTAGTATAGAAGGAGATGAGGGCTCTATTCTTGTGAGAGTTTTCAGTCTTAATGGTAATTAGCAGTGATAAAGTCAAAAGAAGAGGGACTGCTTACCGGATAGATTTTATAGCGTCTGTGCAAAGAGAGGTGTGAGTTCTACAATGGTTCCCCACAGTAGATAGCTTTTTTTGTAAGTATGGTATGTGAAATTAAGAGGTATGTGCCTCTGAAGAGATTTTTGGTGAACATTTAAATATCTGAAGACTAGAAGAGAGTCTGGAGAAGCAGGGTAGGGAATTTCAAATAGAGGAAGCAACTCTGGAAAAGTCCTGCAAGGGGATATAGGCAGAGGTTATGATGGGAAATAGAGGAACATAATGAGGAGATTATTATAGAT
Organism: Discoglossus pictus; assembly: GCA_027410445.1. NCBI lineage: Eukaryota > Metazoa > Chordata > Amphibia > Anura > Alytidae > Discoglossus > Discoglossus pictus. The sequence continues at coordinate 62,999,499 of CM050166.1, forward strand.
TAGATTATTATTATTACTATCCTTTATTTGTAAGGCACCAATATATGCTTAAGCAATATACAGAAAAATACAATATTGATACAGGGCAAAAAATGGAGGGCCCAGTCTTTGAGCATAAAATCGTATATATATAGTGCTCTTTCTCAAAGGACATTACAAAATTGAAAGCTTGCAATCTAAAGGGAGAGTCAGAGGCAGAAATTTGGGCAAGAATAACAGTTAAGGATTTTCATATGCCAGAAATAAAGTGAACATTGGAAGTGATAGAGGATAAAAGAAAAGAGAAGACAATTCTATTGATGTAAGACAGGTGTAAAGTTTACCTGGATAAAAAAATCTGCAAAGTTGGTAAGAATATAGCTTTTAATGTATTTGGAGGTAATAGTTATGATATAGGAAACAGTAGTGCTGTTGAGAGCTTTATAAATGAGGTTTAAGATTTTGAATTTTAATCTTGAGGAATTAGGGAGCTTAATGAAGCTGCAGACGATGAGCATTGGATGAGTCTGGTAGTAGTGTTCAAGATAGATTGGAGTGGGGATAGGGGGTGAGTTTTAATAGTTGATCTAGGATAGGCTTAGAGTTTGTATTAGGGAATCTGTAGGGTCCTGGATGAGGAACATACACTTTTTGGGGGCAGCAAGCGTTGTTGAGTGATAGAATGTGGAGGATGAAAGAAATGTTTGAGCTAAGTGTCATACCAAAGAACAATATAACATGAAATTATATATATTAATAATATCAAACTTGAAAACAGACACCATGCAGATTTCCAACAAGTAACTGCTCCAACTTGGATCAGGGCAACTCAGTGGATGTAGTCTTTTTAGATTTTTCAAAGGCATTTGATACAGTGCCACATGGAAGACTAGTGAGCAAACTAAGGGATACAGGAATTGCAGTAAATATCTGCTCATGGATCGAGAGCTGGCTAAAAGACAGGAAGCAAAGGGTTGTTGTAAATGGAACATACTCCGATTGGTCTAATGTGATAAGTGGGGTTCCTCAGGGCTCAGTATTGGGTCCTCTCCTTTTTAACATATTTATTAATGACATTGAAGTAGGACTCGAATGTAGTGTCTCCATTTTTGCTGATGACACTAAGTTGTGCAAGGTAATAAAATCAGATAATGATGTACTTTCCCTACAAAAGGATTTGCATAAATTAGAGAAATGGGCGGCTAAATGGCAGATGAGATTTAATACAAATAAATGTAAGGTTATGCATTTGGGAAGGAACAATAGCCAAGCAATCTATAATCTTAATGGAGCAAATCTAGGGGTATCAGATATTGAAAGGGATTTGGGAGTACTAGTGGACAACCACCTAGGTAACAGCGCTCAAAGCCAAGCAGCGGCTGCAAAGGCAAATAAAATATTAGCATGTATTAGGAAGGGTATAGAAGCCAGGGAAGAAGATATAATTCTGCCATTATACAAATCTCTAGTACGCCCTCATTTGGAATATGGAGTACAATTTTGGGCACCACCTCACAAAAAAGACATTTTAGAGCTGGAAAAAGTACAGAGAAGGGCTACAAAACTAATAAGGGGAATGGAGGGGCTAAGTTATGAAGAAAGACTAGCAAAATTAAACTTATTTTCGCTAGAAAAAAGGCGTCTAAGAGGAGATATGATTACGTTATTTAAATACATCCAGGGTCAATATAAGGCTTTGTCAAGTGAACTTTTTGTAGCAAGAGATTTTCAACTGACAAGAGGACATCCGTTGAGGTTAGAGTAAAAAAGATTTCACCTTAAACAAAGAAAAGGGTTCTTCACAGTTAGGGTGGTTAAACTGTGGAATTCTCTACCAAAGGAGGTGGTGACAGCGAATTCGATAGACAACTTCAAAAAGGGGCTAGATATATTTCTGAATAAAGAGGGCATTCAAGGCTATCCTAGATAACTAGCAAGGAATATTGATCCAGGGAGAAATTTGATCGCCAGTTTCTGGGGTCAGGAAGGAATTTTGCTTTTTTTTCCCCTTATGAGACAATTGGCAAAGTTTCAATGGGGTTTTTTTTTATGTTTGCCTTCCTCTGGATCAATTAACAATAATTAACAATTAACAATAATAATAAATAGTCCAAATTAAAAAGAACAATAGAGATCTAAAAAGGTTGAACTTGATGGACTAACTCTTTATTCATTCTCCAATACTATACTATTAATAATTATTTAATCAATAATTTAATTAATAACTAATCCGCATATTGCAGATCAGAGGAGATCTTAACAGGTTGAACTTGATGGACTGAAAGTCTTTTTTCAACCTTAATTACTATGTAACTATGTAACTTAGAAACTTAGATGGATAATATCAAGTCATATTCATTTGTCTCTATATGGTCATATCTCAGACTAAAAAGCTTTATGCTTTGTCAAGAGATTAATATGTTTTATTTACATTTTCATGAATCAGAGAGAGAATATTCTTCTTTTCTTTTTTTTCTTTTTTTATTCATTGATTTTTTATTAGATGGAAATCATATAAAGTTACAGATAATATATACCATAAGTCTTATTTATATCTAGAATATATATACATTCATTGAGTATAAATATATTTCAGTACACAATAAAACATTAGCTTCATTAAAGTATATACAACTATTCCATCTATAGAGATATGATTATTCCATCTATAGAGATATGATAAGAGATATGATTCCCTACAGACTATCCCCATTATCTGGTGATATTATTCCCTATTGGAGACAGCATTGTTAGTGCCTTAATGTATTACGTAGTCAGCATGGGAACCACCTCCGTTCATATTTTATGTATATATATATATATATATATATATATATATATATATATATATATATATATCATCTTCCAACATTTTAAACATATAACTATAAAATAAAATTGTTCACCCTAATTACCTACTTTACAAGATTAGAAATTCCCGCCGATCCTTTCTCCTTTACCGTATTACCGCTCTTTCTGAAGTAGCCGTTCCCCCCTTTTCCCCTTACACCATCTTGGGGTATAACACCAGTATCTATCTAGTTGGTCGTTCCCTGAATTTCAACCACACACCCCACACTTCATTAAATATATTCATTGTATCTTCCAAAGAGTTGGAAATTTGTTAATTTATAGAAATATAATCCAATTAATCCATGATGGATTGAAAATCAGATCCGTCTGTTTCCACTGTTTAGCTATATGAGATTTGGAAGCTAAATATAAAAATTGAAGGAGTCTATTTTGTGTTTGAGAGAGTGACGTCACCGGTATCCCCAGCAAACAGGTTTCTATAGTTTCCTCTACTATTATTATTGTCTTTATTTATATCGCGCCAACATATTCCGTAGCGCTGTACAGGGGTTTAGTACATGGCAAAAAACAAACTTAACACCTTATAAAGAATGGAGGGCCCTGTTTTTGAGCATATAATCAAATGCACATAGTGCTTGTTTCCAAGACACTGACACACAATTGAAAACTCGCAAACTTACAATCTAAGGGTTTAGGTGTGATACAAGAGGGTGACAAATGCAAGATGGTGGTGTGAAAACAATTTGTTCAGTCAATTGGAGGGGTCTGTGTGTTGTACTGTAGAGTGTGGGTGGGAGTGTTATTAAGCTGTGGAGTGTGCAGTTGTAATTATAAAGGCTGAAGGTGATATGATTTTTTAAATAGCTGTGTTTTAAGTTATTTTTTAAAGGTTTTGGGGCAGGAAGATAATCTAATGGAGCGAGGCAAGGAGTTCCAAATAGTAGGAGCAGTACGAGAAAAGTCTTGAAGACGGGAGTGAGAGGAGGTGATGAGAGAGGAGGAAAGAAGAAGGTTGTTAGCAGAACGAAGGGGGCGGTTGGGAGAGTATTTTGAAACAAGAGCAGAGATATAAGGGGGTGCATTGTTGTTGAGGACTTTATGTGTTAGGGTCAAGATTTTAAATGTGATTTGGGAATCTATGGGAAGCCAGTGGAGTGATTGACAGAGAGAAGCTGCAGACACTGATTGTTTGGTATTGAAGATGAGTCTAGCGGAGGCGTTCATTATGGATTGGAGGGGAGACAGACGAGAGATGGGTAGGCCAGCAAGGAGTGAATTGCAGTAGTCGAGTCGAGATATGATGAGAGAGTGTATTAGAATTTTAGCTGTGTCTTGTGTAAGATAATGACGAATTTTGGAGATGTTTTTTAGGTGAAACTGGCAAGATGTTGTTATCGATTGGATGTGAGGAATAAAAGAGAGGGCGGGATCCAGTAGAACCCCAAGACAAAGGGCCTGGGAGGTGGGAGTGATGATGGTGTTGTCAACAGTGAGAGATATTTGAGGAGTGGAAGCTGTAGTAGAGGGTGGAAAGATTAGGAGTTCAGTCTTAGACATGTTGAGTTTCAGTTGACGAGTAGTTGGAAACATGAGCTACAAGAGAGGGGGATAGATCAGGTGCAGAGAGGTAGATTTGAGTATCATCTGCATAGAGATGATACTGAAATCCAAAGGATTTTATGAGGGTGCCAAGGGAGGAGGTGTAGATGGAGAAGAGGAGGGGGCCTAGGACAGAACCTTGGGGAACGCCAACAGACAGAGGTGCCAGAGAAGGAGATGCTAAATGTACGATCTTTTAGATAGGATGTGAACCATGAAAGAGCTGTGCCCTGGATGCCAAATGAGCGGAGAGTTTGGATTAGAAGAGGGTGGTCAACTGTGTCGAAGGCAGCAGAGAGATCCAGGAGAATTAGAATTGAGAAGTGACCCTTTGATTTGGCAGTTAGCAAGTCATTGGTGACTTTTGTGAGGGCTGTTTCTGTTGAGTGTTGGGCACGGAAACCAGATTGGAAGGAGTCAAGAAGGGAATTGGAAGAAATAAATTGAGTGAGACGAGTGTAAACAAGCCGCTCAAGTAGTTTAGAAGCCAGGGGAAGTAGTGAGATAGGGTTGTAGTTGGAGGCAGAAGCTGGGTCAGATGAAGGCTTCTTGAGAATGGGTGTAATTATGGCGTGTTTTAATGAGGATGGAAACCTGCCAGTGTTTAGGGAGAGGTTGAATAGATGTGTGAGAGCTGGGATAAGTGCAGTGGATAGGGGAGCGATTAGCTGTGAAGGAATAGGATCATGTGAACATGTTGTAAGGTGAGAGGTTAATAATAACGTAGATACTTCATCCTCGGTTACAGGGTCAAAGAAATCCATAGTGGAGGAGGGATTGGGGAAGGGTACGGGTTGGGTGTTGTCGGCTTATGGAAAGGATGGTGGGATAGGGCCGAGGCTGGGAGGAGAGCTCATTTCGGATAGTTTTAATTTTGGTTTTAAAGTGGCTGGCAAAGTCATCAGCAGTTAGACAGGAAGGGGCAGGAGGTGGGGGTGGGCAAACCTTGCATAGCTCAGAAGCCACTTGAGAGATTCCTGTTCGGATCTGTCTAACCCTAGGACATTCCCACCATATATGGATAAATGAGCCGATGGTCTTACAACCCTGGAAACAATTTGCGTCTACAGATTGTGTCCATTCCACTATTCTTTCAGGGATAAGATAGGTGTGGTGTAATACTTTAATTGAGTTTTCCAGTATGCTATGATTTAGAGATCCTCTAAAGATATTCCTTCAGTAGACCCAGCATTTTCCCATATATACCTCCCAATCTTTGATATAATTATCTTTGACTAGGCCATTCCAACACATTTATATGTTTCCTCTTAAACCACTCAAGTGTTGCTTTAGCAGTGTGTTTGGGGTCATTGTCCTGCTGGAAGGTGAAAACATCCATCCTAGCCTCAAATTACACACAGAGTGGTATAGGTTTTGCTCAAGAATATCCCTGTATTTAGCACCATCCATCTTTCCCTCAACTCTGACCAGTTTCCCAGTTCCGGCTGCAGAAAAACATCCCCACAGCATGATGCTGCCACCACCATGTTTCACTCATGGTGTTCTTTGGGTGATGTGATGTGTTGGGTTTGTGCAAGACATAGCGTTTTCTTTGATGGCCGAAAAGTTACATTTTTGCCTCATCAGACCAGAGCACCTTCCTCCATACATTTTGGGAGTCTCCCACATGCCTTTTCGCAAACTCAAAACCTGCCACTTTGTTTTTTGCTGAAAGTAATGGCTTTCTTCTAGCCACTTTGCCATAAAGCCCAACTCTATGGAGCGTATGGCTTATTGTCATCCTATGTACAGATACTCCAGTCTCTGCTGTGGAACTCTGCAGCTCATCCAGGGTTACCTTAGGTCTCTGTGCTGCCTCTCTGATTAATGCCCTCCTTGCCCGGTCCGTGAGTTTTGGTGGGCGGCCGTCTCTTGGCAGGTTTTCTGTTGTGCCATGTTCTTTCCATTAGGTTATGATAGATTTGATGGTGCTCCTGGGATTCATCAAAGATTTGGATATTTTTTTATAACCTAACCCTGACTTGTACTTCTCAACAACATTGTCCCTTACTTGTTTGGAGAGTTCCTTGGACTTCATGGCAGTGATTGGTTGGTGGGGCCTCTTGCTTAGGCGTTGCAGCCTCTGGGGCCTTTCAAAAAAGGTGTGTATATGTAATGACAGATCATGTAACACTTAGATTGCACACAGGTGGACATCATTTAACTAATTATGTGACTTCTGAAGGTAATTGGTTGCACCAGAGCTTTTTATGGGCTTCAGACCAAAGATACATACGCACATGCCAATTTTCTGTTTTCTATATCTAAAAAATAGTTTTATGTATATATTTTTCTCATTTCACTTCACCAACTTAGACTATTGTGTTCTGATCCATCACATAAAACTAATTATTAACAAAACATTGAACTTAAGGCTATAATGTAACAAAATAGGTAAAAAGTCAAGTGGGGTGAATACTTTTGCAAGGCACTGTATATTTATATATATCCCTCTATCTATCCCCACTCTCTCTCCCTATCCCCCCTCTCTCTATCCATCTCTATCTACCTGTCCCCCTTTCTATCTATCAATCTATCTATCTATCTATCTATCTATCTATCTATCTATCTATCTATCTATCATATCCTATCTCCCTCTTTCCCACTCTACCTCTCTATCTCCTGCTCCTCTCTACTTCTCTCTCTTCTCTATCTTCCCCTCCTCTCTATCTCCCCCTCTCTATCTCTCCCTCTTCTCTATATCCCCCTCACCTCTATCTCTCCCTCTTCTCTCGCTCTCTCCCTTTTCACTATCTCTCCCTCCTCTCTATCACTCTTATTTACCTCCCCTCATCTCTATCTCTCTCTCTTCTCTATCTCCCCTTCATTTCTATCTCTCTCTCTTCTCTATCTCCCCCTCCCCTCTATCTCCCCCTCTTTATCTCTCCCTGTTCTCTATATCCCCCTCCTCTATATATCTCCCTCTTCTCTATATCCCCCTCACCTCTATCTCTCCCTCTTCTCTATCTCCCCCTCCTCTATATCTCCACTCCTCTCTATCTCTCCCTCTGCTCTATCTCCCCCTCCTATCTCCCCTCCTCTCTATCTCTCCCTCCCTCTCCCTATCTTTCTCTCAATCTCTCTATCCCTCTCTCTCCCTTCCTATCTGTCTCCCTCCACCTATCTTTCTCCCTCCCTATCTGTCCCATCCCCCACCCTATCTATCTTCCTCTCCACCTATTCCTATCTCTCCCTTCAACCCTCTCTCTCTCTCCCCCTCCCCTCCCTATCTCTCTCTCCCCCTCCCCTCCCTCTCTCTCTCTCTCTCCATCCCCCTCCCTATCTTTCTACCTCCCTATCCCTCTCCCTTCCTCTCTCTCCCTCCCTATCCTTCTCTCTCTTCCTCCCCTTCTCTTCTCTCCCTCCCTATCTTTCTCCTCCCTCCCTATCTCTCTCCCTCCCTCCCTATCTCTCCCTCCCTCTCTCTCTCCCTATATATATATATATATATATATATATATATATATATTAATATATATATATATTAAAATATATCCCTCTATCTATCCCTTCTCTCTCTCTCTCTATCCATCTCTATCTACCTGTCCCTCATCTATCTAGCTACCTATTTTCCTATCTTTCTATCAATCTATCTATCTATCCATCTATCTCATTATCCATCTAATTATCCATCTAGCTATCTATCATCTATTTATCAATCTCCTTCTCTCTTTCTCTTTCCCCTCGATCTCTCTATCTCCTGTTCCTCTCTATATCTCTATCCTCTCTATCTCTCCCTCCTCTCTATCTCTCCCTCTTCTCTATCTCTCCCTCCACAATATCACTTCCTCTTCTCCATCTCCCACTCCTATCTCTCTCTCTTCTCTATCTCCACCTCCTCTCTATCTCTCCCACTTCTCTATATTCCCCTCCTCTCTATCTCTCCATCTTTTCTGTATCTCCCTCCTCTCTATCTCCCCTCCTCTCTATCTCCCCCTCCTCCCTATCTCTCTCTCTTCTCTATCTCTATTTGTTGCTCTTCTCTATCTCTCCCTCTTCTCTATCTCTCCCTCTTCTCTAAATATCCCCCTCCTCTCTATCTCCCCCTCCTCTCTATCTCCCCCCCCCTCTCTATCTCTCCCTCCTTCTCCCCTCCCAGACCCACCTGAAGAGACCCACGGGGTGGGCTCAGTTGTAGAGACCCGCTGGTGGGCCCTGCTGAGGAGTCCCGCGAGTGGACGCAGCTGAAGAGGGCCGCACGTGGGCCCAGTTGAAGAGGCCCGCTGGTGGGCCCAGCTGAAGAGGCCCACACATGGGCCCAGTTGAAGAGTCCTGCTGGTGGGCCCAGCTGTGGGGCCGTAAGTGGCCTGAAACATGGACCTGGGGCTGCAGGAGGCCAGTGATGGGGTGGAGGAGGCTTGGAAATATAGAGGGTAAGAGGGAGAAAGAAGGAAGGAAGGAAAGAAGGAAGAGAGGGAATAAAGAGGAGAGGCCTACTGTATGGCTGTGTGAGCTGCCACTCAGCACTTGGCAGCTGCCACTGTAGTCCTAACTGGCTTGGGGACGTTCAGAGTGAACGTCCCTAACCACATTCTACAGCTGCTTGATTTTGATTGGTTGATGCACAGACAGGAAAACTACTACAAATCCTAGCACAGTGAATGTAGGCTAAGCCAGGCTGAGCAAGACAGCATTACGATGCACTAGAGAAAGTCACCAGGCAAGGGTGAAGGCACACAAAGGGTTAATTTAAGGTGATAGATGCATATTTTTAACAAAATCATATGAAAGAAGACATGAAAGCTGATATACAGATATTGTTAAATGTTATTCTTTTATTCTTTATATAAGTTGAAAATACAATATTAAAGTGATTGATAATTTTGGGGGCTGGTTGCCCATGTGCCCCTATGCACCAGCCGTCCCTGGCCAGTTCTCCTGTAGAAACCTGGCTTGGATAACGTGTTACAAATCTATCATGTTCTCTAAGCATCTAACCTATGTTAGCTTTGACTTTTATCTTCTGTAATGATCTCTATATACAAGTTTACAACCAGTTTTTGCAAAAACTACAGATCTCCCAGAGATTGGTAAGACTGATTCAGAGTGCAGTATCATAATGGATCATTTGGTGGAAAGCCAGAGGACCATATTTCCTTCTGTAAAAAATATTAAGAAATACTTACATTATATAACTCAGTTTGGTGAAAAAATGCAACAGTTCACACATATGGCTTTCTAATTGTATATTCTCCATGTAAAAGTATTTGATTCCTTGAAATAAAACATATCCATCTCTTTTTAGATAAAGACCAGGCTTAAATGAGATATGATAGATGTGTATAAATACATTCAAAGTGAACTATGGGTAAGCATAGAGCTTTTTAGTCTCAGATATGGCCATAGAGAGACATATGGATACGCAATACACATTATCTAACACATTTTTAAGCCATAATAGTAACATACTGTTGAAAATATTTTCAAAGTTTTGCAGTCAAAAAATATGTTTGCAACTTATACACTGCTTTCGTAGTAATGTGCACAGTATGATCAGGCAGGCTACCTCTGGTCTGTATATTGTCCGGTGACAGAAGAATTATGAGGATGTATTATGAAGCTTGATATTAGCTTATGTGGATAAATATAAACTTGAGTAATAATATTCTTTGGAGCTTGTTTAGCAGAGTATTTCAAATATTGCTCATGGAAACTTATATACAGTCAACCACTTAAAACCAATGCAAAATAAACGAGGATGAAAAGTAATTTTATATTATTATCTTAGATGGTTCTCCAGTTCTTATTTTTTAAAATATTTTCCTCATAGATAAAAAGGAGAGAAATTAAAAATCCAGACACAATTTTAAAAACATGACAAGATCTACAACAGGTATGTTTGGTGAAAGCAATTTGGTTGTTGCAATCATTATCACATTCCAGTCAGTGAGTGGATAAATTATTGATATTATTTTGTACTGTGTACAAAATAATAACTGTGTTTTTATAAAAGCATACTGCAGAGAAACATCTCCCATAGAAGTCCACCTGAAAGCAGTCTAAGACACTTTTAAAAGCATACTGCAGAGAAACATCTCCCATAGAAGTCCACCTGAAAGCAGTCTAAGACACTTTTAAAAGCATACTGCAGAGAAACATCTCCCATAGAAGTCCACCTGAAAGTAGTCTAAGACACTTTTAAAAGCATACTGCAGAGAAACATCTCCCATAGAAGTCCACCTAAAAGCAGTCTAAGACACTTTTAAAAGCATACTGCAGAGAAACATCTCCCATAGAAGTCCACCTGAAAGCAGTCTAAGACACTTTTAAAAGCATACTGCAGAGAAACATCTCCCATAGAAGTCCACCTGAAAGCAGTCTAAGACACTTTTAAAAGCATACTGCAGAGAAACATCTCCCATAGAAGTCCACCTGAAAGCAGTCTAAGACACTTTTAAAAGCATACTGCAGAGAAACATCTCCCATATAAGTCCACCTGAAAGCAGTCTAAGACACTTTTAAAAGCATACTGCAGAGAAACATCTGCCATAGAAGTCCACCTGAAAGCAGTCTAAGACACTTTTTAAAGCATACTGCAGAGAAACATCTCCCATAGAAGTCCACCTGAAAGCAGTCTAAGACACTTTTAAAAGCATACTGCAGAGAAACATCTCCCATAGAAGTCCACCTGAAAGCAGTCTAAAACACTTTTAAAAGCATACTGCAGAGAAACATCTCCCATAGAAGTCCACCTGAAAGCAGTCTAAGACACTTTTAAAAGCATACTGCAGAGAAACATCTCCCATAGAAGTCCACCTGAAAGCAGTCTAAGACACTTTTAAAAGCATACTGCAGAGAAACATCTCCCATAGAAGTCCACCTGAAAGCAGTCTAAGACACTTTTTAAAGCATACTGCAGAGAAACATCTCCCATAGAAGTCCACCTGAAAGCAGTCTAAGGTAATTTCAGAAGAACAGATGCTCACCAGATCCATATCTACATTAACAAAGGACTATTTATTATAATTAATATCTGTGTTATGATAATTGCTGAGATAGAGACTTTTTACTGTCAGATTGTTCTACTATTGTCATAATATACTGTTGCTTATCAGTAAACCAGAAATGCTCTGTGTTCACTGATCCATTTTACTGCTCCAATGTATCCACCCCCCTGAAATATCTCCTTGTTCTGTCTTATAGACACTCTTAAAAGCATACTGCAGAGAAACATCTCCCATAGAAGTCCACCTGAAAGCAGTCTAAAGTAATTTCAGAAGAACAGATGCTCACCAGATCCATATCTACGTTTACAAAGGACTATTTATTATAATTAATATCTGTGTTATGATAATTGCTGAGATAGACTTTTTACTGTCAGATTGTTCTACTATTGTCATAATATACTGTTGCTTATCAGTAAACCAGAAATGCTCTGTGTTCACGGATCCATTTTACTGCTCCAATGTATCCACCCCCCTGAAATATCTCATTGTTCTGTCTTATAGACACTTTTAAAAGCATACTGCATAGAAACATCTCCCATAGAAGTCCACCTGAAAGCAGTCTAAGACACTTTTAAAAGCATACTGCAGAGAAACATCTACCATAGAAGTCCACCTGAAAGCAGTCTAAGGTAATTTCAGAAGAACAGATGCTCACCAGATCCATATCTACGTTTACAAAGGACTATTTATTATAATTAATATCTGTGTTATGATAATTGCTGAGATAGACTTTTTACTGTCAGATTGTTCTACTATTGTCATAATATACTGTTGCTTATCAGTTAACCAGAAATGCTCTGTGTTCACTGATCCATTTTACTGCTCCAATGTATCCACCCCCCTGAAATATCTCCTTGTTCTGTCTTATAGACTCTTTTAAAAGCATACTGCAGAGAAACATCTCCCATAGAAGTCCACCTGAAAGCAGTCTAAGGTAATTTCAGAAGAACAGATGCTCACCAGATCCATATCTACATTTACAAAGGATTATTTATTATAATTAATATCTGTGTTATGATAATTGCTGAGATAGACTTTTTACTGTCAGATTGTTCTACTATTGTCATAATATACTGTTGCTTATCAGTAAACCAGAAATGCTCTGTGTTCATGGATCCATTTAACTGCTCCAATGTATCCACCCCCCTGAAATATCTCATTATTCTGTCTTATAGACACTTTTAAAAGCATACTGCATAAAAACATCTCCCATAGAAGTCCACCTGAAAGCAGTCTAAGACACTTTTAAAAGCATACTGCAGAGAAACATCTACCATAGAAGTCCACCTGAAAGCAGTCTAAGGTAATTTCAGAAGAACAGATGCTCACCAGATCCATATCTACGTTTACAAAGGACTATTTATTATAATTAATATCTGTGTTATGATAATTGCTGAGATAGACTTTTTACTGTCAGATTGTTCTACTATTGTCATAATATACTGTTGCTTATCAGTTAACCAGAAATGCTCTGTGTTCACTGATCCATTTTACTGCTCCAATGTATCCACCCCCCTGAAATATCTCCTTGTTCTGTCTTATAGACACTTTTAAAAGCATACTGCAGAGAAACATCTCCCATAGAAGTCCACCTGAAAGCAGTCTAAGGTAATTTCAGAAGAACAGATGCTCACCAGATCCATATCTACATTTACAAAGGACTATTTATTATAATTAATATCTGTGTTATGATAATTGCTGAGATAGACTTTTTACTGTCAGATTGTTCTATTTTTGTCATAATATACTGTTGCTTATCAGTAAACCAGAAATACTCTGTGTTCACTGATCCATTTTACTGCTCCAATGTATCCACCCCCCTGAAATATCTCCTTGTTCTGTCTTATAGACACTTTTAAAAGCATACTGCAGAGAAACATCTCCCATAGAAGTCCACCTGAAAGCAGTCCCCTCCCACCCTTGTTTATACTTAATATATTGAGGCATACTAATTACCTGCACATGTTCAGTCAGTGACATCTGATTATCACCTCTAACCACCCCCTTCAAGAATACTTGCTTTCCTAACACCACCTTCCTTATTATAACCTCCTGCCTCTTTCTCAGACTCTCTTATACTGTCTCTACACATCATGTCTCCAATAATATAACAATCTCACCTTCCCTGCTCTCCTCTCCTCTTCTCTGCTCCCATGAGCTCCTCTCCTTCCTCCAGTCACTATCTCAACCCTCTCCTAAAGCTGGAAAGCAGAAATGTAAGTCCTATTCCCATCTCCTTTTACTCTCTCTCCTTCTTCTGATGGCTTGTGGGGATTTATCCCCTAACCCAGGCCCCTCACTCATTCCCACCTGCTGTCAGCCACGCAGAGTCCCCAGGGCAGCAAATGCCCAAAACACCCAATCTAATACCCATCACTTGTCACAAACCATCTACTTTGCCCTTCTCCTGTGCCCTCTGGAATGCAAGGTCTGTTTGCAATAAACTTACCTTCATTCATGATCTCTTCATTTCCAACTCCCTCAATTTACTGTCTATCACGGAAACCTGGCTCACTCCATCTGACTCTGCCTCCCCTGCCGCACTCTCTTATGGTGGTCTGCACTTCAGCCACACTCCTAGACCTGAGAACAAACAAGGTGGACGTGTGGGCATACTACTATCCTCTCGCTGCACTTTTCACTCCATACCCCCTGTTCCCTCCCTCCAATTCTCATCTTTTGAAGTCCACACTATCCGCATCTTCTCTCCCATCCCTCTGCGAGTAGCTGTGATCTATCGCCCACCTGGATCACCCTCTCAATTTCTGAACAACTTTGCCGCCTGGCTCCCTCACTTTCTCTCCTCCAATATACCTTCACTCATTCTTGGCGATTTCAACATAGCCACTGACACCCCCACCTCCCCAACAACTGCAAAATTACTTGCACTTACCTCTTCCCTTGGCCTCTCACAATGGACAGATTCGGCAACTCACAGTGGTGGACACTCCATTGACCTTATTTTTACTAATCTCTGCACTATCTCCAACCTTGACATCTCCTCACTTCCCCTATCTGACCACCACCTGCTAACTTGCAACCTCACCTTATCTTCCACTCACTAAAACCCCTTCTCAGCCCCCTCACCACCCTTGCATGCCCTGACATCGCCACTTCACAGTACAACACTACTCTAACATCCACCCTTGACTCTCTTGCCCCCATAATCACAAACAAACGCCCTCGCTCTCATCCACAACCATGGCACACTGCACAAACACGCTATCTACAGAAATGCTCACGCACTGCAGAACGACTATGGCGGAAATCTTGCACCTCAGCAGACTTTCTCCACTACAAGTTTACCTTGCGCTCCTACTTATCTGCCCTCAATCTTGCCAAACAACACTACTTCTCATCACTAATATCAAACCTGTCCTCCAACCCTAAATGTTTATTTGCTACATTTAACACCCTCCTCTGCCCACCACCACCTCCTGCCCCTTCCTGTCTAACTGCTGATGACTTTGCCAGCCACTTTAAAACTAAAATGTAAACTATCCGAAATGAGCTCTCCTCCCAGCTTGGCCCTATACCACCATCCTTTCCACAAGCCGACAACACCCAACCCTTACCCTTCCCCAATCCCTCCTCCACTATGGATTCCTTTGACCCTGTTACCGAGGATGAAGTATCTACTTTACTATCAACCTCTCACCTTACCACATGTCCACATGATCCTATTCCTTCACAGCTAATTCCTCCCCTATCCACAGCACTTATCCCAGCTCTCACACATCTATTCAACCTCTCCCTAAACACTGGCAGGATTCCATCCTCCTTAAAACATGCCGTAATTACACCCATTCTCAAGAAGCCCTCATCTGACCCAGCTTCTGCCTCCAACTGCCGCCCTATCTCACTACTTCCCCTGGCTTTTAAACTGCTTGAGCGGCTTGTTTACAATCGCCTCACTCAATTTATTTCTTCCAATTCCCTTCTTGACTCCTTCCAATCTGGTTTCCGTGCCCAACACTCAACAGAAACAGCCCTCACAAAAGTCACCAATGACTTGCTAACTGCCAAATCAAAGGGTAACTTCTCCATTCTAATTCTCCTGGACCTCTCTGCTGCCTTCGACACAGTTGACCACCCTCTTCTAATCCAAACTCTCTGTTCATTTGGCATCCAGGGCACAGCACTTTAATGGTTCACATCCTATCTAAAAGATCGAACATTTAGCGTCTCCTTCTCTGGCACCTCTTCTTCACCCATCCCTCTGTCTGTTGGCGTTCCCCAAGGTTCTGTTCTAGGCCCCCTCCTCTTCTCCATCTACACCTCCTCCCTTGGCACCCTCATAAAATCCTTTGGATTTCAGTATCATCTCTATGCAGATGATACTCAAATCTACCTCTCTGCACCCGATCTATCCCCCTCTCTTTTAGCTCAAGTTTCCAACTGCCTCTCTAGCATATCCTCCTGGATGTCTACCCGTCAACTCAAACTCAACATGTCTAAGACTGAACTCCTAATCTTTCCAACCTCTACTACAGCTTCCACTCCTCAAATATCTCTCACTGTTGACAACACCATCATCACTCCCATCTCCCAGGCCCGTTGTCTTGGGGTTCTACTGGATCCCGCCCTCTCTTTTATTCCTCACATCCAATCAATTACTAAATCTTGTCAGTTTCACCTAAAAAACATCTCCAAAATTCGTCATTATCTTACACAAGACACAGCTAAAATTCAAATACACTCTCTCATCATATCTCGACTCGACTACTGCAATTCCCTTCTTGCTGGCCTCCCCATCTCTCGTCTGTCTCCCCTCCAATCCATAATGAACGCCTCCGCTAGACTCATCTTCAATACCAAACGTTCAGTGTCTGCAGCTCCTCTCTGTCAATCACTCCACTGGCTTCCCATAGCTTCCCGAATCACATTTAAAATCATGACCCTAACACATAAAGCCCTCAACAACAGTGCACCCCCTTATATCTCTGCTCTTGTTTCAAAATACTCTCCCAACCGCCCCCTTTGTTCTGCTAACGACCTTCTTCTTTCCTCCTCTCTCATCCCCTCCTCTCACTCCCGTCTTCAGAACTTTTCTCGTGCAGCCCCTACTATTTGGAACTCCTTGCCTCGCTCCATTAGATTAACTTCCTGCCTCAAAACCTTACTAAAAACACACCTATTTAAAAAATCATATTACCTTCAGCCTTTATAATTACAACTGCACACTCCACGGCTTAATAACACTCCCACCCACAATCTACAGTACAGCTCACAGACCCCTCCAATTGACTAAACAAATTGCATTCACATTGCCATTTTGTATTTGTCACCCTCTTGTATCACACCTAAACCCTTAGATTGTAAGTTTGCGAGTTTTCAATTGTGTGTCCGTGTCTTGGAAACAAGCACTATGTACATTTGATTATATGCTCAAAAACAGGGCCCTCCATTCTTTAAGGTGTTAAGTTTGTTTTTTGCCATGTACTAAACCCCTGTACAGAGCTACGGAATATGTTGGTGCAATATAAATAAAGATAATAATAATAATAATAATAATAAATTAAATAATATATAGTCCAAGATGTTTATGTAAATAATATTACAAAATGCTGGGATTGGGTGTAGAAGGACACTATATAGGACCGAGAATTCTACACAGCAAGTTTTACAAAAACAGTTTTGTCCTTTATTACTTTTTGATATACTTATGGTCACTTGTGTAGGGTAACAGCTGAGCAGGGAGGGCCTGTGCCCCATCCTACTCAGAGGGACCTGTGACCACCTGGACTCAAGTCCAGTACTTCATAAAGTTAGGCTTTATGAGTGGTGTGTTCACCTGGAGGGTATTAAGCCTAAGTGCTGTTTAGCTCAAGGGGCTTTCATTCATCTCATATTGATAGGGAGAACCAAACTTAGAAAATGGCGGCTGAGCCGGAACCCAAACAGGTGAAAACACTTGGTGGTAGAAACCAGTTTTTGAGGTTAGTGGTGGACAAGCCCCCTTTCATGTAATAAAACAGTTATGCACATTACTTAGTGAAAACATATTATCCTCAAACAGTTGGTTTGGTAGAATGTTTTAATTAAAACCATGTTACCCCATATAATTGATGCAGATAAGAAGAACTGGGATTACCTAGTCCCATATCTCATGTTTGCAAACAGAGAGGAACCCTAATCTTTTATAATGTTCTTTCCTATTAAGATTTCGTATCAAAGAAACCCAAGGCATTACTTGATGTAGTCAAGAAAATAATGGAACAGGAGGTCACACCTCATAGTTGTGTTATAAAACACATTGCCCAGATGCAAGATGCCAAAGAGTACAAGAAGTACAAAGTCACAGCTATAATAACTTTCTTGCCACTTGACATGGTCACAATGACGTCCTTGAAATGTTAAGGGAAGTTATGAACCCGCGGCAGAGCGAAGTGGAAGGGGAGTGGGTGGTGACCAGAGAAGGAAGCAAAGGATAGGAGTGGTTTCTGATTGGTAGAGAGGGGAGAGAGGAGGGGTTTCAGCAGAGGTTTCTTAAAGAGATGTGTGTGGCAGTGAGCACACATTGAGCCTAAGCTGGAGCTGTAGGTTAGTTGTGAGTAGTGTGACAGTCTATTATTCCCCATTTACCCATAATGTCATCTGCAGACATGGAGTCTCTGCTAGGTCAGATTAGGGAGGCTGCAGCTGAAAAAGGCCAGGATTGGCTGTCAGCGTTAGTGGCCTCTATCCCCAGAGTTACCCCTGCTAGGGATAGTTCTCCCTCTATGGTTCCACCTACCCCTCCTCCTATTTATAGTAGGGAACCATCCCCTGATATCCCCAATTCTCCCCCTTCCCCTCCTCCTGGATCCCCCCTCCTTCACCTATCTCCCTCCCCCCCATCCACCTCGGCCATCCTACCTCAAGAGGCCTGTCATCGTCCGTCCAGAAGAACCAGGCCTCCGGCAAGACTGTGCCTTGGTCCATCAGCCCTTTCAGTGAGCTTGCCGGCCCCTCCTGCTGGTCTGAACGATGCTGGGCCTGGAGGGAAGTCGCGGGCGAAGAGGCACGCCGGTGAAGCATCCAGCGGGCTGAAGGTGCCCCGGCTGGGAGTTCCAGAGAAGGCACAACATGTGGTCCGGCAGCAGGAGCTGGCACGTGGCTCCAGGAAGCTCGGCGGGACGAAAATGGCGTCCGGAAGTGACGTCAGCGTCACTTCCGGCGGCTCGGCGGAGGACGGCGGAGGCCAGCAGGGACGGCGCTGACAACAGGAAGGGTGAGTTACGGGTCCCGCGGGATCTGAGGTCTGTGATCATCACAGGCACTGGGTCAGCCGCAGCAGTGAGGTCTGATGCTGGGTCTGAGAGGCAGCAAGCCCAGGAAGAAGCAGTGCCACCTGGGGGTGTGGACCAGCCACAACCCAGGGTGGTGGGTATGCTCACTAGGAGCATGGGGGTCATAGGCCTGGGAAGGGAGCTACCTGGGGGGGGAGCCAGTGCACTAGAACAGAGAATTAGGAGCCAGCAGCAGGCACCCCTTCAGGCAATTGGATTATTCAGCACCCAGAGGAGCCCAGGGGACAGACAACCTGATGGGGAGTGGCGGGTTAACCCTGTCACGACAAGGCCAGGCGGTAAGGGGTTACAGGCTAGAACCCAAGCTGGGAATGGGCGCAAAAGGGCCCCACTGGTGAAGGGGCCTGGTAGCCGGGTAAGCCAGGCACGGAGAGAAGTTTCTATAGAGCCCAGGGCTGGAGTGGCAGCTGCAGGGTATTGGGAGGACGCAGAGAGCGACGAGCAGGGTGGGAGGTATGACACTTCATCCCCAGACGAGAGGTCGGAGAGTGGGGTAGTAGATGGAGGAAGGCAAGGCAGAAGCTACTCCCCTGGTAGAACTAGGGTTAGGATCAGGAGTGGAAGGCGGCGAGAGGAGACCTCACAGAAGTTACACTGCAGGAGAAGTGGCAGGGATGAGCCCCGCAGGCTGGAAAGGGCCTTGGGGGGGAGGCAAGGAATGTCTCATGTGTACCAATCACACAGGTCCTCTGCCTTTTATACAGGTTCGCAGATGTCATCAGCACGAGCGGCAGCGACACGCCGGCAGAGTGGCGACAACAACCCATCAAGTTCAGTTGCCGCATGGTGGGATGCTATCCCGGCGGACTTGTGCAGGAAAGCCGCAACACCTAACTCTGGAGGTGAGTGCCTTGCACACGGCTCATGCACACACACAGCACACTCAATACAAGGAACACAATCAGACACTATAGTGGAGCTCCTGAGGACTGTGTTGTCTAAGTTAGAAGGTGGGAAGTCAGCGGCGCAGGCATGGGCCCCAGCAACGCTGGTAGATGCAGGAAGGGGGCAGGCAGAGAGTGCGGGGGAGAGCCAGAAAACAGGTAAGAGTGACTCGGCATCTATCGTGGTAGCGGATACGGCGCTAGCAGCCCCCACCCTCTGCAGGATAGGCCCTCTGGGAGTTCATGTAGCTCAGGATCTAAAAGATAGGATATGGAAGCAGGAGTTTATAGAAATATTTTCCTTGCTGCCGCTGGATCAGTATTTTGAGGTCAAGGAGGACTCATCCCGGGATGAGGGCAAAAAAGAAGAGGATGAGAGGAAGCGTAGGTTTAGGAGAATCCCAAAAACCTTCGCGAATTGGTCGCAAGCGTTCGCAATCTTGGCAAGCATAGTCGGGGAAAGGAAGCCAGAATATTGCTGTGCTCTATTCTGCTACCAGGACGAAATAGACAGCATCCATAGGACATACGGGGGGATGGCCTGGAGGATGGCTGTTAGGGAGGAAATGAGATGGGATGATAGGGAGGTAGGCATATGGATGAAGATAGTCACCCCACTCAGAGCGGCTCAGTCCTTTCGTGAGTCCGGTAATAGGCAGCAGCAGGTCGCCAGCTCGGTTAAGAAGGGATGTTGTTTCCTATACAACGAAAGTTCATGCAAATGGAGATCTGCCTGCAGATTCAGGCACGAGTGTTTTGAATGCGGGCATCCACACCCATTGTTCCGGTGTTTCAAGAAATTGCGCGGAACTGCAGGGCAGTCTGAGCCCGCTTCCAAAGGCGAGAACGCCGATCAGGCTAGAAAGGATGCTTCCTTGGTTAAAAATGGTAGGCGAAGAGGGTACGCTAGAAAGGCGGAGTTGATTTGTGATGGTTTTGACGGCGGTTTTCCTATTCCTTTTAAGACTTTTCCTGAGCTATTGTTTGTTCCCCCTAATTTAAAATCGGCAGGTCAGTTTTCCGGCATCGTTAAGGAAAAGATTACAAAAGAACTAGCTTTGGGACGGATGGCTGGCCCCTTTCGGGAGCCACCCGTCCCAAACTTGAGGTTATCGCCATTAGGCGTGGTTCCCAAAAAGGAGCCTGGCAAGTACAGGCTGATACATCACCTTTCTTACCCCAAAGGGGGATCGGTGAATGATGAGATCAATAAGGACTTGTCAGCGGTTAGGTACACCCCATTTGATCAGGCCTTAAAGCTCGTTCGGTTAGCAGGCAGGGGCGCCCTATTGGCAAAGGTAGACATTGAGTCTGCTTTCAGATTGCTTCCGGTAAACGCGGAGAGTCAGCATCTACTAGGTTGCCACTTTCAAGGCAACTATTATGTCGATTTGTGTTTGCCTACGGGATGCTCTATATCATGCGCATATTTTGAAGCTTTCAGTTCCTTTGTTCAATGGGTGGTTCAGGTCAAGTCAGGATCCAAGTCCCTAGTTCATTATTTAGATGATTTCCTTTTTGTTGGACAAGGGGGTTCTCAGGTATGTGGGGATCTGATGGACGTGTTCATGTCTGTAGCGAAAGACTTCGGGATCCCTATTGCGAGAGAAAAGACAGAGGGTCCATGTACAGTGCTTAGCTTCCTGGGGATTACAATTGATTCGGGGAGGTTAGAGTGTCGTCTGCCGGACGATAAAATAACCGATCTCAGGACCAGAGTGGAGCAAACACGGGGAGCCCGGAAAGTGACCCTTAAGGCCCTTCAGTCTCTGATAGGAAAGTTAAACTTTGCCTGTCGGATAATTCCTATGGGAAGGATTTTTTCTAGGCGCTTGTCGCTGGCGACTGCTGGGGTTAAACAGCCTCATCACTTTATTAGGGTCACCATGGATATCAAGGAGGATTTAGAAGTGTGGTTAAGGTTCTTGGATTCTTTTAATGGGAGATGTTTTATCCCGGCAGTTCCCGTCAGCAACTCGGAGATAGACCTTTTTACGGATGCAGCCGGTAGCGTCGGATTCGGGGCCTATTTAAAGGGGCAATGGTGCGCTGAGCAGTGGCCGCCGGAGTGGGTTTCAATAGGGCTAACTAAAAATTTGGCATTCCTAGAACTCTTTCCTATAGTGATCGCAATGTTTATTTGGGGGGATCAGCTTAGAGACCAGCAGCTGATATTTCATTGTGACAACATGGGGGTGGTTCAGGCGGTCAATTCACTGTCGGCTTCCTCTCTGCCGGTGATAAGATTGATCAGACAGTTGGTTCTTAGGTGCATGCAGTGTAACATTAACTTTAGGGCTAAGCATGTACCTGGGGTTCAAAATGTGATAGCAGATGCGTTGTCCCGGTCACAGTGGGATCGTTTCCGGCAGGTGGCTCCAGCGGCGTCCGAGACAGGAATCCCGTTACCACGCCACTTATGGAACATGGGAGCGTGGAGCTAGGCGAGTTGATAAAGAATTCGCTGGCACCAACCACATGGAGGGGTTATAAGAAAGTGTGGCTGGAGTGGGAAGCTTTTGGGGAAGAATTAGCCAGAAAAAGTGGCGGTGAGGTAAATGATCTGAGTACCCTCATCGCGTTCATGCTGCAGTGCCAGGAGCGGGGAATATCCCCGTCCGTGGTAGGTAGGAAGATAACAGCCCTGGCCTTCATGTTGAAGCTGCAGGGGAGGCCAGACGTCACAAAAAATTTCTGTGTGAGGCAGGCGAAAGGATGTGAGGAGGCCTATATCATTTGCAGTTTTGCAATCCTTATATGGCGAGCTAGGTGGAATTTGCAAATCTGAGTACGAGGCGCTATTGTTTCAGACGGCCTTTTTGCACGCTTTCTTTGGGGCGTTTCGGATTAGCGAACTGGTAAGCCGGAACAAGACAGTTATGGGAGGTCTTCAGGATCAGGATGTAGAAGATTTGGGTCATTCACTGGTTATATGGGTTAGGCGGTCGAAGACCGACATTTATGGTAAGGGGTCTGCCATTTATTTGCATCCTATTTCATTCGCAGTCTGCCCTTGTAAATTAGTAGTTAGTTTCAGGGTAGTTAGAGGTAAGAAGCAGGGTTCCTTCCTAATGCACGAAGATGGGAGTCCTTTATCTCAGTTCCAGTTCATTTCCGTTCTCAAGTTAACATTGGGTAGAATTGGGCTAACACCATCTCAGTTTGGGTCGCATTCGTTTAGGATAGGGGCAGCAACTGAGGCAGCGGGGTCAGGTATGGGGGATGACTGGGTTAAGAGAATTGGTAGATGGGGGTCTAATAGCTTCAGGTCATATATTCGGCCAGAGTTAGTGACTGGTAATTAAGGCTTTCTTTATGACAGGTTCCACCTGGCAGGTGTGGCTCACGGGTCACTCGTATATTTACTGGACCAGGAAGGAGGCTGGGATCAAGGATGGAGGTTTGCAGCTGGGATTCCCTTCAGATCGGGTGTCACTCTGGTGGTTGGGGGTTAGAGGGCTTAAGTGGCACAAGCTGGTGGAGCATATAGCGGGGTATGCCAGAATGTTTGAGGGGCCTGAGGTGTTGTTTGTTCACGCTGGGGGAAATGACTTAGGCAACATGCCAATCAAGGAGTTGATCAGGATAATGAAGCGTGATGTAGAGCGCTTGTTGGCTCTCTTCCCGGGTTTGGTGATAGTATGGTCAGAAATGATACAGCGTAGGAAGTGGAGGGCTCCCATGGATGGGGCAACGATGGACAGGTGTAGGAAGCGAGTCAACAAGGCAATGTCGAGTTTCATTAGGAGGCATGGAGGGAACTCCATAAGGCACGTTGACTTTGAGATAGTTGACGTTGAGGGATATTTTATGAAAGATGGGGTGCACTTAAATCCAATTGGGTTAAATTTGTTTATTTATGCAATTAAGGACAGCATTGCAAGGGCCATAGCTTTGGTGACGGAACGCACGTGACGTGCGTTTGTGGCGGTAGTGCTTGCCCTCCTACGTTGGTGAAGGAGGAGGAGCCTCTAGGGGCACGGGGTCCTCTGAGGGGTATTAGGCTAAGTAGGGCGGGCAAGCACTAGTTGGTATATTGGTTAATTAAAATTTGGTTTTGGTTTACCTGTTAAGTCTAATAAAGAAGCTGTGGCCAGTTTTTATACCCAGATTGGTGTCATGTCGTTATTTCAGGTTTGTTGGGCTGTGGGGATATCCCAGGTATGACGGTAACTGGTCAATGAACCCACGGCAGAACGAAGTGGAAGGGGAGTGGGTGGTGACCAGAGAAGGAAGCAAAGGATAGGAGTGGTTTCTGATTGGTAGAGAGGGGAGAGAGGAGGGGTTTCAGCAGAGGTTTCTTAAAGAGATGTGTGTGGCAGTGAGCACACATTGAGCCTAAGCTGGAGCTGTAGGTTAGTTCCCACCCTCCCTCCCTCTTGTTTCGCTATCTTGGAATGTTATTAAAAAAAAAATACTAAATAAATAAATAAAAAATTTTAAAAAAAACATGCATAAAAGTTTTGTAAGATATATGGTACGTGTTTTATATGTCACAGCAGGGGGCGGTGACGCTTGCCCTCCTACGTTGGTGAAGGAGGAGGAGCCTCTAGGGGCACGGGGTCCCCTGAGGGGTATTAGGCTAAGTAGGGCGGGCAAGCACTAGTTGGTATATTGGTTAATTAAAATTTGGTTTTGGTTTTACCTGTTAAGTCTAATAAAGAAGCTGTGGCCAGTTTTTATACCCAGATTGGTGTCATGTCGTTATTTCAGGTTTGTTGGGCTGTGGGGATATCCCAGGTATGACGGTAACTGGTCAAATTATAGGGCAAGACAACCACGTAGAAGGAAACCCAAGCAAATCCACCATGTTAATTTATTGAAACTTTTCTAGGAAGAATAGAGAGGTCTTGGTAGTAACAGGGACTCCAACCCCCTTCACACATTGGTCATCTGAAGTAAAAGGTTCTATGTAATTTGGAAGAGAGATAGAATGTCTTACGGCAGAGAACATAAGGTGGATACTAGGGGCCCTATTCTATTGCCCAATTCATACATTTATACACACTTAAAATCACTCTTAATATTGCTACAGATTTGACAAATATTACTTACTGGCACTGATGAATTCTTAAGACAATAGAATGCAAATAAAAAAAAATGTAAAAACACCCAAAACCAAATTTCTGAGTTCAAGGCATTTGCAAGTAGCCTTTAGAATATAGCCCTAGGGCTGGAATTACATCTGAGGCTACAAGTCTACTGCATTGACACATATCAATTTATAATAATAAAGTTTTGTGTGAGAGAGATTTAACAAAGTGTAATAGAATAATTAGTCTTATCCATAGTAAATAAATGATCACCTCAGTTAAAGGTACATGGAAATAATGTTTTCAAATAAAGGATTCAGGGCACAAAAATGTATTCAGAACTTTAACTGCTTTTTGGGACGTGCCCTCTGCCAGCCAATGAGGTTTACAGACTAAAGCATGCTCTTAGTATTTTCTATTAGTTTCAATGAACTTTAAATAGGTTTTACTTAACATTTTTTCATGCAAAAAACAACTTTTGTAATGTATAAAACATGCTCTTTTAAATGCTAGAAAAACATATGTTATACATGTCCATTTAATATTATCAGGCAGCTACAGTATTTACTATGAAAATCAAACAAATATTACCTGCTTGGTCTGCTTGGGTTTGTTATTCTCACTCTAAAACACTAAATACTTCTGGCTTGGAGAACTATGTAAGCCACAGAAGCAAATACATGTCGCCTCTAAAGGCAAATGCCCCTATTTATTTGCTTATGACTTTATGGTAAATCTGGCCCTGGGGCTAGCGATAGATATGTTTATAAAATAACCAAAAACATAGGATCTAGAAGTAAAATTGTAGGAATCTGTCTAAATAGGATCTCTGATTAGACATTCAGTTGTGTCTGACTCTCTGTGATCCTATGGACAACAGCACACAAGGCACATCTGTTGTTATGTCTCTGGTTGTGCTTGTCCATAAGATTTTCATGTCAAAGATACTGGAGTGGGTTGCCAGTTCCATCTCTAGTTCTGTCTGACCTTGGGTAACCCTACAGGGTCTCACAGCTTCATTGAAGTACACAAGCCCCTTCACCATGACAAGGTAGCCATCCAGAAGGGGAAATAGGTCCTATTATGCTATTAATGAAGAACCTAAAATGCTTCAGTCTCTGGCTCTGTCTGTTTATGTAACTGTGACCTTTTTGTGTATGTTACTTTTTCATGTCTTTTGAAGTTTTCTGTTATCCAACTTGTATTTATTTTTTTATTTCATAGTGGCCAGGCCAGCACTATATTCGGCTAATGCCCTTGTTGTTAAAGATATAAACAATGAGTTTTTGGTATAAAGTAGTGAATAGATAAAAAGAAAAATGTAACCCGTGTTTTCCTTAACTGAATTCCAAACGTTTAAACCCCAAGTCTCACCATATAATACCAGAATGATTAAAGGGCCAGTGCACCCACCTACTTTTTAGTTCACCATTAACATTAAAAGTATATTAAAAGTATACAAAAGCTAATCAAGGGCCTCATTCAATTGTGATTTGGCCAATTGAATAGGGCTCTATAAAAGCACATAGCATATTATTTTAAGGAAGTTTTTAGTTAGTGAACTTCTATCCAAAAGCAAGGTCTTCACTAACTAAAAACTACTGTAAAAAAATATGCTATGTGCTTATATAGAGCCCTATTCAATTGGCCAAATCACAAATGAATGAGGCCCCAAGTCTTTAGCCAGAAAATATGATTTAAAAGCACAATTTACCTCATTAATGGCCACTGCTGTACTTCTCCCCACCTCATTGTCCTGAGGGCTACTGAAAGGAACAGAAAGATTTAAACTGCTATAACATTGATTTTGCTGCCTTGGTAAGGTTTGTCTCAGGTGAAATCTTTCACTTCCTTTAAATTTTAGTTAGTCACTAATTGGATAATTGAATTATTGTAGTGAGCTATACAGAGTATAGATAATGATTGCACACATGTTTTGTCATGTAAAGTGTTGCAGTATAAAGGATTTCATTCAGTCTTGGGGCCTCATTCTATTAATGGTCGTAGGAGCTGCGTGGCCGCAAGGGGTGGTCGCAAGCTACTTAGCTATTCTAATCCCTTGCAGCCGGCGCCCTGCTTTCCCTATCGGCCACCCCCGCCGCAGGGAAAGCCATTAAACCCACACTTCTGCAAGAGATTCAACCGCATGTAAGTACCTGACCTATTCAAATACTACGGCCAGCCCTCCGCCAAGCCTGCAAAAGGGCCCAAAATGGCTGCAGCTTAATTCTACCCTGGAGCCGACGCAAAGTGCTGTGAAGCCCTTGCGGCTGCTTCAATTAAGCCCCCCGCTGGATGCAGGGGACCCGATCGTGACCCGATGAGACTAAAATGAACCCCCTCAGTCCAATAGGGGTCTACATAGCACCCTATAGGACACTATTAACCCCTAACAAGTGCCATGAGGGTCATCTAGGACCCTCATGACAAAAATCTAAACACTACACTACACTATTAACCCTAACTATACTCCATTAACCCTTTAACCCTAACTATACCCTATTTAACCCTAACTGTACCTATCTAACCTAACTGGGCCTATCTAACCCAAACTGGGCCTATTTAATCCATTCTAGTCCTATTTAACCTATACAGACCCCCATAAGCCTTCATCTAACCCCATCACTTATGGAGGTCTATACAGACCCCCATAAGCCTCCATCTAACCCCATCACTTATGTGGGTCTATACAGACCCCCATAAGCCTCCATCTAACACATCACTTATGGGGGTCTATACAGACCCCTATAAGCCTCCATCTAACCCCATCACTTATGGGGGTCTATACAGACCCCTATAAGCCTCCATCTAACCCATCACTTATGGGGGTCTATACAGACCCCTATAAGCCTCCATCTAACCCATCACTTATAGGGATATATACAGACCCCCATAAGCCTTCTTCTAACCCATCACTTATGCGGATCTATACAGACCCCCGTAAGCCTCCATCTAACCCCATCACTTATGGGGGTCTATACAGACCCCCATAACCTTCCATCTAACCTATTACTTATGGGGGTCTATACAGACCCCCATAAGCCTCCACCTAACCCCATCACTAATGGGGGTCTATACAGACCCCTATAAGCCTCCACCTAACCCATCACATAGGACAATGAGAACCCTATAATTAACCCCATAAGTGCCATGAGGGTCCTCCAGGACCCTCATGACACTAAGTACAAACACTACACTATTACCCCCAATAAACCCCTAAATCTAACCTAACACACCTCTACCCTAACCTATTAACCCCTACCTACCTAACACTACCTACCTACCCCCAATTAACCCCACTCCCCACTAATTACAAAAAACAAAACAACTATGTCACCAAAAATAAAAAACCCTGTCACCAAAAATAAAAAATAAACCACTACAAAAAATAAAAAAGGACATCACAAACCACAGCCAATACAATTTGTTTTTTAAAAGACATTACAACCCCCCCACTACAAAAAATAAAAAAAACATTACACATCTGCAAAGAAAAGGCATATACAAATATACATAACATTACAGTAACAAATATATTATAAATATACCCCTAACTACAATACATTACCCCCATCTATACATGACCCCATATCTATAACACATAACCCCCTATCATACATTACCCCCTATCTAGACAACATTACCCCCTATCTAGACAACATAACCTATCTATACATTACCCCCTACCTAAACATAACCCCCTATCTATACATTACCCCCTATCTATACATTACCCCCAATCTAGAATACATTAAACCCTAAATCTAAGCTAAAATAGAATAATTTAGACCACTTACCTTTGCAGATGTCCCTTTAGGGAAAAAGGAAACCCCAAGGAAAAAAAACATCTAATTAGTACAAAACACTACATATAACAAATACACATTGTAAATACAGTATTAAACTCATCTTTCCAGCATGTCCCAGTCCATCTTCCTCTGTTCCCCGGATCAGCCCCTGGAAAAAAGAACAACATATACACATAAACACAAAACATGATGAACATTACACAAAAAATACATTAAACGTACCTTCCCTTCCCGGATGTTCCTTGGCGTTGTCATCTTCTGCCCCGCTGGGCCCTTCAAAAACCCACGCGCTAAAAAAAATAACGGAGCTCCTCCTTTGAGGAGATCCCCGATGCTAATGAGGATTCTAGGCCTTCTTCCAGTAAAAAAAAACTGGAATGGCGCCTTCTGATTGGCTGAAATGGCTGTCAATCAAATTTCAGCCAATCAGAAAACTCCAAGGTGTGAGCCAATCAGAATGGGATACACCCCTATATTCCAAGAAAAGAGATACACCCTTGCAGGGTGATTGGCTAAAGGCACCTGCGCCTTCTGATTGGCTACTATCTGATTGACAGTCAATCAGAAGGCGCTATTCCCTTCAGACAATTAGGATGAGATACACTCCATGGGGTGTATCCCATTTCGATTGGCTCCAAGCTACTGTGCCTTCTGATTGGCTGTTGTCACTGTCAGGCTTGGAGAATGGATTATTGCCTTGGGGGTCATCCAAGCCTGTAGTCCCGGGCTTGGATGACCTCCAAGGCAGCAACTCGATCTCCAAGCCCGGCGGACTTGTGGCAACAAATGACAGTATTGGCTAGAGGCGATGTGCCAGCTAGCCAATGTACTACATGTAATCCTTGTGTCTCCTATCAATTACTGCATCAAATTTATTTCCCACTTTTCAGTTTGGCAGACTTGCACTCTGATCTGCGTCTGCGATCAGGTCCAAGCCTGCCAAAGCTAACGTACACAGGGACACAGCAGAGGTTTCAGTGGTGATATGTTCTACAACTATAGGTAATAACAATACTTTATCAATTAAATATGATTAAAAAACGATTTTTCACAGTAAACTTACACTGAAGTTTGCAGTTTGGTCCTTTCCTATATGAGTAATCCAGCACGATGCCAGCACAGGTGGCAGCGGTGGCGTTAAGCATACGCTTGATGTCGCTAACAATATTTTGCTGCCGACATCATACCTTTAGGGTTAGGCTAAGGCTTAGAGTTAGGGGTTAGGGTTAGGGTAAGTGTAATGGTTTAAGGTAAGAAATTTTATGTGATCTCAGCAGCAAACTGTGTACAATTTCAGCAGCGCCATCTAGCAGCTCCTTGCTGCAACTCCTGCTGACACTACGTATACCAGGAAAGATCCTGAAGTTTTTACCTATTAGCCAATCCTTCTGATCCACTCACCAAATCTAGATTTTGAGTGATCATTGTCAATAATTGCAAACTACCCCTCAGGTCCGGCTATATTGTTTTCTGTCTAAAGCCATATAAAATTTACGAGAATAGGCAGAATTTTGAGGAAAATACACTAATCATTCTCTAATGTCTAGTACTATTATCATAAACAATCTATTCCCAGCCAATTCTTTGGAACACGGTTCAATTAATCTACTAATCTTTCTATCTAGTAGTTTATTCTTATATTCCTATTTTATCTGAGGGAATTTCTGCCCTTATGCAAGTCTAGATATTCTCCATGCTTTTACCAGATTCCCAAATTACAGGGACATAACCTTGAGTTGGACAAATTGTATGCGTTTTACGGTAAATAATCGGTAACAAGTTAAAAGAACATTTGAGTATAACATTTAATCAGCAGACTTTTTTTTATTTTATGTCAAATGCTTATTTCAAAACAGCAAGCTATTCCCAAGAACTATTCATTACTTTTACAGGACATAAAGATTAAGTTTTGCTTCCTTGACAAAACCATAACAGTGCAATAAAGCTAAATACTTTAATAAAACATAACAAATTACATTTTTTTAATCAAATATATCAAAGCTGATTAATGCATTCATTTATACTTACTTGATCATTTCCTACCATATCAATTAAATTAACTCATAACATCCCTATAATATTGGTTCACATGGTTAAATACAGTAAATTATTGTAATAAGTGTCTCTATCCAATGAACACCAAATGCTGCAAAATATTTTATGCTCAAGTAGTGCAAGGTGCTATTAAAATGAGGTTATTTTGCAGATGCTTATCACCAATGCTGTTAGAATGCTTGCGTTGTTCAGTCATGTCCGACTCTCCGTGACCTCATGGACCGCAACATCTTTATGTCCATGGACATGCTGATCCACTTGGTTTTCATGGCAGACATACTGGAGTGGGTTGCCAGTTCCTTCTCAAGTGGGCATACAGCTCCTGGTATCCAAGTGCTGGCCAGGCCCAACCCTGCTTGGCTTCAGGGTGGTATGACCTCTTGGTTCACTGACTGGAATCAAACCCAGGTAGCAGTAGTTAAAGCACAGAACCCTAACCACTGGACCGCCAGGGAACGAGGTGGCTAGGATTCAGGTTAGAATAGGGAGCATTAAATTATAACATAATCCCACTGGGAATTACATTTCAAAAGATAGGTTATAGATGATCAGAACATTTTCGGAAAATGCTAATTTTAAGAGGAGATATATTTGTTTAATTGATCCAGTCCAGGTTTTACTCCATTGAGTTGGAACGGTTTTGTTTTGACTTTGATCTTCTGGAATTGTTAAGTGTTATGGTGGTGGCTGCAAAACAGGATATGGACCAGTGAGGCAGAGGTAGAGATATTATTAGACAGGTCCTAGAACTGGGGCTCAGATGCAGAAGACATTGTCAGAAACCAAATCTACATCATGGCCAACCACGGATAAAAGGGTTCAATATCCACAGTAAAATGGTGGAACATATTTGTTTCTCATATTCCTGGTTTATCACTGTCAGTCAAACATTTCTTGTGTATAAAAATTTAAATTCCGTTTGCATAAACGTATTTATTTGGAAATATTTTTGAATTGGGTCAAACGCCTGTGGGAAATTTAATGTTTTCCCAAACTGAATCCATTATTTTTCAAAGATAGATGCTTGGCTTCTTTGTTTTTACCCTCAATCGCATCCAAGTGAAGATAATGTTGTACATATTTTAAGTATTTTGTTAGTGTCTCTCCTAGATAATAATCCCACTATCAGTTTTCAAGGCCATAGGGTTGTGAGATGTTGGCTGAAATTATTTCACACTGACAGAGTTTCCAGAGTTGTATGGGGAGAGCTGTATTTCACACAAAAAGGAGAAAATGTTACGAAATGGAGACGATCCCTATCCTATTCCAGTTTGCTGTTATTGGTGATACATTTTAGGGCACAAACTGAATAATTATTTATATATTAGGTACAGAGTTTTCGAATCCCCAAGTATTGACACTTGAAACTGCAGAGTAGAGCTGTACTGAGCTCCCTTTATACCCTGTAGTAAGCGTCAAGGAAATTAGCCAATGGCACCTTAAATATCAATGTGAAGAATCCACCTTAAACAACTTATTCAGAGGGCTGAAAGCAAGTGGCTGATGCTAGCCAATTCACCTCTCTTCCCCCAATATTGCCTTAGTCTCTGTGTTTCTTGCCTAAGTAGGATATTTGTTTACTGGAGGATATGCTCAATACAGTATTACAGTTATGATAATATAGTTTTCAACTTACATTGTTAATTGGTTTCAAAGGTATCAGTGTAAGTTGAATAATACTTAAATGCAATGTATTTATTGACATATGCATGTTCAAGTAATAGATAATAATTGATAGCATATGTACTGTATTTATAGAGTTAGTCAATTAGCTTACCTTTACATATGTTGATGGCACTAGATTTTGTCTGTCTGATTTATAGAAGCATTATGCAGTCTTATGTACCTGGAATGAATCAATATAAGTAGGAAGTAGTGACAGTTTAAATTGTGTAAGTAGAGGATTTACTACTCTCTGCCTACTGCTAGCTCTGATCATCTGAAAAGTGCCTCAATCTCTGCAAGGGGTGTAATGAGCTGGGGTGGGGCGGACACAAAAATTGCAAAATTAAACTTAATCATGCATTACCAGATTTGGCCACTAGAGCAGTATCTCTTTCCCGTGAAAGCTTTGACCCATCATTTATTCATATCTTTATATACATAATAAGTTGGTATATATATATATATATATATATATATATATATATATATATATATATATATATGTATATATATATATATATATATATATGTATATATATATATATATATATATATATATATATGTATATTAAAATAAGAAAAGAGGAAGAAAACAGGCAACTAAATATAGGAGTTCAAATATTATTGAGAGCAAAGATACAAAGGATGGTGATACTACCAATGTTTCGCAAAAAAAAAAGAGAGAACTTTGAGCTGGGGGAACATCAAACAAGATCAGCTCATAAGATGACCTTAGTATGTGAAAATAATCACAACCATGGTCAATATCATCAAAATAATAACTGACCTATGCCCAAAAAGGATGAAAATTGCAATGAACGAAGAGAATAATAAAATATAAAAATTAACCTTTAATATATCCTAATTAAAATAAATAAATAAACTTACCAAGGTAAGGCACGAGGTAATGAGAGAATGGGGTGAAGTCAGTCCCCTCCTATTGCCAGATGTCCAAGAAAGTATTATAATACAACATATCCACTACAATGGAATAAACTATAGGGCCCTCATTCAATTGCAATTTGGCCAATTGAATAGGGCTCTAAATAAGCACATAGCATATTTTTTTTAAAGAAGTTTTTAGTTCGTAAACATCTATCCAAAAGCAAGGTTTTTACTAGCTAAAAACTTCTTTAAAAAAATATGCTATGTGCTTATTTAGAGCCCTATTCGATTGGCCAAATCGCAATTGAATGAGGGCCTAGGTGTTTAAATAAATGTTAATGTTATATCATATATATAATACCTGTTTTCTTCCTCTTTTCTTATTTTAATATTTAGTTAGCAACTAGGGAGATTCATTTTAATTAGGAATCACATTTACTGTAAACAACAATTAATAATTCTGTTTATATATATATATATATATATATATATATATATATATATATATAATAAGTTGGCATATAGACATATATATATATATATATATATATATATATATATATATATATATATATATATATATAATGTTTAATTATATTTGGGGAGTCAAGGCCAAGTAAATACAAAAAAAATGTTTTTGAGGGGCACTACTGCAATGGGGAGCCCTCCTGAGCAGGCACTTGGTGCACAGGTGGTAGATCTGCCCCTGCTTCCTGTCATGGGAGATGAGTTGAATTATCCCCCCCAGATTCTTTTGAGCTCCTACGCCCATGATCTCTGCATATGACCTCAACTATCTGACTGCTTGTGAAGCTTCTTCTGAGCACGAAAGTGAGACTGGGTCCTCATCTTATTCGCTATCATAGACTGCTCGTTGCTGCCCTACTGTAAGATGAGCATTCATCACACTGTGCTAAGGTAACTATAGACACCATTGTAGGAGTAGCAGCATCTATAGGAGCTTCAGTGTAATGACCCAAGATACCGACACCACAATACTACAGAAATGACCCTCGCACATGTTGTGGTCCCTTCAATCAATGCACTTTGAACTACTTATCTCTATGTTTGCTACATATTATGTGATATATCGACTTCATATTGCAAGGGCGTAGGAATTGGAGGGATGGGGGGACAAATCCCCCCAGTTTTTTATGAACAGGGGACACAAACAATGGCAAATTAAACGTAATCATGCATCACCAGATTTGGCCACTAGAGGGTGCCAGCGCAATGGAGCAGTATGTCTTTCCCAAGAAAGCTTTGACCCATAATTTATATATATATATATTGTGCCTTCCACAATGTCCCTCCTGATGTGAGCCAGTTTATATATATATATATATATATATATATATATATATATATACATACAGGTTGGTCGGTGGTAGCCCAAGGGTATTGAGAATTGAAACAAAGAAATGAAAAGAAAATGTTTTTGAGGAGCACTGCAGCAATGCTCGCACTCCAGAGCAGGGCCCCGGTGCACCAGTGTTAGATCCTCCCCTGCTGCCTGTCCTGGAAATAGATTTTAATTGCACCACTCAGGGCCACAATTTTTTTGTCTCTTTAAACTTGATCCCTGAGATTTCTGGGGGCTCCTACGCTCATGCACTATTGACACATTACATATTGACGTGGACTAGTGATGTCGCGAACATCAAATTTTCGGTTCGCGAACAGCGGACGCGAACTTCCATCAAATGTTCGCGAATGGGCGAACCCGGCGAACCGCCATAGACTTCAATGGGCAGGGGAATTTCAAAACCCACAGGGACTCTTTCTGGCCACAATAGTGATGGGAAAATTGTTTCAAGGGGACTAACACCTGGACTGTGGCATGCCGGAGGGGGATCCATGGCAAAACTCCCACAGAAAATTACATAGTTGATGCAGAGTCTGGTTTTAAGCCATAAAGGGCATAAATCCCCTAACATTCCTAAATTGTTTGGAATAACATGCTTTAAAACATCAGGTATGATGTTGTATCGATCAGGTAGTGTAAGGGTAACACCCGCTTCACAGTAACAGACCAATCTCCCCATTTAATGCACCGCAAATAAGCGCAAACAGTCCCTTTGCACAACCGCAAACTCCCCATTTGCACAAGGTCGGATACCAAGCTAGCCATGTCCCGTTCCTTGTCCTCACTGATGTCATTGAAGGTCTCTTTCTCCACCCAGCCACCAAGGATCCCCGAAAGGTGACAACAAGCCCCCTGGGACGCCTGCTGTGTTTTGTCTTCCACCTCCTCAAAGCCACCTTCCTCCTCTGACTCCTCTTCTTCAGACTCCTCTCTCTGCGTTGCCTCTCTCTGCGTTATTATAAGGTGTGTACTGTTAAGTAGTACTATTCCTATCGGTTTAATCCCTGTTACGTCCACTATTAGGGGACGTGTATATGGCATTGCTTTTTGGAACAGGGAGATGGAAAAAGATGCTTGGTCAGTCCTCCCACTTCAAATTTAGGGCACTGCGCGTGCAATCTAAGGTGCCACCAGATAGGAGTGGTGTGTTCAGTTGTACTATTTATTCCTATCAGTTTGATACCTGTTAAATCACCTATCAGGGGACGTGTATATGGCATGGATTTTTGGAAGCGGGAGATGGAAAAAGCTCCTTGGTCGATCCTCCCACTTCAAATTTGGGGCACTGCACATACAATCTAAGGTGCCACCAGATATAAGTGTCACTGTGCACTGGCAAAAGTTGGCAGAGTAGGCGCTGTAGTCCTCACACACACGCCTGTAGGCAGGCAACTGATATTCAATCGATTACAGTCAAAAAAGTGTTGTTTTATTTCACTGAGCACAATATAAGCTGTGAGCCTGACACAGGCAGGCAACTGAAATTAGATTACAGGAAAAAAATGGTTGTTTTCAATGTATGGTACACCACCAGGTATGAGTAGTGAAAATAAGCACAATATAAGCTGTTAGGTGTTAGCCTGTCACACACACACGCTGGCAGGCAGGCATATGCAATTAGATTACACAGAAAAAAATTATAAAAATAAATAAATGATGTTCTAGCCCTAAAAAGGGCTTTTTGGGTTGCTGTCCTTGCAGCAGATATCAGATGAGTCCTTCAGGTCTGTAATGGAAGCTAAATACACAGCCTGGCTATCTATTTCCTTAATAAATCTCCAGCAGCTACACTATCTGTCCTCTCACAACGAATGCAGCTTCAGAATGATTCTAAAATGTATGCTGTCCTTCAGATGGAAGGCTCTGGAAGTGTATGCTGCTGATTGGCTGGAATGTGTCTGCTGACTGTGAGGTGCAGGGTCAAAGTTTCCTCAATGATAAAGTATAGGGGCGTACCGAAAAGCGCATGTGTTCGCCTTCCGATGCGAATGCGAACATGCCAAAATCGCCGTAAATAGTCCGCGGGCGAACTGTCCGCGACATCTCTAACGTGGACCTCTTCTATCTGATGAACGTAGTCCTCTGATGGACAATTATGATGTCTTTCTCTGTGTATTTTGGCAAGTTTTTCATAACCCTGGGCAATTATTCTCCACACCATGTGAAACAATAAAAATACTCTGTAGGATCTTTTGCAAATACAATCACTGTACTGTTTTGAACACAATTTTCATTTCAGAGCAGCTATGTTCTGTCACCTCTAGCTTTTGCTTTATATTTAAGTTGCTAATGATACTCCTATACACATAGAAGCATAGGTTGGATGGCAGATAAGAACCAAAAGGCCTTCTAGACTACCCATTGTAAAAAAGTTTGGCTTAAGTAACCATCAGGATGTCCTTATGCATGTCTCAGTCAATCATATTATTCAGTCTGCCCATGTGCGATAAACCATTCCTGAAGCTATACACTTTATCAGGGAGTTACATAATTAATTTAAAGGTCTAGTAATTTTCTCTAGTTCTAGGTCAGTGTCCTCAAAAAAACATTGCTTTTATTGCTTACTCTCTCATACCTCCCAAATGCCCCTCTTTTGTAACGTCACACCTTTTTTTAGGGGAAAACCCCCTGTATTCTTAGCCTTCCAAATGTCTTTAAATTAAAGGGAAGTCTTTGGTTCCTTCTCTTGTTTTCTTTCGATACCTAGGAAAGTCTGGAGTGTCAGTTCTACAGAGTACATGTCTGTAGGCAGCATCAAATAGTAACTACATTTTGCATTCTTACTTGCTGCTGCCTGATACTATCTCTGGACGGTGTGTCCTTTTAAACTGAGCGTTCCTTTATATTTCTTCTGAGAACAATGGCAGCAGTTACTACCATTTTCCCACAATGGTCCTTGAAGTGTGTGTAAAACTTTGCTACAGAAAGTTGGCATCAATGTCTAACAGTGCATCATATTTAAAAATCTAAACGGTCCCTTTTGGGACATTTACAAATTGGGAGGTATGCTCCATGTCTATTCATTTTATTTCATTTGTCATTACTTATTCATCTTTTGTAAACACATGCACTGTATACTGGAATTAGACAGTGCTAATCAATAAAGAGGGGTCTCCAATAATTAGCTTGGAAGCTACAGGTGTCTGTCCAACTACTGAGTAGCTCACTCCCCAGTATTGACCATATAGTCCTACCACCAGGGGTGTAGAAACTGGGGAGATTGGGTGGACCCCCCCCCCCCCCCCCGAGATAAAATGAATAGGGGACACGAAAAAATAGCAAAATTAAACTTAATCATGCATTACCAGATTTGGCCACTAGGTTCTACTGTGCAAAATGTCTTTCCCATGAAAGCTTTGCCCCATAATAATGGGAGTAGAGTTGAATTATCCCCCCAGATTTGTTTGGGATCCTACGCCCATACCTACCACCCTACCATTATATAAACTTGTAACATGATTTGAATCTGGTTTACAATAGCAGCTTTTAATTTGTACAGTTCTTGGGTAAGTCTGTTTGATACTCTGGCAGTAAACAATCTGTAATCTATATTAATAGCTTGTCATATTTTTGAATTAAAAAAATAATTAGCTTTGGTATTATTTCTATTTCTGATTTAAATGTAGTATGATTATGTGTTAATAAACAGTTGTTGAAAAATACTGATAACTGTACTGTATGTTTTCATTAGCTGCCCTGCTCAGCTTATTTATTACAATATTGTAGCAGTGGTTGGCCCTACTAGTAGAGAATTGGGTGCTGTGATCACTACTTCTTCACAGCAAATAAGGATCCTCTGTCATTTGCACTATTAGGAAATATTCAGGGCAGCAAAAACATTTGTAGGCACCTTGCAGGACTGGTGGGCTTTCAACAGAACAGAAGTACGCCATCCCACCATCCTGTCTCCTTCTGCACTTGCATATAACTTAAAAAAATGATTTTACTGGCATAGGATATCATAGGAAAATTATAATGTTAGAGTACCAAGTTGTGGTCCAGAAACAACCTCATTAACGTAGTCCTTGGAAAGAATGTTTTGGAATCATGGCAGTGTGATCTAAAATAGTGCTGTCCAGCTGGCTGCCCGCAGGCAATATGCTGCCCATCCGCTGACTGCCAAGGACCATCTCTTTATAAACCTAATATTACTAGAATTAACTTGGGACAGTTTAAACACTTATATCAGATACAAATTCCAAAAGATTAATTTTTTTTAACAAAATATATAAATATATTAATTTACATATTTAGATATAATTGTTTATTATTATTATTATAATTATTATTTTAAATCCAGCCCACCAGATCACTTTGGAAGAAAAAGCTCACTAACCTATAAAAATCATCCTAAAGATATTGGAAGGTGCTGGTATAAAACATTGAATTAATAAATTTAATTTGAGCTTTAAATTAAAAAAAATATTCTAGAACAGAATTTTTGAAACTCTGGTCTGAGGTTTATGAACTTCTACAGAAAACTTGAGATTAGAAAACAACACATAGAAACAATATATATATATATATATATATATATATATATATATATATATATATATATATAGTGTAGATACTCGAGAATATTTTTATATATATTCGAGATACAGCTGTTTTAAATTCTGATAAACTGGTTCCCTAATTGTTCAATGAAGTTTATAGTTTTCCCACCGATGCAGGAACAAACGGCTCCTTGCTGTCATGTCTTTCTTAGAGTGCATCCTGCTGCTGCAGCCAGTGCACTGAGTGCTGCATTTACCACAGGCTGCAGCCATTGTGTTGTGAGTCCTGCGGAGGGGCAGGAGCGGTGGGAATGGGAGTTGAGAGCTCAAGCATACATATATATGTATATGACTGTGACATTACCATCGTGTTCTGTTGTATTTACTTGTTCTATTGAATATTAAATCATTTATGCACCATTTGTGGCGCTTTTGGAACAGGATTCAGCACATATTTTTTCTACAATTCTGTAAATTTTAACCCTTGCGTTATATTTGCGTCTTGCACTTTTTAGCCGTTACCAAATTCGTATCCCTTGCAGTATATCCAGGTAGTGCTATATTCGAGTATCTACAGTATATATATATATATATCACATATAAAGTTGTCGTAATTGCGAGTTTGTTGGTAACGTTAGGTTAAAAGTTACGGGCTTGCGCATGCGCAATGAGCGGCTTTGGCGCTCATTGCGGGTTTCACGATGAGCACCGAAGGTGCTCTTCGCGAGGCCCAACAGTTACGGGTTTGACAGGGGCTGCAATGAGCGCCAAAGGTGCTCACTGCGGGGCTCGCGATGAGCGCCAAAGGCGCTCACCACTAGGCCCGTTCGTGACTGGCCCTGAGGGGGCGAGAGGCTCTAAATGGCTTTGGAGTTACAGGCTTCAAAAAAATGATGGCTTTAACTGCTGACATTTTTTTCAAGCCTGTAGCCCAGAAAGGCGCTCATTGTGGAGCATGAAAGTTGCGGGTTGGCCGAGGCCTGCAATGCCTTTGGCACTTATTGCAAGGCCCGTAAGAAAGAGGGGGCTCGCAATGAGCGGCAAAGGCGATGAACGCCTTCGGCGCAAGTTAGAGGGAGGAGAGAGAGGAGAGCCTTGCATTGTGTGACAAACAGAATTGTCAGGCTTCAAATTTGATTGCCGTCATTTTTGACGGGCAAGTCGCTAGAATACACATAAACAACTAGTACAGAAGTGTCAATCAAATATATTGTAATGTTATCAGTGATTGTTATATATGGCAAATACCACACCTCATTGAAAGGGCCAGAAATATCATTAAATAAATGTAAAAAACTATTACAATTTTTTTTTTTTTTTTTTTAAACAGTGAGATTGTTAAGGAAACATGTCTGCGAACCAGTGTTCTAAAGATGAAATAGAATATGTAATATTTGAAGTCTCAGTTCATACTGTGATAACCTGAAACCTCTCATTGAGAATGCTTATGGAAAACTAAGATGCTGTGCACTCATTAAGAAATATGTCAAGAGAATTTCTCCATGAGGAAGTCTGTAACGCATGCAAATAAAAGATCTTCAACAATCTCATAGCACCACCAAGGGGACAAATTTAGTACAACAGAAATACAATAGGAGATTTAAAGGAGACTTAAAGAACTGTATAAAATTAGAAAAAATGTGCATGTTTCAAAACGATGAGTCTGGCCTAGTGCATTATACAGCAGGAAAAACCCTGCGGGCATCAGAGATACTTTAGTGGAGTGAGAGGAACATTTTGGTTTCTGAGGAACAATGCTTCTGGGTCTATGAGCGGATGACGTGTGGTATCAGTTGTACTCACATATAGTTATCTAACAAAACCTTCTGACCTCTCCCTCTTCCCTCCTCCCCACCCCTCTCTGGTGTGGCGAGCGGGAATGTATTTTTAACGTTGTGCTGGTGTGTTTAGCCAATGGGTGAGAGAGGCGGGCTTAAGGTAGCCAATGAGAGGGTGGTGCAGTCTATAAACAGTGGTATGCGGGGCTGTGGGAACACACAGTGGTTCCGCAGTCTGTAGACAGGAGAAAACACACCCTCAAAATTCAGCTCTCAGGAAGTCCTGTAAGTAACACAAAATGGATTCCTCCATTGACAAAGCAGTCTTCAAAATTCTGATTATCTCTTAAACTGTTTTTATGTCCATGGCTTACACAGCTGCTAGTGTTCTTTGGTACATACTTAACAAACAAGTGCTGTTTTTCTTCAACGGTAGGGCATCACTTTAGTCATATGCTTAAAATATACCCTTTTGAATAAAAGGCAAGCTGTTAAAAAAAAGTAAAAAGAAAAATAATACAGCCTTTAATTTATTATCTTTAATACATTATTATGCTGCAGTGGAATCTAGTATTTTGCTTTTTGATGGTCTACTTCCTCAGATGGGGTTCCCTGGGGGTCCAGTGGTTAGGATTCTGTGTTTTAATTGCTGCAACCTGGGTTCAATCCCACACAGGAAACCAAGAGGTCACACAGAAGTCAAAAAGGATTGTGCCTGGTAAGCACTTAGATGAAAGACCACCTAGGAATACCAGGAGCTGTATACTGTGCCCCACTAGAGAAGGAACTGGCAACCCACTCCAGTTTCTCTGCCATGAAATCCAAGTGGATCAGCATGACCATGGAAATAAAAATGTGCAAGGTGTCATAGAGAGTTGTAAACTAATGCACGGCGCAAAACAAATTCTGCAGATAGGAGTGACCTCGAAAGCAGAGGAAGCTATCACAATGGGTTTGTGTCAGCTTAACCTGCAAGTGCTTTCATTAGGACTAAAGTATAGCTCATTAGTTTGCAAGGACACATCCTTCTGACACTGCAGCAGAAAAAGCATTTCAGTAAAGGAAATCTGCAGTAAAGAAGAATGCATAAAAACGTAAAATGATTAAAGCCTGTGTCTATATATTTATCTTTGCTTTCTAAAAACATTTGTCTATTATCAATTGCAGTTGTTCAAAAGTCCATATAGAAAATATGAAACTAGAGAGCTCCTCGGCTCTGTCATTTTCAACACTGTGTTTTTAAGGAACATTTAAACGTAGCTATTCATTGTACCATCTATTTCTCTAAACAAATCCCCAAATCCCTTAGGCCCTCATTCAATTGCGATTTTGCCAATTGAATAGGGCTCTAAATAAGCACATAACATAATTTTTTAAAATAAGTTTTTAGTTAGTGAAAACCTTGCTTTTGGATAGATGTTTACTAACTAAAAACTTATTTAAAAAAATATGTTATGTGCTGATTTAGACCCCTATTCAATTGGCCAAATTGCAATTGAATGAGGGCCTTGGTAAGTACTGTGGTTTGCTAATTAGTTTATGTGGTGAATTACCACTGGTTAAATAAATCACAAACCCAACCCTGAAGGACCACTGTACAATGAAAAAATTATGGGCCTCATTCAAATGCGTTTGGATAATTGAATAGGGCTCTTTATAAGCACATAGCATATTTTTTTTACAGAAGTTTTTTTAGTTAGTGAAGACCTTGCTTTTGGATAGAAGTGAACTAACTAAAAACTTCTGTAAGAAAATATGCTGTGTGCTTATAAAGAGCCCTATTCAATTGGCCAAATCGCATTTGAATGAGGCCCAATATCTTAGAAAAACCATGTGTCTGACTAAGAAGATAATTAAGCAGGGAAAAAGTAATTAAGTTAGTTTTTAATTAGAAAAAAATAAAGTTTGATGTTTTTGCTAGTCCCTCAAGGCATCCATGATACTTTTGTAGAAGTGTGTGTGTGAGAGGACAGTTTTTGCATCTTCCTGCTTCTGGGCCTGTAATGGGAAAGTAATGTTTCAGTCTTACTAACCTCTACCTCCTCCCTCCTGCCCCAGCCTTCCCTCCACTGTTACCCGAAGAAACACACTCCCATGATCCAGCTCTCAGACATCAGATAACAGAATTTTACTTCACTTTAACTGTACTGAGAGGACTTGAGGGCCCAGTGGATGGTGGCGATGTAGAGGAGTAGAACTTTGGTTCTTATAGGCACAGGCTGTACCTTGGTTCATATAGGCACAGGCTACATTTTTGTTCTTGAAATCACAGGCAGCACATTGTTACAGGCACAGGGTGCACATTGCTATTACAGTGAAAGGCTGCAGATTGGCTCATACAGGCACAGGCTGCAGATTGGCACTTACAGGAACAGGCTGCAGATTGGCTTTTACAGACACAGGCCGCACATTGGCACTTACAGGCACAGGATGCACATTGGTTCTTACAGACACAGACTGCAGATTGACACTCACAGGCACAGACAGGCTGCACTTGGGCTCTTGAAGATACAGTATGCACATTGGCTTGGCTGTTACAGGCACAGGATGCAGATTGGCTCTTACAGGCACATGATGCAGATTGGTACTTACAGACACAGTATGTAGACTGTCACTTTCAGCCACAGACAGGCTGCACTTGGGCTCTTACAGACACAGGATGCACTTGGGTTCTTATAGACACAGGCACGGGCTGCAGATTGGTACTTAAAGGCACAGACAGGCTGCACTTGTGCTCTTACAGATACAGGCTGCAGATCGGCACTTACAGGCACAGGATGCAGATTGGCTTTTACAGACACAGAACAAAAAGAGTAGAGGTGCTCATCTGAGATCAAACAATACCTAAGTAGGTACCTAAGTCTGGTTACCTACTCAGAGAGCAGCCTCTTTTAGCTCACTTGTGCCCTTCACAGAGAGAATTTTACTGTAGTATATCAGTCTAGTCCCTCTCAAAACAGTGACCCAGCCCCAAAATACCAGACAATTCTACCCTGAACAGGAGAAACAGCAAACCACAGATGTACGTTTAAGCCTCTGTGGGCCTCACCAGTGAGGTGCAGCTGTACTCCCTAAAATACAGTGAGCAAGGAGTCCGCGTCTGGTTCCGCCTATCACCCTTAGGGTGAGAAAAACTAAACCAAAAGAATAGAGGCGCTCATCTGTGAACGAACAATATCTAAGTAGGTATCTAAGTCTGGTTACCTACTCAGAGAGCAGCTTCTTTTAGTTCACTTGTGCCCCTCACAGGGAGAAATATCCTGCAGTATATCAGATTGGTGTCACTCAAAAGAGTGATCCAGCCCAGAAATACCAGGCAATTCCACCCTGAACAGGAGAACCAGCAAACCCCAGGCGTACGTTTTCGGCCTCTCTGGCCCTCGTCAGTGAGGCTGAAACGTATGTCTGGGATTTGCTATTTTTACTGTTTAGGGTAGAATTGCCTGGTATTTTGGGGATGGATCGCTCTTACAGGCACAGGATGCACATTAGCTTTTACAAACACAGAATGCACATTGACGCTTACAGACATTATCTCTTACAGGCACAGGATGCAGATTGGCTCTTAAAGGCACAGGCTGCACATTAGCTCTTACAGGCACAGGCTGCACATTGGCTTTTACAGGCACAGGATGCACATAAGCTCTTACAGGCACGGGATGCAGATTAGCTCTCACAGACACAGGATGCAGATTGGCTCTTACGGGCACAGGATGCAGATTGGTGGAGACAAGGGGGCTGCTGTGGCCCTTTAAATTGTTGCAGACCCACTAACTTAGGGCCCTATTCTATTAGAAGACCGAAAATTACTCTAACATTTTATTTTTGCTGCAGGTGTTTTTCTCTCTAAATGTTTAGATGTATTCTATTGCCACAAGTCCACAACTTACCTCCTTAAGACTAAACTTGTAAACCCTGCCTTTTTAAGTAGGATTTTAGGGAGCCTGATCATAT
Organism: Discoglossus pictus; assembly: GCA_027410445.1. Lineage (NCBI taxonomy): Eukaryota > Metazoa > Chordata > Amphibia > Anura > Alytidae > Discoglossus > Discoglossus pictus. Next base: position 63,044,058 of record CM050166.1, read on the forward strand.
GATCTTACAATATTTAAGCAAGCCCGTAATTTACTTCTTAGACACAGCCAATAGTAAATGAGACCGTCATCATGATGTCAGTAAAACATGGAAGTTGGATGTAATCTGCAAACGAAGCATATTAATTTATTAGTGCCAATAAGTAATATAAATTAGGTTCACAATCTAGCACTCTATAAAATGCATTAGATCATCTGTTTTAGTTTCATGATATGTATAAAACCCTTGAGTCCCGAGATCGATATTACTCAGAAATAACATTGAAAAATAATATTTTCTAATTGCATATTTGTGGGTTTGAGAACGTTGTATAATTAATTATGTGTTTCCGTGTCTTCTCATGCTTTTAAAGTACAGTATTGTGTGTTTAATTGCTGCTACAATTTTAACAAGTGTTTGAAAAAGCCCTTGCGCGTCCTATTTAGTACTCGTAATATTTTTGACAGAAGCGTGATACTCTTTTTTCAGTTGTGGGTCAGACTTAATTTACAAGCTAGAGCTTCGAGTCTAATAGAATATTGATTTTGTGTAACTTTAATTATTTAGCGATCATAATATTCAAGCTGTGCTAAAACCAATGGAGTTCTAAGGCCGGTTTTACGGCTTTGGCTGGTAACTTTGTGAATTTGTGGGCGGGTAACTCATAATCAGATTGCGAGTAGCTAATAGAATGTGTGGCAATATTAAGAGTGATTTTAAGTGTGTATACATTTATGAATTGAGCAATAGAATAGGTTTGCAGAGGGCAGCATTATCCATTATATTTAGTCTAGCTGATACTTCCAGTTGAAAAATCAATAGAACCTTGAGTAATATGAAATATTAAAAATGTTAATGGAAGCTGCCAATGCATTAGTAGACTGTTAATGAAGAATATAAAATAAACAGCTCTTATCGGTATCTTTTTTATTGCCAAGATTTATTGGTAATTTGCCCCATATCAAAAATAACATTGACTTAAATTTGGAACAATCTCAAAATTAATTAACAGACTTCAATGTTACAGTGAACATTGGATTGATGGCTCAGCTTCATACATCTCCTAATATTAATCCATAGAGACAGTGCTATCTACCATGTGGACCATGTGTGCTCAATCTCATCATCCTCCCAATACTCTCAACAGGGGTGGAGCTACTGTAGGTACAGCAGATATAAAGCATTGGGGACCACCGCAGAATACAAGCTCACTGCTACCATCCAAAGACTTGGGGAATGAAACTCATGAATTATTATGGGATGGAAATGGTTGGAAAATGAGTTTAAACAGTTGGCTTTCTTATTTATATGCGCACCTACCATGAATAAACATGTGTGTGTATGTGTGTATGTGTGTATATATATATATATATATATCAAATATTTCTCTCATTCCCCCATCACATTTCTATTTCTAATTTCCCCTACCTTTGCTTTTCTCTGACCATTATTCTTTATTTCTTTCATAAAGCTCTCGCTCCCTTTTAGCTCGTTTCTCGTCACTATATTTTTCTATAATTCCTCGGTGTCTTCCACTCCTTGCTTTTTCTCAAGTTATTTGTGTATATCCTCTGTTTTATTTGTTTTTCAGTCCCTCCCATTCCCCTTACTTTCCTCTCCTCGAATAATTAGTTAATAATAAAAAATATACAGTTAAAAGAAGAATGTATTAATGTATTAATGTTTTGTTAATTATGGAAGACTGTTCTATGGATCCACTAATATTTATACTGTATAAAGTAGTTATTTTCCACTCATCCCAGTAATGGTTATGAGTTTTACAGAAGATGTGTTGCTCTAAAATTAATAGAACATTTGTTTTCAATATTTTATCAGCAAAGTATTTTTACTAAGTCAGATGCTTTTCCCAGGAACTGTTCATTGCATTTTGTAGACAGAAGGGATTACGCTTGGCCGGCTTGATTTGTGGCAAAATATTAATTAAACAATAAAGATAAACTCTTTCCCAAAAATATGTCAAACAAAAAATAATCTGAGTTTACTGTATTAGACCTGTTTAGTTATATCCAATTGTATATTCTTATTTGGTAATATTTCTTTATAAATTGATCTGCAGATAATCTGCTGCGACTAACCCAAATGTAAACCTGGTAAGCGATTTCATCACATCTCAGCTATTACTGTGAATTACTAATACTGTTTATGAGTGTGGCCCTTATAACATCAAGCTCTGAAGAAATTGAGAGTCATTTAACAAGATAAGCATAACTCCTATGTTTTGCACAATATTGTCCACTTAAACTCACCAAATTACATGTATTTCCTCTATAAAGGGGACATAATTACTTTATAAATACATTCAGGATCAAAAAAATATTTCCAGGGGAACTTTTTGTGCCAACCTTATCCCATGAGGTTAGAAGATATATTCCACCTTAAAAGATTGCAGGTTTATGTTGGATAACTACAGAAGGTGGAGTATTGATTGAGAGGGTAGTACAACTGCCAGTATTTTAGGTCAGAAAGGAATTTGTTTTATCCTTGTGACAATTGGCAATGTAACATAGTTTCTGTTTGCCTTCATTTGGATCAATTAACAACTAGTTCACGTTTAAGAATCACAGGAGATCTACAAGGGTTGAAATTGCCAGACTAATAGTGTGTTTTCAACCTCAGTTAATAAGTTACTATATCGTATTGAAGAAATAATCTTAATGACAGTAAATAATGTAACAACCTAGCAACATTAGGTAACCCCTTAGCAGAAATGCATTTTTAAATGCAATCTTATATATACCAGACTCTGTATCATGGAAACTTCCATCCTGGATAACTAGTTTGCTTGAACCCTCTTGACAACAGGACTGAATAGAAGAGAAAACCTAGTAAGATACTGTCACAAGGCTTTTCATGTCTAATTCGGTTATTCTTTCTTTATAACTTAGCCCCTCCATTCCCCTTATTAGTTTTGTAGCCCTTCTCTGTACTTTTTCCAGCTCTAAAATGTCCTTTTTATGAAGTGGTGCCCAAAATTGTACTCCATATTCCAAATGAGGGCGTACTAGAGATTCGTATAGTGGCAGAATTATATCTGCTTCCTCCTTACAATAAGATGTCCATGTATTCCCATTTCTAACCCTCTTTGATAAATACATCTTGGAGCTCTGAAAGGTATGTAGAGCAGTGGTAGTCATCCTGGTCCCTACCGCCTAATAGTTGGAGATTAAAGCTTTGGTGGTGGGAGGCGGGGCAATTGCTAGATGACGTCACATGCCGGAGACCCGAGGCACCAATCTTGGCTGGTTGGAGAGCTGGTGATAGAGCCTAGGGACAGCAGTCAGGACCGGATCACTATCTAGTAAGTACAGCAGGGTACATAGCTTGGGACAGCAGTCAGGACGGATCACTATCTAGTAATACATCATGAAACATAGCTAGGGTCATATGATTTATGTAACCAGCAATGAGAGAGGGTAAATTGAGTTACTGCGGCACTGGTGGTACCATCACAAGTGGGCGGTAGGTATTAAAAGGTTGAAGACCATTGATGTAGAGTGTACCCAAGCTTACTCTGTTATACGGTGGTTTTCCAAAATGTTTTATAAACAAATATGCAAAGTTAAATAGCAAAAATATGCACTGCCCTTGAAGGTAAATTATAATTATTCTATGAGAGTTATGAAACGGTTATTTAGGATAAACAGCTACAATGAGACAATAGATCTCTGACATAAGACCATTGCTCTATTATTCAGAAAACCTTATAAAAACAGTCTCTGGAGTACGTACCGAACAGAACTCCCCATAACATATTTGTATCACAATATTTGCCTTATTCTTTCTGTACATTGCCTCTAGCTACACTACATAAAACTAGTAAAATCTGGTTTCTTCAGTTCTCAGCTGAAAAACGTGCTATACAGAGCTATAAAGATATGATGTTGATGTGTATAAATAGAAAGATGAGGACATGTATCTGTATATGTCCATCACAATGAACCCACTGTATTATTTACCTTCGTCCCCACTCCCTGTTTTTTTCCATATCAGTATTTTGTTACATTGGCGGGGCGGTCAGTATGTAGGTGCACGGGTCATATGAATAGACAAATTCAAATCTGGTCAGGAAGGAAAGAACAAGGTTAGGGGTAGACAAGTTCGGTCCTGGAGAGCCACACACAGGCCATGATTTGAGGATACGCCTTCTACGTACAGACAGGATTAACCCCAAAATGACTCCTCCTTTAGTCATCCTGATTCACTCACCTGTACACAGAAAGGTCTGTGTGTGGCTCACAAGGAGCGAACTTGTCTACACAAGGTCTGGACAAGGGTATTGTTTCTAAGTTAGGGCACAAAGACTAAAGCTGACCAGTCTGAGGCCAACGTATGCAAGAGGGGTTATTAAAGGGACACCGTTGTCACCCCAACAACAAGCTGATTTAATTCTAAAAAGCATTAAAAACTGCCTATACATTGTTCTACATGATTTTTACCTACATAAAATCAAACCAAGTATTCCTCATTGTGTGGCTCCTTTATGCTAATGTGTGGCACAATTTTGTAGTTCTCAGTGCTTTAACAGCATGGGGAGGAATTAAATGCTTGATAACCTTAGGGGGTGTTGATTATGCCACCACAGAAACAGGCAAAAGTGATGATTTTCTCAGGGATTGTTTATTTCAGGCTCAAATGGCTAGTACATTGTAGTGCTAGTTTTTCATACTTCATAACTTTAAAAAAACAACCTGATTTTAGGGTGACAGAGTTCCTTTAAGATGAAGGTCCACACATGTGGAATCAGCAGAAAGAAGGGGAAATATGGCAGCAAGCTCAAGGGTCATGTGAAGATTGATTTGCCCTTAACTAATATACGGTCATGTTTAAAAGTATAGTTGTATAAAATAAACCAGCATGTGTCATGTAGAGCTGTTTCTCTTGCCGAAAGGACACATAATTCCATTTCTTCTCCACAAGATGTCACTGCAGGATGTTGTGGTAATTACAGGCCCTATGTTTCTGTTGCCGCTCTAATTCTCTGTGGGTGCGGCCCAGCGATCCACCCCCCAAGCCGGGCAGTCCAAGCCCATAGTTTTTCCTGTCCCCTGACTGGTTCCTCATCAGTCAGCCGGTCACATACCCCAGGAGGCACGGCTATTATTGGGTGATGCTAATCTTGGCGGGGGATTTGAATGTGTTCGACCCGGTAGCACGACTTTAGGGCGCATGTTAAATGTGTGACGACAACTCCGCTCAGACACATGAGCGCATAGATGACAGCGCGCCAGGCAATAACGCGGCCAACATATGCGCGCATAGAAAACATTGCGCCCGACATATGTATGTAAGAGTAGAGGTCAGTCTGATCCAGCAGCAGCTCAGGGACCCACGCAGCAGGTAAATACAGGAGGTGAACAAGTGTGTCAAGCGATCACTGTCTCCAGTGAGACAACTGCCTGGGCCGCACACGTCTCATTCCCATCATGAGATGCTAATTACTGTTTCACAGAGTGGGTCACCGGGGGGATTCCTGGAGGTCGATGTCATGTGTTTGATGACTGTGCCGGTGCCTGTAGGGCCAGATATGTAGCGTGTCTCTACCATCATGCTCTGGTTGTCTCTCACTCTCCCCCTTCCCTTGTCCTCGTCTCTCTCTTCTCTTGCCCTTGTTGCCTCTCTCTCCCCTTCCCTTTTCCTGGTCTCTCTCTCTCTCCTGTCTTGCTCTTGCTGTCTCTCTCTCTTCTCTTGCCTTAGCTGTCTCTCTCTCTCCTCCTTCCCTTGTTCTTGTCTCTCTCCCCCTTCCCTTGTCCTGGTGTCCCTCTCTCTCCTGTCTTGCTCTTGCCTTAGCTGTCTCTCTCTCCTCCTTCCCTTGTCTCACTCTCTCCCTTCCCTTGTCCTGGTCTCTCTCCTCTCTTGCCCTCGTAGTCTCTCTCTCCCCCTTCCCTTGTCCTGGTCTCTCTCTCTCTTCTGTCTTGCTCTTGTTGTCTCTATCTCCTCTCTTGCCTTAGCTGTCTCTCTCTCCTCCATCCCTGTGTTTTTGAAATGCTGTGAGAGAGTCCATATTAAACCATGCTTTTTGGAATACATAGGGAATGGAGTATTTCTTTAAGAAGGAAGGCATTTATTATTTTGCTATGCTGAGCCTGTGTTCCTGATATGCCATTGATCCTGATATAACTGCCGGTCACCGAGAAGCCCATTCCTTCTGAGAAGATTGCCAGCTGTAAGAGGAGGATTCCTGTAGTGCAAAGGCAGGAAGTCTCAGAGCTGAATAGCGCCGCAATCTCGGATCTTCACAGTCATACCATGTAATGCTCTTATGAAGTAAGATTTTTTAAAGGGACAATAATACAAATGATGGAATGGTAATGTTTCTGAAACTCATATAGCTTTATATGAAGTGCGCTGGCTAGACTGATACTATTGTTATATCTGACTAATAACTGTTTTAGAAATGTAAAAACAAGTTCAGAAAATATGATAAAGGTTCAAGATAAGAGAATTACAGTATATAATGATGCCTTTTTATTGGACAAACATTTAGATTTAATTGACACATTTTTGAGATACAACATTTTTTTTTTGTAAAGCATCTTCACCTTACACTGTTTGTCGCATAAAAACAAAAATAATAAAAATTATCAATATATTCTGCAATACTTGTGCTGTGCATATGTGTCACTAAACATACAAAGCTACTCCAATCTCCAGGGTATAATAAAAATATGTAAAGACAGAGTGCAAAGATGGGTTGAAACGAACGTCTGGGGTTTGCTGTTTCTCCTGTTCAGGGTAGGATTGCCTGGTATTTTGGGGCTGGATCACTCTTCTGAGTGAGACCAGACGGATATACTACAGGATATTTATCTCTGTGTAGGGCACAGGTGAGCTAAAAGAGGCTGCTCTCTGAGTAGGTAACCAGATCTATAGGACAAACCTACTTAGGTGTTGCTCATTTTCAGAATGAGACCCTCTGAATCTGGTTTTGCTTATAATTAACATGTTGCAAGTAATACTCATCCTGGCCACTAGAGGGAATCAATTAACTATGCATGTTAAAATTGACACGTGTCCCAATAATTGCAGAAAAGAAAAGTACACATATAAATAACTATAATTGGAACCAGTTGTATTTAAAGAAAGTGGAAGTCCTAGCTCACTTTGAATGTTGGGTATTTTAAGCACAAATTAAATGAAAAAAAATGACCTAATGTCTTTTATATCAGCCATCTAATGTATTTAACTCATGTAGTTAATTATATGAAGGGATGATAAACCACATGAACATTCACAGCTGGTAGATCTGTACATCATTTTATCATTATTCTGATCTATTTGTAAAGACCTATTAAGTAGGCATGCTCATGTGGTTTATCAAGCGCATTGTGAGAGATAATTAATCATGTGAGACAAACTCATTACGAGAGCTAAAGGTCCATTTATCTCACTGTAAGTGCTCTTCATGGTGTAAAAGACTGTATGTTAAAAGTATCTATTTTTTTTTAATTACACCACTAACAGATAAGAAAATTTAAAGTTTTAAGACTCTGTTTACATACAAAGTGTATCCTGCCTACTGGCTGTTTCATGCGTAATAACAGGTAGCCAAGCAAGCGTGTCAGATGAAGACAGCGATTGATAGCAGTCTTTCCATGGACTCAGGACTGCACTGACCATTTAACCCATAACTGGCCTGTTTAGGTAAATCCAGCATTCCGTGCCTGCACAGATAGATTTGTTAAGGATTCATTTTGTTTTTCTTTTGACAGCACTGGAGCACAGAGCACTAACACCCTCTCCCCCTGAGCTGCTCTGAATTGTTCAAAGTCCAGAAATGTAATAGAGCAGAAACCTGATTTTTCTGCCTAAAGATATTTAAAAAATGCAAGTTCTGTTCCCTTCAAACTGGAAATCTTACCATTGACTTAAATGGGACACACACCCCTGCAACCTGATTGGGTGCAGTGATGAAAAAGCAAGTGGACAGTGTATTACACATGTAAATACTGATTTTATTTTATTTGTAAGTATATTCAATCTATGTGATTGTTATTCTATTTTATAAAATATATGAAGTACAACTATTGTTACCACTTCCAATTTTACAGGAATTAAGTCTCTTTCCTTTATACACCGCCCCCTACTCAATCTTACTCTGCCTACAAGAGCTGGGAGGTGGCTGTAATTCACTATGATCATTTTCCATGCACTGTATTGAGGTAGCTGTGATAGTTAGCACACTGCATATGAAATGTTTTACATAAATAAATAATACACTATATTACATTGCTAATTATTCATTTAGATATGTTTGTTTGACAGTACTTGAACTTGTTTTGAGCCTTGATCTTTTTCAGATGAGTCATTGTTCTTATCTGCCATAGTAGCCTATGTTTCTATGTATGACTACCCAGCCCCAATAATGATCACAGCATGTGCTCACAGTTAATGTGTATCAAATCTTTTTTTACAGTGAATGATACTGACCCACAGAAAAAAGATCAGTGAATTCCTTGCTCATGTGTATTTTATGGCCCCTCAGTCAGTGTTGTTTGGCTTCTTAACCTGACACTTTCTGTGCCCACTTGCATAGTGCTATGTTGTACCTTAGAATAGCAGGAGTGATGGCTTCACCTAGGTAGAAAGTTACCATGTTCTGGCCTAAAACATATAATTTTGTCAGGCCAACACCCGGTTCCCATGCTACAGGTTCCTCACGCCACATTTTGTCAATACAAGCAACGTGCATTCATTGTTATAATTTTAAATAGGATTAGGACTAGAGGTCCTTTACATTGAAATGAAGTATAGGAAGACCTGCACAGAGATCTGCCCTGGTAAGTATAGAGGCTGAATGTACAGTACATGGTCAGGTGCTTCTTTGGGACAACAGTTTATTGCAGCAACACATGTAATTTTTAATGAAGATTTGAAGAGCAAAAGTTATAAGATGTCTGACACAGACCACAAAGCCTTACAAGAAAAGCAGAAAAAAAAGAACAAATTAAGTCAAGAGATAACTAGAGCGTGAAAACACAAAGCAAAAAAACAAAGCTGACAGGTAGAGAGGAAACGATGACTGAATAGAAGGTGCGAAGGCGGACTGTTTTTTTGTTCTGTGTCTTGCAGGAAGCCAGCAAAGAGATTTCAGGACAGCAGTTGATTTACTCATCACTGTTCAGTCAATGTATTTATCAACTTCCTCATTCCTTCATGATCCTCTTTTAGTATGCAGCCCCCTGTACTCCCTTCATCCCACAAGCCCTTAATGAAGTCATAGACATAAAAACATGAGGCCCACATCAGTTCTCCATCTCTGTCAAAACTGTAAGTCCTCATTGTCATGGTTCTCTCTTATCTAGCAAACTCATAATCCAACAGCATACCTGCTTTGACTTATATCAGGGATGTTCTTACCATCCTAGGTCATCACACACCAACTCAGCCTCAACCTCTCAACCTGTTCAGAGTTTACTCTTATTTCATACTAGCGACTTGACCGTCAAAAATGACAGCAATAAAATTTTAAAGCTGGCAATGACGTTTGCTACACAGTGTAAGTCGCTACCCCCTCTAATTTGCGGGCTTCATGATGAGTGCCTTCGGCGTTCATTGCGCATGAGCAAGCCCATAACTTTTAACATTGCGTGACCAACATTCGTAACTCACCACAACTATTATATGTGATCTCTTCTTCATTCTACGCATCTAGTCAGTCATCAAAGCTTGGTGCTCAGAACTGAAAACATCTTTAAGATATGCTGACAACCAACATTTTAATTTACTCACCTATCTTTTTCCAAATTGACTACTGAAGATCACTTCTAACTGGTCTTTTACTCACTAGACTGTCCCTAGCCTAATCAATTTTAAATGTCTCTACTAGACTTACCCATCACACCAGTCTTTTTCATGTGTGGCTCCACCCTGCCAGTCCCTTTACTGGTATCCTTTATTTTGTTATTTACTTCAATACCTTGACCCACACCTGCTAAGCCTTAACCAATACCACATTCTCACTCTTATTCCCTTAAAAAAAACTTCCACTCTGCCCATAACATATACATGCCTTCACCCATCATTACCTATTCCAGCTCTTGTCTATAGGATTTTTCTTGTGCTACCAAATGGAAATCTACATATCCATCAGACTCTCCGCCATTCACCAGATCACCATACATTCTTCCATTTTGTCTATATAACAAAACAACTTAGATTATGAATTCTCATGCAAACAGGATCCTCAACTTTTTCTGTACCAGTATATATATTTTTGTCAAGTTTGTCTTTTTACTTACATAGCTACATAGTGGTTACATAGTAATTGAAGTTTAAAAAAGACTTTCAGTCCATGAAGTTCCACCTTTTTAGATCTCCTCTGATCTGCAATATGCGGATTAGTTGTTAATTGATCCAGAGAAAGGCAAACAGAAAAAAATAAAACAAGTGAAACTTAGCCAATCGTCTCAAAAGGGGGGAAAAAAAATCCTTCCTGACCCAAGATACTGGCGATCGTACTCCTCCGTGGATCAATACTCTCTCTCTAAATATCCAGGAAAACCCTGAATACACTTTTTAATAAAAAATATATCCAGTCCCCTTTTAAAGTTATCTATCGAATTCACTGTCACCACCTCCTTTGGTAGAGAATGCCACAAATTAAACACCCTTACTGTGAATAACCCTTTTCTTTCTTTAAGTTGGCATCTTTTTACTTCTAACCACAAAGGATGTCCTCTTGTCAGTTGAAAATCTCTTGGCACAAAAAGCTCACTTAACAAAGCTTTATACTGACACGGAATGTATTTATATAATGTAATCATATCCCCTGGGTAAAATGAGTGACTCGAGTATAAGCCGAGGGTGGGAAATGTGCTGCCCCCTGTGCCCCCCCCTCTCTCCCCCGTGTCTCTTCTCCCCTCTCCCTTCCCTGTGTCTCTTCCCGCCTCCCTTATCACCCTCCTCAACCCCCTCCTGATTCTCAACCTCCCTCCTCATCCCCACTCCTCATCCTCAACCTCCCTCCTCATCCTCAACCCCCTCCTCATCCTCAACCCCCTCCTCATCCTCAACCCCCTCCTCATCCTCAACCCCCTCCTCAACCTCAACCCCCTCCTCAACCTCAACCTCCCTCCTCAACCTCCCTCCTCATCCTCAACCTCCCTCCTCATCCTCAACCTCCCTCCTCATACTCAACCCCCTCCTCACCCTCCCTCCTCAACCCCTCCTCACCCTCCCTCCTCAACCCCCGCTCAACCTCACTCCTCAACCCCCATCCTCATCCTCCCCCCTCAACCCCCCTCCTCATCCTCCCTCCTCAACCACCCTCCTCAACCCCCCCATCCTCAACCTCAACCTCCCTCATCCTCATCAACCCCCTCCTCAACCTCCCTCCTCATCCTTGGGGGGGGTGGGACTAGATATAAGTAATGGGGTAGAAAGTGTAGAGGGTATAAGGGATGAATTAACAACTCATAGGGGAGGAGATGGGGAGGGGTAGTATAGTCAATAGGGAGGTAGTACTAAGAAATTCAAGTACAGTGGCAGGCACTTCAGAATTACAGACTCATAACATAAGGTGTATGCTTGCTAATGCCAGAAGCTTGCCAGGAAAAATGGGAGAGTTAGAACTATTAGCAATTAATGAAAAATGGGATTTAATAGGCATTACCGAAACGTGGTGGGATGAATCTCATGACTGGACTGTTAATCTGGATGGTTATAACCTATCTAGGAAAGATAGAGGCAATGGTAAACAAGGAGGAGGGATTTGTCTGTATGTAAAGCCTGAATTTAAGGCTATAGTCAGAGAAGATATTTATGGTGGACCAAGTGATAAAGTTGAATGTTTGTGGGTAGAGTTAAATAGCGGAGCAGCAAATTCCAAAAGAATATTAGTAGGAGTATGCTATAAACCCCCAAATATAGCTGAAAGTGAGGAAATACAATTATTGTTACAGATTGGTAATGCAGCTAAGCACGGGCAAGTTCTAATAATGGGAGATTTTAATTACCCTGAAATAAACTGGATAAATGAGACCAGCAGTTCAGCTAAGGGGAGCAGGTTCTTGAGTACACTCAGGGATCATTATCTGGCCCAGGTTATACAGGAGCCTACTAGAAATGAAGCTATCATCACAAATAATATTGATATAGTATCAAATGTTGAAATAGGGCAACCTTTGGGAAACAGTGTGTAGCGGAACCCATCACTGTTTTACCCTGTTTTATGATTATTATGGTTAAAATATGATCCTACTATTATACTGCATGTATGTTGGTTGATGCTCTGCAGAATATTGTCCCAGACATTTGCAGCTACTTGGCATGGGAGATAATCCTGTTACAGCGACTCCGCATAAGATAAAGGAAGTCTATTGTATACAGTGTTTTCATTCTCAGATAAGAACAAAGAAGTGTAATTGAATCAATGTCGGATTGTATCAAAGTTGCCAGGGAGCCTCGGAGAGGTGTGACCCGCCTATTGTTCTCTTTATGTGTATTGTGCGGCCAAATATGGGCATGTGTATTGCCTGTGGGAAGAGATGGGTATAAATATTTCTGCAATAACAAAATAAAGTCAGTATTCATTTGACTCCCAAATTGTGTGTGGTCCAATATGGGAGGTCGGGAATGGTGAAACTGTAGTGCCTCTTGGGTATTTGATCGTATACCAGCAGAGATATTGGACTGCGTGTTCCAGCTCCGTTACATTTGGTGGCGGAATTGTTCCCATGGTCAGAAGGACAGCTACAGGAGACACCATTCCGTGGAGTACAAATTGAGGGCAACGCTAGTATCCGTACAGCGCCCCTGGCTACAGCAGGATGGAACCGGCTAGTTTTCGGACAGCGTTCCATCATAAGGAGGAGGAGGCGGCCGCGGACTACAGGGATGCAGATAGAAAGGAACTCATGGTTACAGTACCTCTTATTGCTCCACAGAATGAGTTTGGAAGAGAACTCCAAAGCAGACTGGCCTTTTTCCCAGGTACGCTTCCCACAAAAACCTTGGAATGGTTAATGACAGATGTACACAAATACATAATGGAAAAGCAGCGGGCACGGGAGCGGTCCATCTTGGGAGCTGCTAACCCACCTCCCACCATTAACCCCCCCCAGCACTGCGTCCGGGTGGTGGGAACTACCAAACCCCTCCACGGTACATCAGGTGCCACACGTGTAACCAGCAGGGTCACATGCAGAGAGACTGTCCCAGAAACAGAAACCGCTCCACGTGGAATACTCCAACTAATTCCCCCCCCCAGCAGCAGTGTGTACCCCAGGGGGCCGAAGGTGTCGTCCTTCCCCCCCAGCGGCAGTGTGTACCCCAGAGAGCTGAAGGTGTCGTCCTTCCTCCCCAGCGGCAGTGTGTACCCCAGGGGGCAGAAGGTGTCGTCCTTCCTCCCCAGCGACAGTGTGTACCCCAGGGAGCTGAAGGTGTCGTCCTTCCTCCCCAGCGACAGTGTGTACCCCAGGGAGCTGTAGGTGTCGTCCTTCCTCCCCAGCGGCAGTGTGTACCCCAGGGAGCTGAAGGTGTCGTCCTTCCTCCCCAGCGGCAGTGTGTACCCCAGGGATCAGAAGGGGCCGTCCTTCCTCCCCAGCGGCAGTGTGAACCCCAGGGGGCAGAAGGTGTCGTCCTTTCCCCCCAGCGGCAGTGTGAACCCCAGGGGGCAGAAGGTGTCGTCCTTCCCCCACAGCGGCAGTGGGTACCCCAGGGGGCCAAAGGTGTCGTCCTTCCCCCCCAGCGGCAGTGTGAAACACAGGGGGCAGAAGGTGTCGTCCTTCCCCCCCAGCGACAGTTTACCCTAACCAGGGGAGACACCAATCTCCCAGACGGCGCAGATGGAACCGTGGTCTCTGCGCCCACAGCCTGTCCAGATCCCCAACTACCCTCACTGGGACAACCGGAGGAGGGGGTAAGTACAAATTCCCCTCCCCAGCTAACTTCTAATGTGGCCCCAGGGTTAACAGAGGAAATGTTAACCCCCACTGACCCCCACGTTTCCCTGGCTACTTAGCCGGAATATGTCCCAAGTACCCCAGCAGAAGAGCTGACAGCGGGGCAGAGTGCAGTTGGCCTCTGCCCTCCCTTTGTCCCTTGTACAGAGCAGGATGTCCTGCAGGTTATACCAGCAGAAGAGCTGGCATCAGGGCAGAGTGCCGCTGGCCTCTGCCCCTCAAGTCCCCTCAGCGTGTTGCCCCATCACCCCAGCGAAATATCCAGGTGCCTGTTTAGACTTCCCCCCAAAGGGGAGATGTGTGACGAAGTGCCCTTCGCCACTTTGGCTTGGAGAGGACTGTTTGCCAGCCTCCTGCCCTGCGACTATGGCCCTGGGACATATTGCCCTTTGGAACCAGTGTTCGGCCATACCAGAGTGTATGTCACTCATTCTGGCCCTTTACATACAGGGGGATCATTCGGTACTTGCCCTGTGTGAACCATGATATCCCAGATAACTGTGCCATGAAGCCCATTCATATAATGAAAGACTATGGGAAAGACTTTAGCTACATGGCAATTGAACTGTGTGAAGAGGATCTGAGCGCTATTCGGTAGTTTTGTGCGCTCAGATCCCAGCTATCTGGGGATATGGGAAATGTGAGTAAATGTGAATTGCAGTAATGCTGATTGGTTGTCAAACTAGAGAATTGACCAACAAATACTTTTGTCTGGACATCCCCAGGCCGATCCGTTGGGATCAGACCGTGTATGCCGGCTTATGGTCACGGGGGAGGTGTGTAGCGGAACCCATCACTGTTTTACCCTGTTTTATGATTATTATGGTTAAAATATGATCCTACTATTATACTGCATGTATGTTGGTTGATGCTCTGCAGAATATTGTCCCAGACATTTGCAGCTACTTGGCATGGGAGATAATCCTGTTACAGCGACTCCGCATAAGATAAAGGAAGTCTATTGTATACAGTGTTTTCATTCTCAGATAAGAACAAAGAAGTGTAATTGAATCAATGTCGGATTGTATCAAAGTTGCCAGGGAGCCTCGGAGAGGTGTGACCCACCTATTGTTCTCTTTATGTGTATTGTGCGGCCAAATATGGGCATGTGTATTGCCTGTGGGAAGAGATGGGTATAAATATTTCTGCAATAACAAAATAAAGTCAGTATTCATTTGACTCCCAAATTGTGTGTCGTCCAATATGGGAGGTCGGGAATGGTGAAACTGTAGTGCCTCTTGGTTATTTGACCGTATACCAGCGGAGATATTGGACTGCGTGTTCCAGCTCCGTTAATCACAAAACAGTCTCATTTAAGATTGAATAAAAAAAAAAAACATTTTAAGGGGCCAACAAAAACTCTTAATTTTAAAAGGGCAGATTTTAACGGTCTAAGGGCAGCAATACAAAGTATAGACTGGGACAGAGAACTGATAGGTAAAAACACTGAACATAAATGGACAACATTTATGTCCTTACTAAATATACATATACATCGGCATATACGGTGTGGGAATAAAAGTAAAAGGAGTAAATCACAACCCATGTGGCTTAACAATGATTTCAAGATCAAGATACAGAGGAAAAAACAGGCATTTAAATTATACAAACAAGAGGGGAAAGAGACTGTTTTACGGGAATACAAGGAAATCAACAAGGCTTGCAAAAGCGCAATTAGACTGGCTAAAATAGAAAATGAAAAATGTATTGCAAAAGAGAGTAAGACTAACCCTAAAATACTTTTTAAGTATATTAATGGGAAGAAGGCGAGGAAGGAAGCTAAAGGAACATTAGAATGTGGAACAGGCTGACTGAAAATTAGTGACCAGGAAAAGGCAGATGAGCTAAATAGGTTCTTTTCTTTGGTATACACAAGGGAGGTACAAGTGTTTGGGACACGGCAACATAATGGGGCTACACTACCTTTGCCAAATAATTGGTTAACACAGGAAGTAATCCAAAAGAGGTTGGAAAAAATAAATGTTAATAAAGCCCCGGGTCCTGATGGAATACATCCAAGGGTACTAAGGGAACTGGGTTCTGTAATAGCCAAACCATTATATTTAATTTTTCAAGATTTACTCAACACAGGGTCTCTACCAGATGACTGGAGAAAAGCTGATGTGATACCTATATTTAAAAAGGGAGCAAGAGCAAATCCGGGGAATTATAGACCAGTGAGCCTTACTTCTGTAGTGGGGAAGCTTTTAGAAGGGTTAATAAGGGATAATATACAAGAATATGTCTATTTGAACAGGATTATAAGTAGGAGTCAACATGGATTTATGAGGGATAGGTCATGTCAAACAAAACTAATTAGTTTCTATGAGGAGGTTAGTAGGAACCTGGATCAAGGCAACTCAGTGGATGTAGTCTTTTTGGATTTTGCAAAGGCTTATGATACAGTGCCACATGGGAGACTATTGAGCAAACTAAGGGATACAGGAATTGCAGTAAATATCTGCTCATGGATTGAGAGCTGGCTAAAAGACAGGAAGCAAAGGGTTGTTGTAAATGGAACATACTCCGATTGGACTAATGTGGTAAGTGGGGTTCCTCAGGGTTCAGTATTAGGTCCTCTCCTTTTTAACATATTTATTAATGACTTAGAGGTAGGATTGGAGTGTGGGGTCTCCATTTTTGCTGATGACACAAAGTTGTGCAAGGTAATTAAATCAGAAAATGATGTGCTTTCCCTCCAAGGGGATTTACATAAAATTGAGGAATGGGCATCTAAATGGCAGATGAGATTTAATACGAAAAAATGTAAGGTTATGCATCTGGGAAGGAAAAAAATCCATGCAATTTATAATCTTAATGGAGCAAATCTAGGTGTATCAGATATTGAAAGGGATTTGGGAGTGCTTGTGGACAACCACCTAGGTAACAGTGCTCAAAGCCAAGCAGCAGCTGCAAAGGCAAATTAAATATTAGCATGTATTAAGAAGGGTATAGAAGCCAGGGAAGCAAATATAATTCTGCCACTATACAAATCTCTAGTACGCCCTCATTTGGAATATGGAGTACAATTTTGGGCACCACTTCATAAAAAGGACATTTTAGAGCTGGAAAAGGTACAGAGAAGGGCAACAAAACTGATAAGGGGAATGGAGGGGCTAAGTTATGAAGAAAGACTAACCAAATTAAACTTATTTTCTCTAGAAAAAAGGCGTCTAAGAGGAGATATGATTACCTTATATAAATACATCCAGGGTCAGTATAAAGATTTGTCAGGGGAGCTTTTTGTGCCAAGAGGTTTTCAACTGACAAGAGGACATCCCTTGAGGTTAGAAGTAAAAAGATTCCACCTCAAAGAAAGAAAAGGGTTCTTCACAGTAAGGGTGGTTAATCTGTGGAATTCTCTACCAGAGGAGGTGGTGACAGCGGATTCGATAGATAACTTTAAAAGGGGACTAGATTAATTTCTAATTAAAAAGGGAATTCAGGGTTATCATGGATAATTAGAGAGACAGTATTGATCCAAATTTTTTTTACATTTCCCTTTGAGACAAGTGGCTAAGTCTCGCTTGTGTTTTTTTTTTTTTTTTCTATTTGCCTTCCTCTGGACTAATTAATAATTAAAAAAAAAAAACATTAAATAATTGATTAATAATTAATTAACAACTAATGAATTAATAGTTAATCCTCATATTGCAGATCAGAGGAGATCTTAAAAGGTTGAACTTGATGGACTGAAAGTCTTTTTTCAACATTAAAAATACTATCCTCAACCCTCTCTTCATCCTCCCTCCTCAACCCCCCTCAACCTCACTCCTCAACCCCCATCCTCATCCTCCCCCCTCAACCCCCATCCTCATACTGAACCCCCATCCTCATCCTCCCCCCTCAACCCCCATCCTCATACTGAACCCCCCTCCTCAACCCCCCTCCTCATACTCCCTCCTCAACCCCCATCCTCATCCCCCCTCCTCAACCCCCTCTTCACCCCCTCCTCATCAATCCCCTCCTCAACCCCCATCCTCATCCTCAACCCCCCATCCTCATCTCCGTCCTCACCCCCCTCCTCATCCTCAACCTCCATCCTCATCCTCAACCTCCATCCTCATCCTCAACCCCCCTCAACCTCACTCCTCAACCCCCATCCTCATCCTCCCCCCTCAACCCCCCATCCTCATCCTCCCCCCTCAACCCCCATCCTCATCCTCAACCCCCCTCCTTAACCCCCCTCCTCATCCTCCCTCGTCAACCCCCCATCCTCATCCCCCTCATCAACCCCCATCCTCATCCTAAACCCCCCCTCCTCACCCCCCCTCAACCTCAACCTCCCTCCTCCTCACCCCCCCTCCTCATCAACCCCATCCTCAAACCCCCATCCTCATCCTCAACCCCTCATTCTCATCCCCCTCCTCAACCCCCCTCCTCCTCATCAACCCCCTCCTCACCCTCCCCCCAACCTCAACCCCCCTCCTCACCCCCAAAACCTCAACCCCCCTCCTCAACCTCCCTCCTCCTCATCAACCCCCTCCTCACTGTCTCCCCTCTAAATACCTCCCCCGGCACTCGGTATATGCTAATGACGCGGCGCGCAAGTGACGTCACATGCGCGCCGGGGTCAAGACGGAGCAGAGGCCGGAGAAGAAGCAGGTAAGTGAGGGGGAGGTATTTAGAGGCGAGACAGTGAGGAGGGGATTGAGGAGGGGGTTGATGAGGAGGAGGAGGGGGGTTGAGGATGAGGAGTGGGGAGGGATAGAGACACGGGGGGGTTAGAGAGACACGGGGGGTGTTAGAGAGACACGGGGGGTGTTAGAGAGACATGGGGGGGGTTAGAGAGACACTAGGGAGAGTGACTCGAGTAAAGGCTAATAAACTGCAGAGTGCACTAATTGTGCCCAGGTGAGAGGGGTGTGGCTTGACTGTTAAACTTGTATAAAAGGTTTGTGAGCTGGTTTGGGGTCTGTTTACAAGTGGATTTACCTTAAAGAGTAAAGGCTGAGAAACTGCAGAGTGCACTAATTGTGCCCAGGTGAGAGGGGTGTGGCTTGACTGTTAAACTTGTATAAAAGGTTTGTGAGCTGGTTTGGGGTCTGTTTACAAGTGGATTTACCTTAAAGAGTAAAGGCTGAGAAACTGCAGAGTGCACTAATTGTGCCCAGGTGAGAGGGGTGTGGCTTGACTGTTAAACTTGTATAAAAGGTTTGTGAGCTGGTTTGGGGTCTGTTTACAAGTGGATTTACCTTAAAAAGTAAAGGCTGAGAAACTGCAGAGTGCACTAATTGTGCCCAGGTGAGAGGGGTGTGGCTTGACTGTTAAACTTGTATAAAAGGTTTGTGAGCTGGTTTGGGGTCTGTTTACAAGTGGATTTACCTTAAAAAGTAAAGGCTAAAAAAACTGCAGAGTGCACTAATTGTGCCCAGGTGAGAGGGGTGTGGCTTGACTGTTAAACTTGTATAAAAGGTTTGTGAGCTGGTTTGGGGTCTGTTTACAAGTGGATTTACCTTAAAAAGTAAAGGCTAATAAACTGCAGAGTGCACTAATTGTGCCCAGGTGAGAGGGGTGTGGCTTGACTGTTAAACTTGTATAAAAGGTTTGTGAGCTGGTTTGGGGTCTGTTTACAAGTGGATTTACCTTAAAAAGTAAAGGCTAATAAACTGCAGAGTGCACTAATTGTGCCCAGGTGAGAGGGGTGTGGCTTGACTGTTAAACTTGTATAAAAGGTTTGTGAGCTGGTTTGGGGCCTGTTTACAAGTGGATTTACCTTAAAAAGTAAAGGCTAATAAACTGCAGAGTGCACTAATTGTGCCCAGGTGAGAGGGGTGTGGCTTGACTGTTAAACTTGTATAAAAGGTTTGTGAGCTGGTTTGGGGCCTGTTTACAAGTGGATTTACCTTACAAGTAAAGGCTGATAAATTGCAGAGTGCACTAATTGTGCCCAGGCGAGAAGGCAGAAGTTAATAGAAACCGGAGAAGGGGAACTTGTGAGCTTGCGAACATTTTCAGTATCAAGTGCAATTCTAGTAAAAGCCTAGGAGTTTAAATAAAAGGAGGGCCTTCAAAGAAAAGGGAGGGCAGATTTATAGTGCAAAGGAGGAAAACTTTATATAAATATATTATATTATATTCTTTATTTTTCCCACTGAAATTTCGTAGACAATAATAATAATTATGAGTCAGTCCAGTGGCAACCTTATTCAGTGTACATCCTGTCAAATGTATGCACTACTGGAACATATGATCCAGGGTCCATACCTCTGTGACAGGTGTGAGCATGTTGCCTCTTTGGAAGCTCAAATTGAAGATCTGGAGAGGAGAATTGCAGCACTTAGTGATATTGCTCCACTGGAAAGGGAATTGGTGCTCACGGAGCACAGTTTAGCTGGGCCTAGTATGGAGGGAGGAGCTGGGGCTAGGGAGGATGGCCAGGGAGGTAGCTGGGTTACAGTTACAAGGGGAAGCAGGGGGAACAGGAGGAGGCAGGCCAGTTCTGAGTTGTCAAACACCAACAGATTTGCCAGATTGAGTGAAACTGTTGGCGATGTCCATTCAGGAATGGCAATGCCAGATAGAGCTGTTCCCTCTAACAGCCGGGCGAACAGCTCTACTGGAGAAGAGGGAGGGCAGAATAGGCAGTGCAACAGACAGGTTTTGGTGGTAGGGGACTCTATTATTAGGAAGGTAGACAGGGTAATTTGTCACCCAGATCCCAGCAATCGAACAGTTTGCTGTCTCCCGGGTGCTCGGGTTCGGCATGTTGTGGATCGGGTGGATAAATTATTGGGAGGGGCTGGTAATGAACCGGCGGTCTTGGTACACATTGGTACCAATGACAAAGTTAGTGGAAGATGGAGCGTCCTAAAGAATGATTTTAGAGAATTAGGGAATAAGCTTAAAGCAAGGACCTCCAAGGTAGTATTTTCTGAGATACTACCAGTGCCACGTGCTAGCCCAGGGAGGCAGAAGGAGCTTAGGGAGGTTAATGCGTGGCTAAAAAAGTGGTGCAGTGCAGAGGGTTTTGGGTTTTTAGAGCACTGGGCTGACTTCTCACTTGGGTACAATCTCTATAGCAGGGATGGATTGCACCTTAATGATGAGGGCGCTTTTGTGCTAGGGAATAGGATGGTAGAACGGCTGGGGGAGTTTTTAAACTTGTAGGTGGGGGGGAGGGACTATATAGAAGTATTGGGGTAAATAGGGTAGAGAGGGAAAGGGATGAATTATTTACCCATGGGGGAGGAGAAGGGGGGAGGGTTACAATAGAAAGTAGGGAGATATTAATAGGGGCCTCAAATACAGTGGCAGGCACTTCACATCAGCAGAGCCATAGCAACATAAAGTGTATGATTGCAAACGCAAGAAGTTTGCCTGGGAAAATGGATGAGCTAGAAATATTAGCAGTACAAGAAAAATGGGGCTTAATAGGCATTACGGAAACATGGTGGGATGAATCTCATGACTGGACTGTTAATCTGGATGGTTATAACCTATTTAGGAAAGATAGGGGCAATGGTAAAAGAGGAGGAGGGATCTGTCTTTATGTTAAGCCTGAATTTAAGCCTATAGTTAGAGAAGATATTTATGCTGGCACTAACGGCATCATTGAATCCTTGTGGGTTGAGCTAAATAGTGGAGGAGCTAATTCTAAATGCATATTGGTGGGAGTATGCTATAAACCCCCAAATATAGCTGAAAGTGAGGAAATACAATTATTGTTACAGATTGGAAATGCAGCTAAGCATGGGCAAGTTCTAATAATGGGAGACTTTAATTACCCTGATATAAACTGGATAAACGAGACCAGCAGCTCAGCTAAGGGGAGCAGGTTCTTGAGTACACTCAGGGATCATTATCTAGCCCAGGTAATACAAGAACCTACTAGAAATGGGGCCATCTTGGATTTAGTCATCACAAGTAATATTGATATAATATCAAATGTAAAAATAGGGGAACCCTTGGGGAACAGTGATCACAACACAGTCTCATTTGAGATTGAATACAAAAAACAGAGTTGTAAGGGGCCAACAAAAACTCTAAATTTTAAAAGGGCTAACTTTAATGGGCTACGGGCAGCAATACAACATATAGACTGGGACAAAGAACTTACAGGGAAGAATACTGAAAATAAATGGACAACATTCAAATCCTTACTAAATAAACATACTCATCAGCATGTACCATGTGGAAATAAAATAAATAGGAGTAAATCACATCCCATGTGGCTTAACAATGACTTAAAGATCATGATGAGGAAAAAGAAGTATGCATTTAAATTATACAAGAAGGAGGGAACAGAGGCATCTTTATGTGACTATAAGGAAATCAACAAGGCTTGCAAAAGGGCTATTAGACTGGCTAAAATAGAAAATGAGAAGTCAGTTGCAATGGAAAGTAAGACTAACCCTAAAATATTTTATAAATATATTAATGGGAAGAAGGCCAGGAAGGAATTGATAGGACCATTACAATGTGACACAGGCCATCTGATAATTAGTGACCAGGAAAAGGCAGATGAGCTAAATAGGTTCTTTTCTTCGGTTTACACAAGGGAGGTACCAGTGGTTGGGACACTGCAACATAATGGGGCTACACTACCTTCACTAAATAATTGGTTAACGCAGGAAGAAATACAAAAGAGGTTGGAGAAAATAAATGTTAATAAAGCCCCAGGTCCTGATGGAATACATCCAAGGGTACTGAGGGAGCTGGGTTCTGTAATAGCCAAACCATTATATCTAATCTTTAAAGACTCGCTCACTACAGGGTCTCTACCAGATGACTGGAGAAAAGCAGAGGTGATACCTATATTTAAGAAGGGATCTAGAGCAAATCCGGGGAATTATAGACCAGTGAGCCTCACTTCTGTAGTTGGGAAGCTTTTAGAAGGGTTAATAAGGGACAGAATACAAGAATATGTCTATTTGAACAGGATCATAGGTAGCAGTCAACATGGATTTATGAAGGAAAGGTCGTGTCAGACCAATCTAATTAGTTTTTATGAGGAGGTTAGTAGGAACTTGGATCAGGGCAACTCAGTGGATGTAGTCTTTTTAGATTTTTCAAAGGCATTTGATACAGTGCCACATGGAAGACTAGTGAGCAAACTAAGGGATACAGGAATTGCAGTAAATATCTGCTCATGGATCGAGAGCTGGCTAAAAGACAGGAAGCAAAGGGTTGTTGTAAATGGAACATACTCCGATTGGTCTAATGTGATAAGTGGGGTTCCTCAGGGCTCAGTATTGGGTCCTCTCCTTTTTAACATATTTATTAATGACATTGAAGTAGGACTCGAATGTAGTGTCTCCATTTTTGCTGATGACACTAAGTTGTGCAAGGTAATAAAATCAGATAATGATGTACTTTCCCTACAAAAGGATTTGCATAAATTAGAGAAATGGGCGGCTAAATGGCAGATGAGATTTAATACAAATAAATGTAAGGTTATGCATTTGGGAAGGAAAAATAGCCAAGCAATCTATAATCTTAATAGAGCAAATCTAGGGGTATCAGATATTGAAAGGGATTTGGGAGTACTAGTGGACAACCACCTAGGTAACAGCGCTCAAAGCCAAGCAGCGGCTGCAAAGGCAAATAAAATATTAGCATGTATTAGGAAGGGTATAGAAGCCAGGGAAGAAGATATAATTCTGCCACTATACAAATCTCTAGTACGCCCTCATTTGGAATATGGAGTACAATTTTGGGCACCACCTGACAAAAAAGACATCTTAGAGCTGGAAAAAGTACAGAGAAGGGCTACAAAACTAATAAGGGGAATGGAGGGGCTAAGTTATGAAGAAAGACTAGCAAAATTAAACTTATTTTCGCTAGAAAAAAGGCGTCTAAGAGGAGATATGATTACGTTATTTAAATACATCCAGGGTCCATATAAGGCTTTGTCAAGTGAGCTTTTTGTAGCAAGAGATTTTCAACTGACAAGAGGACATCCGTTGAGGTTAGAGGAAAAAAGATTTCACCTTAAACAAAGAAAAGGGTTCTTCACAGTTAGGGTGGTTAAACTGTGGAATTCTCTACCAAAGGAGGTGGTGACAGCGAATTCGATAGACAACTTCAAAAAGGGGTTAGATATATTTCTGAATAAAGAGGGCATTCAAGGCTATCCTAGATAACTAGCGAAGGAATATTGATCCAGGGAGAAATTTGATCGCCAGTTTCTGGGGTCAGGAAGGAATTTTGCTTTTTTTCCCCTTATGAGACAATTGGCAAAGTTTCAATGGGTTTTTTTTTATGTTTGCCTTCCTCTGGATCAATTAACAATAATTAACAATTAACAATAATAATAAATAGTCCAAATTAAAAAGATCAATAGAGATCTAAAAAGGTTGAACTTGATGGACTAACTCTTTATTCATTCTCCAATACTATACTATTAATAATTATTTAATCAATAATTTAATTAATAACTAATCCGCATATTGCAGATCAGAGGAGATCTTAACAGGTTGAACTTGATGGACTGAAAGTCTTTTTTCAACCTTAATTACTATGTAACTATGTAACTATATAAGCCGAGGGGCCCTTTTTAGCCTTAAAAAAAGGGCTGAAAAACTCGGCTTATACACGAGTATATACGGTACCTTGCACAACTGTCGTCCAAAAATGGAGACACTACTTTCCAGTCCCACCTCTAAGTCATTAATAAATATCTTATAAAGGAGAGGGCCTAATACTGAACCCTGAGGAACCCCACTTACCACATAAGTCCAATAGGAGTATGGTTCATTTACCACAAAACCCTTTGCTTCCTGTCTTTTAACCAGCTCTGGATCCATGAGCAGATATTTACTGCAATTCCTTTAACCCTTAATTTGCACAATAGTCATACTTACTGAACTAAAAACTGTTTAATATGCTGGCCCTTTATAATGTGATATATATTAATAAATATGAGACTATGAAATATGAAATAATACATACTGGGAAAATAAAACATTGGGTTTTCTAAAATATATTATAATCTAAATACCTTAACATGTTGTTAAAAGTATAAATCATTTTTTTTAAGAGATGCAATATATAACATTAACAATCAAAATGTAGGCAGTTCCCCACTTACATACATACATACATAAGTTTACTTATTCTTACTCTGTTACTTCTATGCATAAAGTTAAAGGGCCTCATTCAAATGCGATTTGGCCAATTTAATAGGGCTCTATATAAGCACATAGCATATTTTTTTACAGAAGTTTTTAGTTAGGGAAGACCTTGCTTTGGGATAGAAGTTCACTAACTAAAGACTTCTGTAAAAAAAATATGCTATGTGCTTATATAGAGGCCTATTTAATTGGACAACTTGCAATTGAATGAGGCCCAATGTATGTAAATCACAGGAGTCATTGCATTGTCTGCTCTCTCCAGCTGACCAGCTATTCTATACATTGGTATGAAGACTTCATGGAAAGGTCTGCTGGGGCTTATGAGTCAGGTTGTTAAAATTTGCTAAGCAGCTCACCCTTATTAACAAGATTCGAGTCAAGACGAATACAGCTGAGATTTAACTGAGTGCTTCTAACATTAAATATTTACTCAGTGCTCAGTACACTGTATTATTCATTGAAATTTCTAGGCCAGTGTGGGATTTTGCTTATATATGAATGAAAGGCAGGGAAATCAAAGACTATAACAGTGACTGTATGAATGAAACCTGCATTTTTATTTGTGTGGTAGAGTGACTAACATGTATCAGAATGGTATTAAAAAACGTGCCCAAATATATATGGTATGTTAATGTAAATGTACCCAATAACAATCTGAACAATGTGAATACGTATAACATATATAAATAAGCTCCTAAATGTATTTTAGGTTGACTTTTTAAACTTTGCCCCAATATAAATAAATAAATAAAATTATGTTCAAAATGTCTTAAAAGTCTAATGCAGGCATGAATAAGCTTTTTGGTCCTGACCTATATTTTGATCCTTATAAGTAGCTGGGCCCCTTGCAGAAACCCTGTCCTACTTGCCGCAGAAATCTTTGCAATGCTCACATAATCCCTATCCATTATATGCACTGCTCTCTATTAACTATTGATTTTGACTTGTAGAAGAGAGTCTCGCTTCCAGATAGCTTGTCAGTCCAAATAAATTTTTTGGTTCAATAAAAATGGTATCACTGTATACTGAAATAATCGTGTTATTCGTTTGTATTATTGAAAATTCATAGCTACACCAATGTTCAGAAGTAAAATTCCATTTATACAGCTATTTAATCCAAAGCACTTTACAAAATTACTCAGACAGTACAGTTGGTCCTGAATATGCATGTTTAAGTAGCAAAATTAAGAAGATTTGGTGTAATGGTTCAAAGACTCAATAGTGGCCATGGGTGTGCCATGTAACACAAGGGGAGATAGAGTAGGAAAGTGTGGAAGGTTAATCATGATGTGCATGGTGGGTGGCTTGCTAATAGACCAAGATTAAGATATTTGATAGCATGTGATGCAAAACTGAGCAGGTGCACGTGCTTTGCATGTCTCTCTATCACATATAATAGTTGTCAAACTACGAATCGTCCAAAAATTACGGACTCACACGAAAAAAATACGACCTGCGGCCAAACCGTGCACAGCTGAAAACATTAAAAAAACAATAAATACAGAGAAAAATGAAATAAGAAGCTTACCCACAGCAAGGGGGGGGGGGGGGGACATCTGCAAGTGAACTTACACCTCAATTTAAGTCCATATTACCGAGTTTAGACACAAGAAAATGGCCAAAAAAAACGAAAACGAGGCTACACAAGCCTAAAGCCGCAAACACCACCAAGAACAAAAAGCCGTACGAGGTACAAGATACACTTTTAGCAAGGACGCTAAATCATCCACACCCACCTACCACATACACTATCGCCGCCATTTTACAACACTAACTTACAGAATGCGGACCTACACAGCTACACGAACAGCTTTCCCTTGTGCACGCAGCCTATTTACACTACACACTGCACACATTGCTGACACTTACACCTCAGCTCAACAACAGTGCAAACCGACATTGTATGCTGCAGGAACATCAAAACAGATTGTCAGCTCTTCAGCACAATGCTTCCTGCATATACTACTTACAAATAGGTAAAGTATATTAATTTATTAATTTATTAATTATTTTATTAGCATACAAAAATACATATACGCCAAAAAAAAAGTAGCGCAATAAACACAAAATACATTTACTGCGCGCCTCACAACGAGCGGCAACGCTGCTCATAGCACACAAACTACACCAGGGGGCAGACTTGCAATAAGCGCAAAAAGCAGATCAGCGCCGACCTTACAATGACAGCAAAAGCGCCTCTGATAAAAAAATATACAACAACCAAGAGCCTCGCAATGAGCGCCGAAGGTCCTCAGGGTAAAAAACGGTTTCCATTATGTCTCAAACAGCATTTCTTGGCTTACAATTTCATGCCCGTCATTTAGATGGACCAGGCTACACATTTTAAATTGGAGAGAGAGAGAGAGAGAGAAAGCAAGGGAGAAAAACACAGACAGACTGAGAAAAAAGGAGTTATGTAGAGTAATAAAAAAGGGAGGGGTAGAATACATACAATCTGGGGAAGGCTGGCCATAAATGATTAATGTGTAATAAATTGGAATTTAAGAAAACTATTTTAATCTGCTAAAATGCTGGCACAGAGTAATATTTATAATAGCTGAAGTGATGGATCATCCTCCACAGGACAGTTATCTAACTCCAAACAGTGGTAGAGCGAGTGATTAGAGGGCCAGGTGCAAAATTATTTGTGCAACCTCTCTATGTACAATGCAGGGTTTAATAAAATGTCCAAGAACATATGTTGACTAGTCACTTGCCCGTCAAAAATGACGGTATAATATTGTCTTAAAAATTGTGTCTTCTGTCTGTGCACCATCTCTGTGTGTACCCTCTCTCTCTCCGCCCTCTTCCTCTCTCTGTGTGCCCTCTCTCTCTCCTTCGCTCTCACTCCCTCCTTACACTTTCTCTCCCTACCCCCTCCTTCCTGTTCGCTCCTCTCCTTCTCTTTCCCTCCCTCTCCTTCTCTCCTCTCTCCCTCCCTCTCCCCCTTCGGCTCGCATTGCAAGCTTCCCAATGAGCGCCTTCAGCGCCCATGTGGGTCTTGTATTGGGAAGCTTGCATGCGCAACTCGCAATTTGCGAGCGTTACACACAAACTTGCAGAACGACAACTATATTAGTGTTGGTTAGATAATTCCTTGGATTCTCTGCCCCGGCCTTTAATAAATTAAGTGTATCCTTCACTCAATACCACTGCCAATAGCAGAGGGCCCCTAACCCTTTGTGGGCCCCCTGCACTTTGCACATGCTGCATCAACAGTAGCCACAACCTCCAAGTATTCAGGAATTTTTTATTTAATTTCCTTACATTCTCCATAACTAGAGGTCAGGTTTCCGATTTTAAATGGGCTCTTGTGTAAGGGATGTGGATGCACAAAGCAGAGAGAGATGAACACTCAGTTCTACTGAAAGAGTTTATAAGAAGGAATGCAACTTAAAATAGGTTCAGATGGATCCACAAAGGAACACAACTTGGAATGGGCTTGCAAACAAAACAATGGAGTCCCAGAGCAAATAATAAATGCATATAACAGTAAATAAATTAGAAGCTATGAGCCTTATTAAATTGTGATAAGGCTGTATATGTTCTTACTTTCTAGAAAGACTTAGGGCCTCATTCAATTGCGATTTGGCCAATTGAATAGGGCTCTATATAAGCACATAGCATATTGTTTTACAGAAGATTTTAGTTAGTGAACTTCTATCCAAAAGCAAGGTCTTCACTAACTAAAAACTTCTATAAAAAAAATAGGTTCTGTGCTTATATAAAGCCCTATTCCATTGTCCAAATCACAATTGAACAAGGCCCTTAGCCTTTATGAAGAAAAGCTCTTCAAAAGACCAAGGGCCTCATTCACTTGACACTTTTTATAATTGAATAGGGCTCTATTTAAGCACAGAGCATATTATTTTTACAGAAGTTTTTAGTTAGTGAACTTCTATCCAAAAACAAGGTCTTCACTAACTAAAAACTTCTGTAAAAATAATATGCTCTGTGCTTAAATAGAGCCCTATCCAATTATAAAAAGTGTCAAGTGAATGAGGCCCTTGGTATTTTGAAGAGCTTTTCTTCATAAAGGCTAAGGGCCTTGTTCAATTGTAATTTGGCCAATGGAATATGCCTTTATATAAGCACAGAACCTATTTTTTTTTATAGAAGTTTTTAGTTAGTGAAGACCTTGCTTTTGGATAGAAGATAACTAACTAAAATCTTCTGTAAAACAATATGCTATGTGCTTATATAGAGCCCTATTCAATTGGCCAAATCGCAATTGAATGAGGCCCCATTACTGCACATATGAGACATCAAGCCATTTAATGAATCTTTCTAATCCAAAGATTAATGTCTATTTTTTTTACTAGGGGAATCTTTGCAAACAATGTACCTGATTTATTAAGTGATAATCCACATCACCTGACATTGGTTCTGCAATATCCTTTTATAATTATCCAAAAATAAAAAGCAATTATTCAGATGCTACACCAAGGTCAGAATTCACTAAGCTATGAAACCTGATAGTGGCCACATAGTGAGGCTGCCATTGACGTCAGAGAGGCACAACAGGCTATTTCAGTGCAGTTCCAGGTATCAATGCTTAAGTATCTGCTATTGAGTCGGCTTGAGATGCAACAGGATACATTAAGTGTTAAGATATTTCAGTACATTTTCCACCCTAAAATCTTATGAAATATATTCCGCAGGTGACTGTTATGCAAAATGATCTTAGAATGGCATGGTTTGGGGGAGTTTGTATCAGTCAGTAATAATACAGCTGCTTTAAAACCTGTTTCTTTATTAAAGGGACATGGGAGGTTTCTGCATTTCACTAGGAATATAATATACACATGTGTCTCTTAACTTTTGTGTACTTTATTTTAATATAAAATGTCTTTTTCTGCCTAGAATCTTGCAAATAGTTCCTAATTGCTTTCTCTCCTTTGCAGCTCATGAAGACAGTGTACTTCTAAATATAGGGGTTGCAGGGTCTCATAGTAAACAATCAGTGGCAACATTCTGCAACATGTTGCTTTTCACTGACTGGCTAATTTGACTGCACTTCACAGCATGTGTATTCATGAGCTGCATGAGCAGACCCGAACAGGTATAAACTGTATGATTTTAGGCAGAAAAAAACATAGCTTATAATCACTTCTTAATAAAATAAAGTTCATAAAAGTAAATAGATATTCCTAGTGAAATACAAAAACCTTCCTTGTCCCTTTAAGTCTTATGAGCTCTCTCTTAAAGGGCACAATAGAGGTACTCTTTAAAGGTCATCCAACACATAATTGATCATGACAAAATTTTCGTGCATTTGCTGTGTATGCTGTTATGGATATATGTTAATGCCTTTTTGCTTTCTAAAACCTTTTTGCAGCTTGATTAAGTTTAGTTGTTCAAAGGACAATATAGATTTTTTTTTACCTTTATCAGACGAGCCTTAAGTCAGTAACCTATGGCTCTAGAGCCAAATATGGCACAGTCCAGCAAATTAGAACATTATATGATGAAGACTAAGGATTTTTTTTCTTTATTAGAGCAACAACCCCAAATTCATATAATAACTCACATTAGTCATAGTTTTCTTAAAGGTATATGAAAGTGAGCAGGATTATGAATGCATCTGATAGAGGAAATTAATAGTGTATGAAAAAAAAATGTTTGCATGAAAAAATACCAAAATAAACAGTTACCCTAAAGTTTGCTGAATTTCTTGCATTTGCAAACTGTTTTCTATCAATGTTGACACCTCCTGAAAATCCCAGCTGAAATTAGCATACATAATACATTGTATCTTTTTGGTCTGTGACTTGAGCTGCAGCTTTCCTTTGTTGTTTAGTCGTTCAGTCGCACCCGACTGTCCGTGACTCTATGGACCACAGTACGCCAGGTGCATGTCTCAGTCACTGCCCCTCTGAGCTCCATCAAGTTCATGTTCATTGCTTCAGTGACCTCATCTTCATCTCCTGATCATACCTTCTATTGAACAGTTTGTCTTGATTTCCTGAAGTATTGATTTATTGGATCTTCTTGTAGTCCAAGGGACTCTAAGCAGTCTTCTCCAACACCACAATTCAAAGAGGTCAATTCTACAGCGCTCAGACTTCTTTAAGGTCCAGCACCCACATCCGTATGTTACTACTGGGAATTCCATGGTTCGAACTATGTGGACATTTGTTGATAGTTGAATATCTTTACTTTTTACAAGCTTGCCATAGTTTTCCTCCCCAGTAGCAAATGTATTTTAATTTCAATGCTACAGTCACCATCTGCAGAGATCTTGGATCCAAGGAAAATAAAATCTGTCACTGCCTCCACTTCTTCCCCGTTTATTTGCCTGGAAGTGAGATTGCCGTTTGCCATGATCTTCCTCTTTTTAACATTGAGCAGCAGGCCAACTTTTGCACTCACTTCCTTTACCCTCATCAATAAGTCCTTTAGTTCCTCCTCACTTTAAGCCATCAGAGTAGTATCATAGGGGTATCTGAGGTTGTTGATATTTCTTCCAGCAATATTGATTTCGGCTTTGGATTCATCCAGTCCAGCCTTACGCATGATGTGCTCTGCATATAAGTTGAATTAAAAGGGTGACAATATACAACCTTGGCACACTCCTTTTCCGATCTTTAACCATTTTGTTGTCCCAATATTGAGGTCATCACTGCTGTTAAGATCCTTCCTGTATAGATCTTCAGTGTATTCCTGCAACCTCTTCTTTATCTGATCTTCTTCTGTTAAGTCCCTACCACTTTTGTCTTTTATCACACCTACTTTTGCATGAAAGGTGCCTTTTAGGTTCCCAATTCTCTTGACTTACCCATTCTGTTATCTTATTCAATCTCTTTACATTGCTCATTGTAGAATGTCTCCTTATCTCTTCTTGCTATCCTCTGGAATTCTGCATTCAGTTGGACAAATCTTTTCCTATCTCCACTACCTTTTGCTTTCCACCTTTCCTGGGCTACTTTCAAAGCCTCATCAGATAGCCAGTTTGACTTCTTACTTTTCTTTCTTTTAGGGATATTCTTTGTTGCTGTTTCCTGGATAATGTTGCAAACTTCGGTCCAAAGTTCTTCAGGCATTCTATCTTCCATGTCTAGTTATTTAAATCTATTATTTACTTCCACTGCATATTCACAAGGGATATTATTTATTTTGTATCTACTTGGTCTCATGGTTTTCCCTCTTGTCTTCAGTTTATTTTCAACTTTGCAATAGGAGGCTGATGGTCTGAGCCACAGTCAGCTCCAGGTCTTGTTTTTGCTGACTGTATAGAGCTTCTCCATCTCTGGCTGAAAAATATATAGTCAATCTGATTTCTATGTTGTCCATCTGGTGATGTCCATGTGTAGAGTTGTCTAGGAGGCTGTTGGAAGAGGGTGTTTGCTACGACCAGAGATTATCTTGGTAGAATTCTACTAATCTCTGACCTGCTTCATTTTGTACTCCAAGGCCAAATTTGCCAGTTATTCCAGGGGTCTTTTGGTTCCCTACTTTAGCATTCCAATCTCCTATGATGATAGTAACATCTTTTCTTGGTGTTATATCTATGATGTGTTGAATGCCGTCGTAGAAGTTGACAACCTCAGCCTCTTCAGCATCCGTGGTTGGAGCATAGACTCGATCACTGTCATAATAAATGGCTTGCCTTGAATTCGAATTTAAATCATTCTGTCATTTATTGGGTTGTAAAATTTAAATTAAGCTACATGCAAATAAATCTAGCCCCACATTAATAATTCTCCTCTATCAGATGCATTAATAACTTACCTCACTTGCATATGCCTTTAAATCCTCTAGTGTTTTCTGCAAATAACATTACTTGTCTTTATAAAGCATAGACTTCTCAAAACAATACTTTTGTTTTTATTAAATAGCATGTGAATTACTAATAGTGGTAAGTTTCATATATTTACATGGCTCTCCATTCTTTGCAATGTGTAATTTTTGTTTTGCCTCGTACTTAACACATGTTCAGCGATATGGAATATGTTGGCACGTTACAAATCAAGATAATAATAACAATTTAAGCAAACTATATTTCTTATATATTAGCTCTTTGATCAGTTCTTGCTCTGAAGTAAGATATAATTTGGCTCTTTTATTCTAAAAGGCAGCAACCTATGAGCCATGAATCCAAATGAACATTCAATTTAAAAGTTTAGTTTTCCCCCAATACAAAATACATGGACATGCTTTTGCAATAATCTTTCTATATTTCGGACAGTTACTACATGCTGTAATGCACTATGTCACAGTATATTCTTCCTGCTGGATGCTAGGCAAGCTAAACCATCATAATCATGTTATCTCGGTTTAATGCTGTTACAATCACTGTGTTCAGGTCAGAGCAGATAAATCTGTATGCAGTGGTTACTGTAGAGTCTTTCTATAAGGTCAGTTGTTCAGGTTGAGAAATAATCTCAAACTTTGAGATTAGTTGAGTTTATTAGTGGTTTGAGATTCATAGCAATTTGTTCTGTTATCTGTAACTAATTGGCTAGTTGGTTGATATCTTATATTTAGTATAAAATGTACCTTTTGTCTGTAAGGTGTATATATAGGGCCTTTCCTAATGGCATGGAAGCCAGGCAGCTGCCAGAGGTGCCGGGGCTTTTGGGGTAACTAGTGTCCAGTACATTGCTGCATTGCTTATTTCAAGTTGAGCACCAAACAAACCTGTACTCTCAACCAGCACCTCCTACCAGGTCCTGGACTACCTCTAGGGGTGACCATGGAGGCTCCATGGAGCTCTATTATGATGGCTGAATGTGTCTCGGTCTGTTTTAATGTGTGTATTTTGCATCGTTATAAATTATCTGGGTCACTTGCTCAGTCTCTCCTGTGAGATGTTGTTGAATGGATTCAATCATAAATTCAAGCCCTTACATTTTAATTTTCAGCTGCTTGCTCGAGTGTTATAGCATGATAAAGAAAACCAGGATCTCATTAACGATCTAGAAATATACAAACCCATTTATATACTAAACTAGGAAATTGCCCGTCAAAGAATGACAGCAATAAGATTGTAAGGCAGGTAATGTTGTTTGTGTGCAAAATGTTGTTGGTGTTTTAAGATCCTTGGGCGCTGATTGCGAGCCTCGCGCTGAACGCCTTAGGCGCTCATTGCGAGGCTCTTGGTTGCTTCTGTGCTATGAGTAGCATTGGTGTTTTTTTTGGTATGGCAATGAATAATGAATAAAATAAGAAATTAATATACTTTACCTATTGTGAAGTAATATATGCAGCATTGTGTTGAAGAGCTGGCAATGTGTTTTCAAGTTGCTGCAGCATCAGTGCTGTGGAGCTGCTGTGTAAGTGTCAGCAATGTGTGCAGTGTGTAGTGTAATGGTGTGCGTGCGCGAGGCAAATCCGTTAGGGTAGCTGTGTACTTTCGGATTGTATAAGTTAGTGTTCTAAAATGGCGCCTAATGTGTGGTATGCGGCTGTGTCTGATTTTGCATCCTTGTTTTTGGATGTCGTCCGACTTTTTCAGAAAATCCGTAGGTGTTTAGTGGTGTTTTGCGTGTTTAGGGTCCTTTAGCCTCGTTTTCGTTCTGTTCGGCGACCATTTTTTCTCTCGCTTAGGTGATTTTTGCGTGTCTAAACTCAGAAATTTGGACTTAAATCGAGGTGTAATTTCACTTGCAGAGGTCCTGGGTGACCCCCCTCGCTGTGGGTAAACTTTTTATGTGTTTGTTGTGTGTATTTATTGTGTTTGTAATGTTTTTTGGGTCATGTTTTGCGAGCCCGCAGCATTGGCTCATGCTCACAATTATATATGTGATGTAGAAAAAAAAGGAACTGTTGCAAAACAAAAAAAGAAAATTAAATGTGTTTTGGCTACAAGTAGGTTTTTTATTACGGTTCAGTGAGCAAATACTTCATTAATAACACATTTATTTGTGTATTTATTTATTGCTAATCAATTCAATGAAAGGAAGTTGGATTTGTCACCCAGAAAAGGGCAAGGACTATCTGGAGTTCAAGTAAGCCCTGATCTGTTCTTACAGCTCCCTGACAGACTCCAACAAAAGACTAAAATCGCCTTCATAGAAAAATCACAATGTGTTCCCTATGTGATGCTCATGGTAGTATGTATTAACATGGGGAGGGAAGGGGTTAATAAAGACCGTAGATGTAGATGACACTCTGTATTAACTACTCCCATTGACCAGATCCACTTATCCTTAGCACCCGGCCCAGGTTCATTTCCCCAAGGTAGCTTATCCACAGCTTCCAGGTATTTTACTTGTTGCCACGTGACCTCGGCTCCATCGACTCTGGGTTGCTGTCTAGCAGCCTAATTAAGACATAGACACAGTTAACGTAGTGTAGAATACTTCTTTTGAAGTAAAGTGGGTTCATTGACAAAGGTTAAGTGGTGTCAAGTGCTTGTAACTGATAACCCTTTAATAATTTATCTGCAATTAACCACTAAATATGTGATTTATTAATGGCATCTAGCCTAGACCTCTCATATACTACTATAGAGCCCCATTCATGAAGTCACGAATGGAGGTGAGAAATGTGTAGCGAATAAGGTAGAGGTTTCCCATTGTATCCCGATCTTTCCCCCAGAGCAAGTGTACGGACCTGCCTCCCTCCTGCCCTTGTTCTTCTGTCCCTGCTGCGAAGCTTCACATCCCCATCCTGCACACTACATCTACACTCAGACAAGTGGGTTGATCAGGTCTGGCCAATGTGTATAACGGATTGGGTTTCCACCACAATCCGATCACAGAGACCTGGCATTTTGGCCACAGACACAGAGGCGCCTGCAAGCTATGGGTTAGCCCATAGCTTTCTTCCTTAACTTCATATACTTGAGTCATGGACCACTCCCAGATTAAGACAAACTATCCTTCTTGGGTTATCGAGTCAATCAGCGAAGCGTCTACTAGAGGGTCTTCTGATTGCCTACATGATGATGACAGGGAAATTCAAAAACCCAAACTCGTGCAACATTGTTTGTTTAGGAAAAGCGACCCATTGTTTTATTGTGTTTGAAATTGTATAAAATGACTGAAGTTTGAATAAAGATTATGCTCTCTTTGGGACACATAGTAATGGTGTATTTTATGTAGAACAACCTGGTTAGACTACTTGCTGTTTAGTGACTCCTGCTATCCTGGTATTAGGGAACAATGTACCAGCTCCGATATATGGGTAGGATTGGTCCTTCTGAACTTTTCAAACCCTACAAAGAATAGAATTGGTCATGGTTTGCAGAGTTTGAACTTACTAAAAAGACTCAAACTTGGTTCTTGTATTCTCATTTCTTTGTATTTGTTTGTGTAGGCTTTGCTTATACATTAAGGGAATAGATTCATACTATATAAATACATGGCTTTATAATTGTTATGTATTCTACATATAGAAATCACTAATATAAATCGTCCTTAAGCCAAAATTGATTTATTTATAGGATTATTCAAAACCTGTGAGGAAGCACAACCATGCTAGATAAATTACACGCATCTGTGTATAGGTTATTGATAGAAGCAGAAACATGGCGTAAAAAAATATACTGTTTTCTAACATTATCCATAGAATATATATACATAAACATTTATGATACAGATACAAATATGTCCATCTTAATGTACTAAAATTCATGTATGCAGAATCATTTCTATACACAGTGCAATATCTACTTTGCTTTCAAATTATACAGCAGGAAAATAGTGTGTAACAATTTTCCAGAGACAAAACAGGATTATGTAGTATGTCTTGGAATTTGGTGCAACTCTAAAGGCAACTAAATACTGTTAACACAAAATGATAGGTAATAGAGTAAGCTTGAATACTATCTTACCCCATCTATTTCCTCCCTCGCCTTTCCCTCTTCAGATCAATTTCTTCAATTCTCAGACTCCTTCCTTCAGGAAATGGAACTACTGCTCTCCAGAAACAGGTTCCCTAATGTATAATGGATCAGATTTTATTTTTCTATCTAAAACCCAGCTTTATGACTTTTTTTCCACTTAGTTAGACTCTGTTTTCAAACCAATTTTTTTTCCATACTGCAGTGGTCCTATAACCTGCTTCAT
The DNA here is from genome assembly GCA_027410445.1 of Discoglossus pictus. Taxonomy (NCBI): domain Eukaryota; kingdom Metazoa; phylum Chordata; class Amphibia; order Anura; family Alytidae; genus Discoglossus; species Discoglossus pictus. The sequence continues at coordinate 63,081,048 of CM050166.1, forward strand.
TGCCTCGACTTTGGGCTTCACAATCTTGACAAGACTGTGGGTGCATGCTAGGACCATGCTTATCAGGCGGTTTGCTCTAATAGTATCTTGAGCTTGAGACAGGACTTTTGGCACTGTACACGGTTTTGTTGCATATGCTATTCTAATCATTTTTTAGAAGCCCATACCAGTGTTTTAGCTCACAAACTCCAACAACTTTGTGATAAATACCAGGTAACCACTGGTATGATTAAAATAACTTCACTACAGAGAGTAAATAAGAATTATGGATGTCAAAAATACATGAAAAGGCTAAAAATGTGTTACAGATGGGTATGTAAGGGGTGGGACATTCTAATCCACTTTGTTCATGAGAAATGCTATCTGGCGTTATGGGTAACTGGCACGTTGAGGTAACAAACCACCCTTCTAGTATCTCCAACTAACTACATGGAGGGGGTGGTGAGGTTACACCAGGAAAAACCTTGAAACCCTTTTCCAAAAATCTATTCATTCATTTCTGTCTCTGTGCTCTCAAGAACCTCACATTACCTAGTCACTGTTTGTAGTATGTAAGAGGTTAGATTTTCGCTTGTGACCAAACTGGCATTTCTCATAATTTCAGAGAGCTAAAGTAATCTATGTCCTCACATCTTAAAATTATTTTAGCCGTTACCTTTTTTTTTTAAGCAAATGATAGTTTGGTTGAGCTGATTTGTCGTTAACCTGTTCACCCATATTTGGAGCTGTAGGGTTTCTATCACGATGGAGATAAGTACAAATAGTCGCTCTTCGTTCTCAATATTAGTCCTGAATATGGCAGCAGCCTAATAATACATCAATTAGACACATGTCTAGTGGCAACTGGCCTCATTACATACAGACAGACTGGAGAGCGTAGCATGTTCTACAGTTTAGAAAAAGACGATAGTTTCAAGAACACTTTACAGAATGAAGAATATTTGAGTGGACACCATCTCAACATATCATACATAGTAATTATAAAAGTATGAATACTTATTTATTAGTAGACCACTAGTAGTTTCATAAATATTTTATTACAAGTTTTCTAAAAGATACATGGGGTAGTTTTAGGATGTTACAACAATTTGTTAGATTAATTCCTTAGAGTATGTAACATTTTTAGAGAAAACAAAAACAAGCAAAAAGAAAAATCTATCCCATCAAGTATTTCATAAAATTATTCTTTTACAAATATTTCTAAATAGAATTAAAATCTGATGAGAAGAGTAAAATGTGTCTACACTTAGATTTTGCAGAGCTGCAAGCTATACCTGTGTATACATAGCCTGCATAATAGAAATATAGGGCTACTGTTATAATACTGAAATCTAATAGCAAAATATCATATGATGGAAGATTCAAAATATTTGAGAAGGTCTGACAAGTTTTCTTCTGTCAATATCACGAGCAGGCTTTAATGGAACCCATGCAGGTTCCAAATGATATAAAACTACAAGCACTTTAACAACTGAGAGTTATTGGGGTAAAAATTTAAACAAAAACAGAAGTTTACAATATTACTTTCCAATCAGCACTTTTGAACCACCCACAAAACACAGGCTGCCATCTCATCCTTTAGTGTAATGATAGTCCGTAACCACAAAATTTCTCCTAGGATCAGAAAACAACATATGAAGAAATCCAGGGAGTAATTAGCAATCATCTCATCCTTTAGAGTGGTAACAGCTAATGCTTGATAGATGGGACCATGAACACTGTTTATTAAACAAAAAATACAAATTCCAATAGGTTTGCTGCAATAAAGTACATTTAATTGACAAAGTACTTGTAGATTACCAGTGTTTTTTAAATTATATATTTGGTGCCTATCCTGGGTACCCTTTAAGGAGGTGTTTGCGATGCTCATTTTCAAAATAAGTGAATCAAGACATGTGTCTTCATGCAAGCAATACAACAAGAGTCCAGCCATGACTCTGTAAAACTATTTGAAAGAAGAGAGCATGTGTAGGAGTGTTGAGCAGTCTATCAATGCTAGAGGAGCAAAAAAAAGAAGAGAAAGCAGAGAAATGGGACCAGGGAGTAGTAACCGCATTCTTTTTAACACTCAAACGAAAAGTTTTTCAATTATTAAGTATGTAAACTATGTAGAGCTATAAAAACAGCATGGAGACTATATGTAGTTATATATAACCAGAAGAAACTGATTAACATTTCATAAACAACTGTAAATATGTTAGACATTGTATTAAAAAAAAGTTAACTGACCTAAGCAAAAAATCTAAAATGAAAAGCACTAGCATGTATTCAAAAGTATGATATTTTGATACCGAAAAGTCCCATAATTTTTCTTGTTTTTTTAAATGGTGATGGCAATTTGGCAAGAAGGATCAATATATATTTCAAAATGTTGCATGACCCTGAAAGTAAGTGCTTCAATGGTGGTATGTATGTATGTATGTATGTATGTATGTTCTTCAATCCATATTTTTATTTTTAAACATGGCTTCCTTTAAGTTTATGCCCGCTGCATACTCAAAGCCAGAGGATCTCCTTTATTATTTAAAAACTTACTTTTATTTGAGATCAAAAATGTCCACTGCATCTCTCATGTGTCTAGCAGTACAGCATTCCAATTATCTAAAAATATCAGTTTGCTACATGTATTTGTTGTGTACAGTACAGCAGTATAAGCTGAGCAAGAAATTCCATTATGCAGGCACAAAAATTGATGCCAATCTAAAACCACACCCAAAAAAAAAAAAAGTAGCTTTTGTTTACTGAAGATATTTGCATAAAAAAAAAAAAAATAATAATAATTTTGTTCTTGCGTAGAAGGAAGAATAGTAGTAGATCAAACCGTTTAAGCTTAAAAAAAAAAAAAAAAAAAACAACAAAGTTGACTTCTCTGTTCCACTTTGTAGAGATGTGGAAGACATAGGACAGTATGGTTTATTTGTCACACTTTATTATTAGTATTACAATGTAATTTTTCAGGGTATGCATTTGTGTATATATAAAATATACATACAATCACAAACTAGAAATGCTTTATCTCAAATTCCTAGTTAGTGTTAAACAATAGCCCCAATCAAGGTTCATACATGGCTCACCCCCCTTTTGTTTAGGACTCAGCTACCATGGTTAACAGCTACTGTTTATTCCTTGAGAACCTATCCTTACACATATTTTAAATAAGGACCTTTTGTTATATCTTTAAATATGTGCGTTTCATTGTTGTGGCATTTTGAGTTCAATTTTATTAAAATGGGTGCAAATATGGAGTGCAGAAATTACATTTAATTCACAAAAACATATACAATAAAAACCAAGACAAAAAAAATAAAAAATATATATATGTTAAGTGCTTGATATGTCAGGATAACTTGATGATTCTATACAATAGGTGCAAATATGATCTGAATTCCAGATGTTCAACTGTACATTAAAACACAAGACAGATATACATGTTCAGTGCATAATCATCATACAGTTGTATCCACTTGCACAACATTCACGGTAATATCACTTAAGGTAAAAAACAAAATAGGTTACTTGTAACAGACTGAGTCCAAAGGATGATTGTCTAGGAAGACTTGATATAGCTTAGAAGCTTAAATAATATATTAGTAAGTGCTGGAAGTAGAAGCAGCTCTTATCGTAGAGCATAAACCATAATATAGGCTATGAAAATTCCTGAAAAAGACATTAGTTATAATGCAGAGGTCTCATTCTTTAGATTTAAGATTGTGAAACTCAATTGTATTGCTGTAGAAAAGGCTGTGGTCAAATTGTAAACTATATAAGCATTATTTGAGATGTACAGTCACTAGCAGTAACGGTGAACATTTGTTAAAAATTAGCTGGAGAATGTTTTTTTGCCATTTATATACATTTTACTTTTTTCTCCAAACTGAGCACCTGTATATATTTCAACAATAGGAATCCCTCTCCCTACACACTCAATTCATCCTATGATAGTTGTAAAGTGACGAAGAGAGAAAAAAAAAAAAATCTATAGTCTTCCATGCTATAATCTGACAATTGTTGATCACAATACTGAAAATTTGCTCATATAATGAGCTATAAATCAGTACCTTCCTCGTACAAGTGAAAACTTGTAAAGGCATTGCTCGTATAACAAGGTATTGCAGTAGAAACGCGACAGAAGATTGGAGTCCAGGCCTTCACAAAATATATCAAACGGTTGAGGGTTGGTTTGGTAAATGATGTATATAGATGGAGATGGGCTACAAAAAGCCCAGTCTGAAGTCCTGCCTCACTAATCCTCCCAAAACTGGTGAAGGATTTTAAAAGTGTAATTTAAAAAAAAAAAAAAAAAAAAAAAAAAAGTGTTTTCCAGTAAAGCTTTTGGCAAAGATAAAGAGATATGGAATAGTGCTGGCTGTCACTAGGAATAGGATATACCCGTGTGTCTATTTTCTTTTATATTCTTAATTTTAATAAAAAATGCTTAAGCAGGTTTTTTTTTTCTGGCTAAAGTAAAAAAAAAAAATTAAAAAAAAAATACCTGCTTGGATCTGCCCGCTGCAGCTCATGAATACACAGACTGACAATCAGTGTGCCAAATTAGCCAATCAGTGACCATCTTTTAGCAGGCCCACACATGTGTTGTATGATTTGGTTGCATTTGGGGAGGGGGGGGGGGGCAGAGCTCTGAGGCACTTCTTAATAACAAAGTACATAAAAGTAAGTAGATGCATAATCACATATCTCGTTGTGGATCTTACGAATGTTGGTCATGCACTTGCGGCCCTTGCACAGCGAGCAGGCAGTTGCGGGGCTGCAATGAGCGCCAAAGGTGCTCAAGCATGAGGCCTTTAAAAAAAAAAAAAAAAAAAAAAGTACTCAAGGGGATAGGCTTGCAATGAGTGCCGAAGTTGATCATTGCAAAAGCAGACCCTGTAAAGTACACTGGGTAGAGGCCAAAAAGGTGCTCAGCAGGGGGGGGGGGGGGGGGGGGGAGGGGTTGCAATGAGCACCAAAGGTGCTCAGAGTGGCCATAGCCTCGCATTTTGTGGCAAACAGCATTGCCAGGCTTACAATTTTATTCCCGTATTTTTTGACTGGCAGTTTCCTAGTAGTATTATATTCCTAGCGATATTCAGATACCTCCCATGTCCCTTTTTTCATCTTATAGAACATAAAGGTGCCTGATCTTTATTATTGACCACAAACTGGCAACAGGGATAAAGTTTCAGTGTAAGTGGGGGTTTCAATGTATTGCTGCCTCATACAATCCCGCATTGAACATGGTCTCTAGACAGTAGTACCATTACTATGATACATACAGCCATACCATCTACAAAAATCAACTTTGTTTTGTTTAAAGGACCGGTGGTACATTAAACACAGAAAATGATTTGATTTTTTTGTTGGTGGGCGGGGGGATTGGATGTAAGTGCTAGAAAATAAAACATTTGCATTTAAGGAGTAGTAAGTAAAATTATGGCTTCCATCCAAGTATTATATTTGCCATGATTTTATGGAAGAGTGAATAATGGAGACTGCACCTCTACTGTCCACATTGGTTAGTTGATGTGATTGGGGAAGGGCAATATGGTTCAGTATTACTTTATTAAATAGGTTCAAAAATGTCAATGGCAAATGAGACACAGAATTTCAACAAAAAAAAATGCAGTTTTGAAGATTTCTATTTATAATCCATTGCCTGCCTCCTATTAAAAAAAAAAAAAAAAAAAAAAAAACATTGTTTTACTGGCTCCTACATTTCAGATAAAAGGTGTCAACCCCCTACCTTAATATTATTGTGAGCATATAAAACGGAGTTGGTAGCCATTGCTTTGTTCATTAGGACAGGAAGAGGTCTGCTTCTTCAGCTAAAATGCATCAATTGTTGAGATTGAGACCTCACATTCCTTTGGATTAGTGCTTTCAATAAAAAGTGAATGGAGACCTTACCTGCATACAAGGATAACATCGATGTAAGCAAAGGCTACTTTCTTACAGCATAGTTACATACAATAGACTGCATTTTTAGTTGTATTCTAAAAATGAGCAATCACTAGTCGCATTTTATCTAGTCTTAATTAAGTCCAGCTACAGCTGGAAGGTGCATACATTACAAGGATTTTCAAGAGGAGTATTTATTGTCATCAATAAGATTATTATAGCACTGAGTTGAGTAGACCGAAAATAATCTCACTACGTCATAGAGCCAGACTACACCTGGAGTATTGTAACAGGACATATTTACATCTAGTAATTTTGATTCTAGCCTAGTATGAATTATACTAGAAGTAGGTATAATAAATACAATTTAAAAAAAAAAAAATATATATATATATATGACCGTTACACAAATGAAAAGTTTGATATTGCTAGTGTAAAAACAGGAAAAGCCCTATTAAGTGAAAAAAAATTTGAAACATAAGCGCATGTTAGCACCAAAATTGCTTAATTTTTGCCTTTAAATATGAATTTGTAGGAAATAGACTATATTTTAGTATGGTTAAAAGAAGAAAAAAAAAAAAAGAAAAAAACACACACCACACGCACTGTAGGACACAGAGGAAGAAGTGCTTTGGCACTGGTAAAGGGTTTTTCCCCCTATGACCTTCCTTGAAAATCCTCAACACAGGCTAATAATGCTGTATATATTACTATATAAATGATTCAGTTGGTTGTGTGTGTGCACATACATAACCATATTAAGAAAGGTGGTTGAGAATTAAAGTACCTAAATAGATAGTCTTCAGACCTTTGCTATACAAATACTTCTTAATTTTGAAGGAGACAAAAAATTGCTTCCCGAGGGCTTTGATCAATCGCAAAAATATGAGGGCTCTGGAGTGAACTTGTTCAGAAATTTCTAACCTGCATAAATACACCTTTCACAAGTTAGTAAACAATAGCTATATAGTGAAGTTAATGTTGAAATAGCGTATATTACATCAGCTTTGACATCATTAGGTAAATTTCGTACTAAAAAACAAAAAACAAGAATACACAATGTCTGTATATCATACATGTAACTTATCCATATTGCAGGTATATAAATCTTACAAATGCCTTCAATGAAGAGTGCAGATCATCTTATAGCTCAAAAACGAGAAGTATACTCTATTACATGCCATTCATAGAAACTCTTACATAGTTACTCCAACCACAACTTTGGTAACTAGGTTGGAGTTAGATTTAATTTACTACTCCTGGTTCTGACATGCTCCAATGACATGAGAATTAAACTGCACCACTATAATAGTGATGTCATCCCTATACATTCTTGCCAGTTCTTCAGGAAGACTGAGCATCTTTGATAGTCGTTCATGATCTACTGCTCCAAACTCATTGTTGCCCACGGCATGCCTTATGAGGTGGGTGGCTGCATTTTGATCTTCAAACACAGAGGAAATTCTAGCTCTCCTTTCCATAAGAAGTCCTTGCATCTGTCCTAAGGTAACCTTGTATCCTCCTACAGCTATAGGCTGCTGATGATGTACCCCAGTCAGGTATTCTCCAACAATTCTCACCACATCTTGCCTATGCATAGTTTCCCAAAGACCATCGGTAGCCAATATGAGGAACTTGTCTTTTGGTCGTAGTCTATGATAGATGACTTCTGGCTCAGCTGTTAAGTAAGGAGGACTGTGGTAGTTAGGAGGGATAAATTTAGTATATTCATTGTCATTCAGCTGATCAGGGCCAGACTCTACAACCCGTTTTTGTAGGTCAATGCTCCATTTGAATTTAACATCCCCAAAGGCTCTAAAGGGCATCAGCAGGCCAAGAAGTCGATCTTGTTTTACAACACTTTTTTCTTCCTCTTTAGGATGTTCAGATTTAAGACGTTTCAACTCAGATTCATTTTGAGCATTATGATCATGAGACATTGTTACTGCTGACCAGGAGCCATCTTCTTCCTGAACACCCAGCAAAGCTCTACTATCACCAGTGTTGGCAACATGCAAGTCTACACCATCTACATGAGCCACACAAGCAGTGGCACCTGAAAACGCAACACGAAGAACCCAGTAGTTCAGAAAGGAGTTGGGATCTCCAACTTGAGCTTCCAAAGACAAGTCTGTATCAAGTCTTTTAAATGAATTAATCAATGCCTCCTTAACGTCAGTGGTCTCTCCTGTGTTGAGGTCAATCAGCTCCTGCCAGTATGTCCTTAAACTGTTGAAATACAGTTTTGAAGCTTCCTTACTAAAATAATCATTTGGATGCTTATGCCACTGCAAGATAGGCAACAGAGCCCGGCCACTTTCTACTGCATTTTCAATCTCAAGTAAGGTTTCATGAGGTAGCAGAGAAACAGCAATATAGTAGAAAAGCCGTTCACTCACTGCCTGAGCACAGGCACAACCAGCATGGCCATCAAATACACCCAGAAGCATTCCCCGGGTCTGTAAACATGTAGCTGCACTCCTCCGATCTTCAATTGGGGCATTCGCCGGCAACTGGTTACTATCAAAGCCAAGAATCGAGCTTATATTTTTGCCATCAAATTCTGGAACTTTGAAACTGTACTCATTAGCCTTCAAGATGCTGTTAACTTGTGGGGGAGTGAGGTAAAACCTCTGTGGAGTGGTAACATATCGCCTCAACTGATTATGTGAATCTTTGGGCTTATGGAAGGCTGAAGCCAACTTATTCCCTGCTCCATAGCAAAAGGAATTTGAAGATCGATGATTGGAAAGGCAACAGAGATGTTTGCGGTGGCAGTAACATGCAGAGGTACATATTCTGCCAAGTTCACAATTGCGAATCAGAGGGTAGAGAAGTTGAGTTGGTACTGACATTGCATCAAAGAGTAGAGATGGCGAACAACTCCTGCCTGGGATTCCTGCAGCAAAAAATAAAGATACAGTTATACTTCCTTTATAACAAATAATGTTTGAGGCTGCAAACAGAGGGGAAAAAATAAAAAAGGATATATATTTTTTTTTTTATTTGTTAAACTACCATACGGAAACTTATTTTCTAAATAAAAAAATAAAAAGTAAAGGGGCATTGAAAAATCACCAGTTTGGCAATTGCATCAGTTCAGTGGCAATTTCAATTAGGCAGTCATAGGTTGGTGAATAGATTAAATAACCTTAGTTTAAAAAAGGAAAAAAGGACCACCACACAATAAACACAAATGGTTTGAAAACAAAAGTGCACAAGAGCATAATTAAGTCAGGAGAAAAAAAAAAAAAAAAAAAGTCAGTTATTTTTTCTCTAATTAGAAAAAGAAATGTTGATGCTTCTGAAGAAATCTTTATCTTGCAATGGTGTAAGGTATAAGATATGAGCGTTAGAGCTAAAGAGCTGAAGAGCTGTGGTTGCATCCTGACACAAAAAGTCTGCTTCTGGGCAACTGAGAGGGAAGGGGGAGTGCCCATTTTAATCTTATCCAGTGATCAAATAATGACTCTAGATTTCTGCCTGTCCCCTTCACCCACATCATACACCGCTAAGGATGTGACAGACATAAAATGGATTCCGGTAGAGGAGAGAAGAAAAGAAAAAAAAAAGAAAAAAAAAGAAAAGTGCTCTGCAGTTAATGGCCAGTCACTCTTTCTGCATCTTTCAGTTTGTGCACTCAGGTTTTCTTTGACTAAAGACACAGATTAATGGTGTCAATTAGGATTGTTTCAACTGTGCTTGTGTAAAGATCTTAAAATATTGGAGTGTTGTATAATACCATCCTATGATGGTCTCAAACACTGCAGGAGTCTGACCTAGGGGATTGTAACTGCTCCTATTCACTTGGCTGACTAGCCATATTGGCTGCGTACCCAAACAGTCATCATCATTAACTTGGAGCTAGATAGGAGTTATATGAAGGCTGAGCCTGTAACGGAGTCCCTACATGATCAGTTTCATACGGCTTTCCTATATAATATTCAATGTGATGGTGCACAACAGTTTTGATTTTGTAAAACCAGGCAACTGTAGCCCACACGGAGCATAAAAAACAAACAAAAAAAAAAACATACAGTTTTTTGCCCCCTCACCCCCTGCCACCAAGTTAATAAAAAAAAATGTGAATACACAAGAAGCAATGTGCTTGATCAGCCTTATCCAGGCTAGTGAATTGAACCCGGTTTGAAAGGGTACAGTCTATTCCAATAAGCCACACAGATGTTGTTACTTTAAGTTTTTTTACATAAAAAATTTCCAAAATACTCTGCCACTATCACATTAAAAGATAATTGGATAAGCCTGTATATTGCTTCCACAAGAATTTAGCCACAGATCCCTTTCTGATTAAAAAGGATGGTTCTCAAACCCCCCCTTGTCTCAATCTCCCAAGCAATTAAACACTGCAGGACAGCAAGATCTTGCCACAAGTGAGAAAACCTTCCTAAAAATCGGTCAGTCCACCTACAAGACCCCAAACCTACCTTGGTTCTCATATTGAGCTAGTGGAGGGGGGAGACGGGGGGATTGCACCAGGTGAACTACAACTAGAGAAAATCAATAACTCTTACAAGCAGCTAAAATATAAAAGTAGCATTTCATACAGATTATCATGCCCAGTTAGTAGCAAACCAAATACTTTTATCATAAAGAAATATAAATGGCAACACCAGTAGTACTGATATTAGGCTGTGTAAGAGAGGCTGGAGGAGTTTATGACATACTAGATGTTAAAATAACTACATGGAAGTCAATGGACCCAATGTCTCAAAGGCTAAATCGAGTAATTAAGGCAAAAGGTTGGAATAAAGGTTTTGGGAGTGTATTAAAGGCTGACCACTAAATGTTGCAAACATCAAGTTCGAATTTCATACTGTACATCTGGGATTTGCCATTTCTCCTGTTCAGGGTAGAATTGCCTGGTATTTCGGGGCTGGAACACTCTAGTGAGTGGGACCAGACTGATATACTACAGGATATTCATGTCTACAGAAGTAACCTATTAAGGGGGGGGGGGTCATTTGCACTTTATCAAACTCTACACAGGTGCCTTTAGAATTTCTAAAATGAGAGACATGAAAAGAAAAACGAACAACTGTTCATGTGGCACTCTCCCTTGCTTTGATTGTAAAAGGGCATCTAAGTAAAAGATCTTTACTCTGGTGAGAGGAATTCCAGTTTAGCTGTTAAACACAATAGTGTTTAGTTATAAATCATCAACAATATATACATGGTGTAGCAGACTCTTCGTTGAAAATGATCTCTTCTTGGGGGGCAAAAGCCAACTATAAAAAAGTAAACATAGTAATAATTAAATATCCTGAATGAATGTACAGGTAAATATTACAATACATTAATAGAGTATATGGATTTATACTAGCGTGCAACAACCTTGGACCCTGTGATGTTACACAACCTCAGCAAGATTTTATATACAAACACTGCCTGGAATGGGTACTTTAATAAAATTGAGTAAGGCCTCAATTAGCATAATTACTGTAATTAAAATGCATTTTATTAAACTCATTTTAAGTGGGAAAGTACAAAAAAAAAGGAATAGAAAATCTCATGATGAAACTAGGCTGTAAGGCAGTCAAAGAACCATTGGGGGGGGGGGGGGGGATAGGATTAAAAATACATCAAAACATTATGTAGATCATTAAAAATCTTATCTGATGCCAGACGCTTCTGGTCACATTTATCTCACAAGATGAAAGCTGCATGAGGCGCTGTACACAGCACTTAGTAATAGCAGAGACATCAACCCTAAGGGGAAAACGTACACGCTTGTACTATATGGTACATAAGAGGACACTACTTCCAAAGGCTTCAGCACCACCTTTCATGGATCTCAGATGACGCATGGAAAGGCACCAGCATCACATTCTTTAAATATACCTTTATACATTTAAAATTTCACTTGCTTTTATTAGAGCCTAAAACAATGTATGCATCTGTGCAAAGTCAACATGGGCAATATATCAGGGTCCTTGTCACATTGTAAGCATTCTTGTCAGGGTACAGGTGGGCTATCAGTTGATGTACTTCGCTATACTTACACAGGACCGAAGGTATTGTGTTGGCAAACCTTGTCTACATGGGGCTAAAAGCAAGGCTTGACAAATTCCAGGAGCCAAGACTCCTTATTCTGGCACCTTTTTACCAACGGTTGCATGCGTCAATAGATTCCGGTCTCCTCAGTAACCTAGCTGAATCTTAAGTTTCATATAAAAATATGTCACCTCCTGAGCTAGAGACGACCAGTTCTATTTAACTGCCTGCAAATCTAATGTGATAGAAAGATACAGGCTTATGAATTGCCCTAAGTGCCATCGGATATATCTGGTTATGTGCATGCACGACACGGGAAGCCCCCTGGTGCCAGGCACGCTTGCGTCCCGATGTACTCCCTAAACCCCATGCCAGCACTGAAAAAAAAAAAAAAAGTAGCTTCCTAACCCTAAGCCCCTAACCCACTTGCCGGCCCTCTTACGAGCCACTTAGATACAACTACATCAGGAAGTATACGCACGCTTCCCGTGCGTACACATAACTTGATAGGTCCGTGCCATCAAATATTTTTCACAACATGGAGCAGCCATAGAGCAACATATGGGGGTACTCTAATCATTGCGCAACAGCATAAGAGTATAATTGCTGCCAATTCTGCAATCTGGAGTGTGGCACAGATTCAAGCACAAGTCATTAAAAAAAAACATTTTGTCAGAAATATCCAGTCTGTCTGCAACACACAATGCAAACTACTAGCTGTTATTCAGTCATGTAGCTCTCTCTCGGCATAGAGTCTTAAATCATAACGGCACAAAAGAGACAGATATTGCAGCTGGACAACAGGATAGGAACACATTTGAAAATAAATTAGGGAAACACAAGCAGATGAATTTTGAGAACGACACAGCTTCAGCTTTCAAAACTACACTGTTGTCATTCTATGCATTTGTGGGTACAATTTTGTTTACATAATTTTATTTATTAGGGAGGCAGTCCAGGTCACCTTAGAGGATCTGTATTTTGGTTTAAACCTTCAAATAATTGTCAAGTACGCAAGGAACTAACATTAGCAGCTAAGTAAGTCGTGAAAATGTTAACTTTAGTTGACTGTTTGGCATGTATGATTCCATGTCTGACTGCTAGGCCACGTTGTAATCTTTTAAGGTGCTTTGGGAAATCATCTTAAAATGCTCAAAAACAGGGCTCTTTTTTGCGTTCAGGCATTTCCAACTCTCCGTGACCTCATGGACCATAACACACCAGGACATCTTTATGTCCATGGTCATGCTGATCCACTTTGTTTTCATGGCAGATATACTGGAGTTGGTTGCCAGTTCCTTATCCAGTGGGCCACAGCATACAGCACCTAATATTCCTATGTGGTCTCCTAGCCAAGTACTGACCAGGCCCTGACTAGTTTCAAACACAGCTCAATAGCGGTGAGAGCACTGAATCCTAGCCACTGGACCACCAGGGAACCCCCTATTCTTTTGCATTGTGTTAAAACGGTTAAAGGTTGGCATGTTACAAATAAAAGGATAATAGTAATATAGTCTTCCTGTCGCTGATTGTTTCCACATAACAGATGCGATCTTATTGCAATCTAATTTTCCTTCGGACCTTACCGGTTTTATGCTAGCACACTGGAAGCCTCCGGTTGCCGGGTGCGCTCCCGTCCCATTGTACTCCCGCTCCCGTCCCATTGTACTCCGTAAGCCCCTAACCCTCTACACCCCTGGCCAGCCCTAACCCTCCATACACAACTTGCCGGCCAGAATCTCCCAACCTAACCCTAACCCCCTAAAACTAAGTCCCTAACTCCCTACACTTAACCAGAAAACCCCTTACCGGCCACAAGGAGACAGCTTCATCGGCGCAGGGCAGTGCAGCATGCGTGTCTAGAAGTGTGCTAGCATAAGACAGGAAAGCACCTTTCCTTCCATATAAGTAAACCTATTAGATGCACAAATGTCATTGAAGTTAAATACAACAAATGTTTTGCCCATTATCAAGTTCTTTAGAAATATATACTATAAATCAGTCGTTCTCAAACCTCACCAGACAGGCCATGATTTATTGCTTCGCCTGCATATTCACCTAAATCATGGCCTGTCTGGTATAGATGACACTACAGTGGTCCTATAGACTGCTGTCACTGCATTACCTTCGCACATAACTGTGTCATTACTAATCACTGGGCTTGGGATCCATTACCATGGAAATAAACATATCTGCAACACAAGTGGCCAAAACAGTCACGTGGCAGCTTATTAACCCTGCACCCAATAACCCATGCAATATCCATAATGCACCCTGCTGGGGCACGGACAGATTACCAGTGATCATGCTCATTGCCAAGTTGTCTCGCAAGACGTTGCAAGATCTGCTTAATTTAACCATTTCAGTGGGACAAGGGCCAGTAATGCAATGCACCAAAGGCCCTGCCAGTGAAGGGTTAATACACATGCGGTATCGGTGTGTGCATAGGAGGGAGGAGGAGGAGGATACATACCGATCCGCCTGGGCCCGGGACATACACACATTCTCCTGTCACAACAAGCTGCGAACATCCACAACCGGCACCCGCCCGGCGGACAGAACAGACCAACGCAGGAAAAGAGACGGAAAGACAGACAGGAGGAGAGGGGGAGCTGGGGGGACCTCCGTACAGTGTTCTAGCACCTCCCGCCCTCCATGGATAACACATACACAGTGATAAGTCCACATACACAGCGTGTCCTTCCCGCAGCAGCTTCACCGCACGGCCGCAATCCCGTCAGAATGCGAACAAAACCCGCCCGTGACGTCACGGCCACAGAAAGTCCTTCAGGGCTGTATCCTCCACCATGGAATTGGCCGTCTTATCACACGCCCTCCCCACTGCCACTAACTGCACGTTATAGACACACAGTCACGCCCACCACGCCCGCTCATTGGCTATTGTGTAGTCAGTACACGCCCTCCTCGCCATCACTGTCTTAAAGTTAGCTGCACGGCCACGCCCGCTCATTGGCTATTGTGCAGTCAGGGTGCAAGCCCTGCTCTGAACATAACCCCTCCCCGCTATCGCAGTTTTAACATTAGACACACGGCCACAGCGCCGCTCATTGGTTATTGTGCAGTAAGTTAACACACCTACTCTGAATATAACCACGCCCTCCCCCTTTCAATGTTTTCAAAGCTAGACATACGACTACGCCTACCGCGCTGCTCATTGGCTGTTGTGCAGTCAGTTTACACGCCCTACTCTGAGGTGCGTGCGGAGGGTTATAGGTTCGAGCGTGTGGGTTTGGATGGTCACGTGGTTGTGTTAGGCATAGATAGAACCAATGTATGTAGTAGATGGGTAATGTTGGTCTTACATAGGCAATGTATGTTATAGTGCAGCTGTGTGACTGCGTCAGAGCCCGCCTCACATACTGTGTAGAACACATATATGGCAGTACAACGTACAGAACAAGCATATTGTATGTTCAGTATCATTATATACAATTATTACTTCTAGAGAGACTGGCGGGACCTATCCTCTTTTGTTTTCACCGCTGTTGAAGCGCCGACTCTTGAAACGCGAAAAACAGGAATGGACCCCACTCTCTCAGTCAGTCTCACTCACTCCCATTCCTGGGTCTCTATCCTTCTTCACCTAGCTGTCTTTATCCTCTCTCTCCCCTCACACTGTCTCTCTCTGTCCCTCTCCCTAGTCTCTCTGTCATAGTCTCACTCACATTTCTGGGTCTCTCCTTCACCTACCTGTCTATATCCTCTCTCTGTCTTGTCTCTCTCCCCTCACACTGTCTCTCTCTCTGTCCCTCTCCCTAGTCTCTCTGTCATAGTCTCACTCACATTTCTGGGTCTCTCCTTCTTCACCTACCTGTCTATATCCTCTCTCTGTCTTGTCTCTCTCCCCTCACACTGTCTCTCTCTGTCCCTCTCCCTAGTCTCTCTGTCATAGTCTCACTCACATTTCTGGGTCTCTATCCTTCTTCACCTAGCTGTATATATCCTCTCTCTGTCCTGTCTCTCTCCCCACACACTGTCTCTCTGTCCCTCTCTCTAGTCTCTCTCAGTCATAGTCTCTCTCCCATTCCTGGGTCTCTATCCTTCTTCATTTAGCTGTCTTTATCCTCTCTCCCCTTACACTGTCTATCTCTGTCCCTCTCCCTAGTCTCTCAGTCATAGTCTCTCTCCCATTCCTGGCTCTCTAACCATCTTCACAAACAGTGATCTCTTCTCCAGTCCCTCAGTCTCTGAGTGTGGCTTCTGTCTCTGCACCTCTCTCAGTACCATATCCTTGGGTCTCTCCTCAAGTCTCTCTAAACCCTGATTGGAGTCCTCTCCTTCCTCATGTGCCCTCTCTCTCAGGCCTGAGGGTCCCTCACCTTCTTCACAGACAGTGATATGTTCTCCAGTATCCGGTCCTTCACCTCCCGTGGCGGTGGCGCACTTCAACAGCGGCGAACACAAAACGGGATAGGTCCGACTCGAGGAATGTGTTTATAACAAAACTAGCGACTTGCCCGTCAAAAATGACGGGGCAATAAAAGAAAGTGTTGAAATGCTGTTTTAAATATATCAAGTCCTAGGGAGGTAAATCCCTTGTAGTGTTTTCCACTAATTAATCAAAAAAAATAATCTGGGTATATTTACAGTTTGGCCAACAAGTTTATTAATTTCAGGATAACAACGATGAGATTAAAAAATGGAATTTTAAAAACAATGGAGAAAAGAAAAGACTCCTGAGAAGTAGTGATATGCTTCACTTATAAGCAGTGTATAGAGATGTTATACTTTCTCTTTACTCATCAAGGAGAATTTGTGATCTATACCAAAAATATACAACGTCTGTTATGTACACCTTCCAATAGGATTTTTTTGTGCAGACATTTCTATGATGGAATTATAAAAAATAGTATGTTAAAAGATAGGCACTATTTAGGAAGTCAATAGGCAGCCACAGGATATAGGAGATTAAATATTGAAATAACTCCTATATGACAAATGTAGGATGGAGATATCACAATCCTTAATTCAGAACATCTTTTACCCACCTACTGGTCTGTGTAAAATCTTTACACTTCTATTAGTATATAGGTGGAATAGACCCTATTGTGGGCTATAATTTCTTTATTGGTCCTCTAATTTACTGTGAGGATATTCAGTCATGGGTCACATAACTTGTGCTGACTTCCTATTGCTTCTGGAGGCCTAAAGATTAGTCTTAGATTCTTCTAAGAGAACCATACTCTGTGGTATACGAGTTATCTAACCAGTGCCATGCTGCTTGCTCAGAACGCTAATGCTGCATGGTTGTTACTTCCTGGTTTGCGTGGACAACGTCGTACGTGATGACGCACGCGTGCGTGTATACGCCTATGCCTGACGCGTTTCAACGTGCTGTGACGTCTTTCTCAAAGGGGGAGGCGGAGGTGTCGTCGCTAGTCTTATATAATGGTTCCGTTGCCTTGGAAACCAGTACTGGGGTTGGTAATTACATAGGGGCCATGTTATCTGGCATATAGGATTCCTGTTTATGTGTACATCAAATATGTATTTATATATGTACAATGTACATCAACTATTATAAATGAGATGACAAAAACAGCTGAATCTGAGGTGGACCTTTGCTGGCGCACATATTAGAAAAAAGCCAATATAACTTATTCTATTTGATGAAAATATTGATAATATATATCAATACATTAAGGAGGATATAATTGTAGTAGTACCTAGATGGAACATATAGCAGGATACCCATGTTCACAATAAGATATAATGGTCTAATATCAATCTAAACTCCGATATATAAACATATATGAAAATTGCATTTTAGTTCCTCTGTAGTGTAGAACTCTCCACCAAGATAAAAAAAATCCATAAAAAGAAAACAACTTGTGCTCTATATCTGTGTAAAATGACAAAACTCCACCATAGACTAAATAAAATAAAATATAATATAGGCAATAAATGCCATCAAACCCGAGGTGGACTATATTGTCAAGATACATATGGTGATGATTAATAAGAGGTGTAATAAGATAGAACACTAAAAGTGTATAAGGTGTAAGGACAATCTGTCTATAATATAAGTGACAGCATTGAAAAATAACTACCAAATGCTTTGGAAGAAAAAGTGATGTAGGCAAATAATGCCTCAGTGTGTAAAATAAGGTGAACATATTAAAACAAGTAAGGCCTGAAGCCATATGAACTTAAGGGACATATGTCTGATATAGTTATTAGGCCACTATGTAATTAGGAAAATCCTTTCAAGCAAACCCATTGCTCTAATCTAGATGTAATTCCAATCTAGATGTGCTTAATTTAAAACTGTATGATGACAAAATATATAAAAATAAGTGAATAAGTCTTGGTGGTTCCAGTTATTGTATGATTACAAAGTAATATTGCATTCGACTAGTATGATTAGGTTCTGTCCCAAAGATGTTAGTCAGCATAATGCGGAAACAAATCATAGTATCTCAGTGTATTTTCAAATAAATGGGGTGAATGAAAAACCCTCATTTAATCCATTAGGTGTTTGGGCCTTCAACGTATAGATCCATCTAGCTTCACATTGTAAAAGTTTATTTTCAAGAAAAAAACACTACAAGGGATTTACCTCCCTAGGACTTGATATATTTAATAAAGCAGTGGTTCAATCCACTAGTGGGAGATACAAATATATTGTTAATTCAACCAAGTACTGGAATTGGAAGTTACAATAGTAAGATGACAAACTTAGTATTTGGGAATATGGACATAGCACAACTACAACAGGAAGCAGAAGCTAGCTTCCAAC
Source organism: Discoglossus pictus (assembly GCA_027410445.1). Classification (NCBI taxonomy): domain Eukaryota; kingdom Metazoa; phylum Chordata; class Amphibia; order Anura; family Alytidae; genus Discoglossus; species Discoglossus pictus. Next base: position 63,099,715 of record CM050166.1, read on the forward strand.
CTAACATACAACAAACCCAAATTGAAAATAAAGATATTAAAGTGGCGATTACAAATCTTCTAAAAACCACGAAAAAACAAGTAAGAAGTATATGGGAAGTAAGCAGCCTACAAAATTATTTATAGAACAAAATTATCCCTAGAGGCCTTAGAATTAATACTATCCCTGCCACTAATCTGATGAATGAAACATTTATAACTAAATGGAAATAAATCCTCTTTAAATGTTCCTGTGACTTGATGTCTCTAATTGTAGAGACAGAACAACAAAACTTGGAAAATGTTAAACATAAGGTAATCAATAATCAGAAAGAATTGGAAAAATTTAAAGAGTCACCAGAATATGAGAACCTCTGTACAAAGTTAAATACTAACATTGATAAATTTAAAAAAGAACTAAAGGAACGTAAACAACGTAAATTTTGGAGGGATCAAAATGATTTCAAATTGGGGAACATATATAGGAGATTCCCCTCTGGTACAAAAGTCTTTACATCAGATATAAGTTCATCAGAATGTGACAACTCAGACATCGAGGATAGTACCCCCAGAAGATGGAATAGACCAAATACATCCTATAATAGGGAGAGGTATGATACTAGATCTAGATCATATGTTAGGACACCTATAAGGCCTCACAATGAGTCTTTTTTAGAGAGAGGCCAAGTTCCCCAAGGCCAACCAGACCATGCGACAAGACCAAGAAGGAATCCAAAGCGATAATATGAGTGCCGGGGTTAATTAAGTGGTTATAGGGGTCTGCATTGACCCCCATGAGTGACAGGATTAATTAGGGGTTTATGGGTGTCTGTACTGACCCCCATGAGTGAGGAGGTTAATTAAGTGCTTATAGGGGTCTGTATTGACCCTCATGAGTGGCAGGGTTAATTAAGGGCTTATCAGGTTCTATATTGACCCCCATGATTGACAGGGTTAATTAAGGGCTTATGGGGGTCTATATTGACCCTCATGAGTGATGGGGTTAATTAAGTGCTTATGAGGGTCTGTATTGGCCCCCATGGGTGACAGGGTTAATTAAGGGTTTAAGGGGGTCTGTATTGACCCCCGTGAGTGCCAGGGTTATTTATGGGCGTATGGGGGTCTTTATTGACCCCCATGAGTGACAGGGTTAATTATGGGTTTATGGGGGTCTGTATTGATCCCCATGAGTGCCTGGATTAATTAAGTGCTTATGGGGGTCTGCATTGACCCCCATGAGTGACAGGGTTGGTGAAGGGCTTATGGGGGTCTGTATTAACCCCCTTGAGTGACAGGGTTAATTTTGGGTTTATGGTGGTGTGGATTGACCCCCATGAGTGACAGGTTTTTTTTTAGGGGTTGATGGGGCTCTGTATAGAGCCCCTTTACGTAATAGGGTTTTTTAAAAAAAATGTAAGGATCCGTAAGGCGGGAATTTAGAATTTTCATTGCAGCGGGGTTCCCCGATCGCGTGCAATCATGGACCCCCACTGCGTGGGTTAATGTGGGGTTAATGCAGGTTTTCGAGCTTATCTCGGATCCCTTTTTGGGTAAGTTGTAGGTGGCTGGGCGGTCCGGGGTCGTGGTGCCTCGTTTTTTTCGGCGGCCATTTTTTCTCTTGCTTAAGGGATTTTCGTGTGTGGGAATTTGGACTTAAATTGAGGTGTAACCTCACTTGCAGAGGTCCCCCCCCTTTGCTGTGGGTAAGCTTTGTATGTATTTTTTGTGGGTATTTATTGTGTTTTTACTGTTTTCAGGTGAGCGCGGTTCGGCCGTGAAGGTCGAATTTTTGTGAAGTTTTTTTTATTTTTTCTTCTGATTCCTGCGTCTCGCAATTGCTCCGTGTTTAACAGCTCGCCTCGCTACGAAAGGCTCGCCAGCAATGAGCACCTTCATCCCTACGACCCCATACGACTTAGGCAGTAAGCGCCAAAGGCGCTCATTGCACTGGTGGAGATGAGCGCCATAGGCGCTCATCCCTACGGCCCGTGGGACTACAGATCAACAGAAATCTCAATTATACAATTAAAAATGCGAGACCCGTAGCACTTTGAAAAAATTCTGTGGAAAAATGACGGTCCAGGAAGGACAGAAAATTCTCGAGACCTGCGTAACACATAGACAATAGACAATAGCCGCTATTTATTCTGCACACTTGCCACATTGCTGACACTTTTTACACCTCAGGTCAGCAACAGTCGAAATGTACATGTATGCTGCAGGAAAATCAAAACACATTGTTAGCTCTTCGGGATATTGAATGATGCATATATTAATTACAAATAGGTAGTATATTAATTAATTATTTAATTAATTATTATAAAAAAAAATATATATATAAAAAATAAAAATAGCTGAGGAGAGGCTCGCAATGTCACTCAGCGCGGGGCTCACAATCAGCGTGCTCAGAGGAGCAAAAGTACACGAGTGGAGAGGCTTGCAATGAGCGCCAAAGGTAACCCAAAGTACACTAGGGGAGAGGCTCGCAATGAGCGCCGAAGGTTCAGAGGATCTAAACCCTTACTTTGTGTGGCAAACAAAAGTTATATAAAAAGCTGTAATGCCAAATGGTTGCATATCGCAGAAGAACATTCAACAGTCCAATTAACAGGAAATGATCCATAGTAAACTCACTGACATGACAGTCTCTGGGTGTATAATTACGGGGCACGGACTCATATGGGTTTTGTTTTCAAGCATTTAAAAGAACACATGATCATTTCCTGTTATCATAGCTTTAGGGTAAGGATTAGGATAAAGATTAGGGTAAAGGTTTATACTTGGAAATCGTGTACGATCTCATCAGCGCTTGCAAACTGTGCACAATTTCATCTGCACCATTTAGCAGCTCCTTGCTGCATCTGCTGCTGCCACTGCAAGCGCACTCATTATAGGAATGATCCAAGCACATTTTAAACATTACAAAAGTTTTTTGTAAACTAACGGGAAATGCATATATATAGTGTTGCAGATTTTGATGGCGCTTTACAAATAAAGGATAAAATTAATGTCATGACTCTATTTTGGGAGGCCAGGGTGGGACTCCCCTGAACCACCGAAGCAATGGCCCTTTGTGGCCCAAAGCCGTGGTGTCACAGGCGCCTGGAATCATGGACTCTGTTTATGGGACCATAGGGACCTAGTTGTGACTGCCAACTCCAGGGGATATTACAATAGATATGACGTGCTTTAAGAATCATGACATTTCTTTTCGTTTGTGGCCTTAACAAGCTCACGGATAATAACGTTTGTCACTGGACATTGGGACTTTGTGGGCATGTAACTGTTTGTCATGGTTTCTTGGGGGAATAGTAGTTACTATTACTACTGTATTGTAACAAAATACTTGACATTTCGGGTTCAATAGTGTGTGGGCTTCAGACCAGAATCACGTGATGTCCGGACTTGTTACTAGTTTAAAGGGACACATACCAGTTCAGACTTTCTGTCTCTGCGCCTATTATAACTGATTACCCCCTGTAGAGGGATAGAGAGCTGTCAGGAGAAAGGCAGGGATTAATCTATTAGCCACCCATCCAGGCCTGAGGGGGGTAATTAAAAACTATAACCTTATCATGGTAATGTCACGTGGTCTAGATACTGCGCTATTGTGATTGGGCAATTGGTTATTTGCCCAAGGTTGGGGCTATCTTGGATTGATTACTGTCATACATAAATATGCTGAGTTTTTACCAATAAAATATGCTCTTTATTATTTGTATTTTTATCAATTCCAAGGGAACTTTGAGGTCTGAATGTTAACAAGAATACAAAGTGTGAAGACAGAATGAAATGGTATCCAACTGTACAATAGTTGCTTTCATAATGATTTTAATGAAAAGAACACTGCAGTGTTAAAACATATTTTGACTCCTAAAAGTTGCATCTAGCATAATGGAAGCCCTTTACATAAGTGAAGATTGTTAAATGAACACATTTTGCAAATTAAGGGCCCTATGTAAATCTCTGCAAAAGCAATTAAAAGTGCCGTAGCAGCACAGTAAATCCTACATAGCTATGTTAATCCCCCATCCCTAAAACATTGCAAGCAAACTGTTACGAGTCATAGCTACGAGTGAACTTCACGACACAGCCAAAAAGCAAGACCTAAATCTCCATTGATTTGTACACTGACAATAAATTACGAGTTACCCCCTTATACTTTGACACCCAAAACCCAATGCTAATAAGATTTTACAGATCACTCGCAAATACGGGCACTGCCATAACTGGAAAAAGCAGAAGAAAGATTTACGTGTACCAGACACCACTTGCATGTGGTTTTCAAAACCTTGCTGAGTCCCCCAGAAGCATTTTAAAGTGAAAGTATAGCACAAAAACACCACAAATTGACATTTCAACGTTATTTGACACTTAACAATCCAATATTGAGGAGAGAGGATGATACATATGTGTAATAAAAAAAAATATACGTTAGTATTAAGCCTTTTTATGATACAGGGTAACACCCAATTTTGTACTCAAGGGGTTAATGCTTATGATGAAAACAAGTTGCCTAGGAACAAATGCTCTAACTCATTGTCCATAAATATATCATATTTTAACCCAAAATAAACACATCTTTATTTATCAAAGCTATACAGTGCCCTGCAAAAGTATTTACCAGCCTTGACTTTTTACCTATTTTGTTACATTACAGCCTTAAATTCAATGTTTTGTTAATCTGAATTTTATGTGATGGATCAGAACACAATAGTCTAAGTTGGTGAAGTGAAATGAGAAAAATATATACATAAAACAATTTTTTAGAAATACAAAACAGAAAATTGGCATGTGCGCATGTATTCACCCCCTTTGTTATGAAGCCCATAAAAAGTTCTGGTGCAAGCAATTACCTTTAGAAGTCACATTTTTTTGAAAGGCCCCAGAGGCTGCAACACCTAAGCAAGAGGCACCACTAACCAATCACTGCCATGAAGACCAAAGAACTCTGCAAACAAGTAAGGGACAATGTTGTTGAGATTTACAAGTCAGGATTAGGTTATAAAAAAATATTGAAATCTTTGATGATCTCCAGAAGCACAATCAAATCTATCATAACCAAATGGAAAGAACATGGCACAACAGCAAACCTCCCAAGAAACGGCCGCCCACCAAAACTCACAGACTGGGCAAGGAAGGCATTAATCAGAGAGGCAGCACAGAGACCTAAGGTAACCCTGGAGGAGCTGCACAGTTCCACAGCAGAGACCTGAGTATCTGTACATGGCACGTATTGAGTTTGCGAAAAGGCATGTGGGAGACTCCCAAAATGTATGGATGAAGGTGCTCTGGTCTGATGAGACTAAAATCTAACTTTTCAGCCATCAAAGAAAACGCTATGTCTGGCGCAAACCCAACACATCACATCACCCAAAGAACACCACCCCCACAGTGAAACATGGTGGTGGCAGCAACATGCTGTGGGGATGTTTTTCAGCAGCCGTGACTGGAAAACTGGTCAGAGTTAAGGGTAAGATGGATGGTGCTATTACAGGGATATTCTATATTCTACCACTCTGTGCGTGATTTGAGGCTAGGATGGGGGTTCACCTTCCAGCAGGACAATGACCCCAAACACACTGCTAAAGCAACACTTGAGTGGTTTAAGGGGAAACATGTACATGTGTTGGAATGGCCTAGTCAAAGCCCAGACCCCAATCCAATAGAAAATCTGTGGTCAGACTTAAAGATTGCAGTTCACAAGCACAAACCATCCAACTTGAAGGAGCTGGAGCAGTTTTGCAAGGAGGAATGGGCAAAAATCCCAGTGATAAGAAGTGGCAAGCTCCCAGTGATAAGACGTCGCAAGAGACCTATCCAAAGCGACTTGGAGCTGTGATTGCTTCAAAAGATAGCTCTACAAAGTATTAACTTTAGGGGAGTGAATATTTATGCACATTGACCTTTTCTGTTATTTTGTCCTATTTGTTTGCTTCACAAAAAAAAAAAAAAACATCTTCAAAGTTGTGGCATGTTCTGTAAATTAAAGGATGCAAATCCTCAAACAATCCATGTTAATTCCAGGTTGTGAGGCAACAAAACACAAAAAATGCCAAGGGGGGTGAATACTTTTGCAAGGCACTGTAAATACAATTGTCAAATCTTTTTAATATCAATATATTAATAAATAAAAAACTCAAGTATAAGCCGACCCGAGTATAAGCCGAGGCACCCATTTTACTACAAAATACTGGGTAAAATGAGTGACTCGAGTTTAAGCCGAGGGTGGAAAATGTGCTGCCCCCTGTGTCCCTCTTGTGCCCTCTGTGTCCCCCTCTCTCTCCGTGTCTCTTCTCACCTCTCCCTTCCCTGTCTCTTCTCCCCTCTCCCTTCCCTGTGTCTCTTCCAACCTCTCCCTTCCCTGTGTCTCTTTCCCCCTCCCTTATCACCCTCCTCAACCCCACTCCTCAACCTCCCTCCTCATCCTTAACCTCCCTCCTCATCCTCAACCTCCCTCCTCATCCTCAACCACCCTCCTCATCCTCAACCTCCCTCCTCATCCTCAACCTCCCTCCTCATCCTCAACCTCCCTCCTCATCCTCAACCCCTCCTCAACCCCCCATCCTCAACCGCGCATCCTCATCCTCTCTCCTCAACCCCCCATCTTCAACCCCCTCCTCCTCATCCTCAACCTCCTTCCTCAACCCCCCCCATCCTCAACCCCTTCCTCAACCTCCCTCTTCAACCCCCCATCCTCAACCCCCTCCTCAAGCCCCCATCCTCATCCTCTCTCCTCAACCCCTCCTCCTCATCCTCAACCTCCCTCCTCATCCTCAACCTCCATCCTCATCCTCCCTCCTCATCCTCAACCTCCCTCCTCATCCTCCCTCCTCATCCTCAACCTCCCTCCTCATCCTTAACCTCCCTTCTCAACCCCCATCCTCATCCTCCCTCCTCAACCCCCCCCATCCTCAACCCCCTCCTTAACCTTGATCCTCAACCCCCCATCCTCAACCCCCCTCCTCAACCCTACCATCCTCTCTCCTCAACCCCCCATCCTCAACCCCCCTCCTCAACCTCAACCCCCCTCCTCATCCTCAACCTCCCTCCTCATCCTCCCTCCTCATCCTCAACCTCCCTCCTCATCCTCAACCTCCCTCCTCAACCCCCATCCTCATCCTCCCTCCTCAACCCCCCCATCCTCAACCTTGATCCTCAACCCCCCATCCTCAACCCCCCTCCTCAACCCTACCATCCTCTCTCCTCAACCCCCCATCCTCAACCCCCCTCCTCAACCTCAACCCCCTACTCAACCCCTCCTCCTCATCCTCAACCCCCATCCTCATCCTCTCTCCTCAACCCCCCTCCTCAACCCCTCCTCCTCAACCTCCCTCCTCATCCTCAACCTCCCTCCTCAACTCCCTCATCCTCAACCCCCCTCCTCAACCTCAACCCCCCTCCTCATCCTCTCTCCTCAACCCCCCTCCTCAACCCCTCCTCCTCATCCTCAACCTCCCTCCTCATCCTCAACCTCCCTCCTCAACCCTCCCATCCTCAACCCCCCTTAACCCCCTCCTCAACCTCAACCCACCTCCTCAACCTCAACCCCCTCTCAACCTCCCCCCTCAATCCCCCTCAACCCCAACCCCCCCACTCAACCTAAACCCCCCTCCTCCACCTAAACCCCCCTAAATACCTCCCCCCTCTCCCCTCACTTACCTGCTTGTGCTCCGGCCTCCGCTCCTTGACCCGGCGCGCCTGTGACGTCACATGCGGGCCGCGTCATTAGCATATACCGGGAGCCGGCACCCCGTATATGCTAATGACGCGGCGCGCATGTGACGTCACATGCGCGCCGGCGCCGGGTCAAGGAGCGAAGGCCGGAGCACAAGCAGGTAAGTGAGGGGAGAGGGGGGAGGTATTTAGGTTGAGGAGGGGGGAGGGAAAGAGACACGGGGGTTTAGAGACACCCGGGGGGGGTTAGAGAGACACGGGGGGGGGTTAGAGAGACATGGGGGAGAGTGACTCGAGTATAAGCCGAGGGGGCCCTTTTCTGCCTTAAAAAAAGGGCTGAAAAACTTGGCTTATACTCGAGTATATACGGTATATATATATATATATATACATATATATATTTATATATATATATGTGTGTGTTTCCTTGCCGCAGCCCAGTTACGGCACTTGTTACGGCACTTCCCACTCATAATATTCATGACGTTCGCATTTCTTATTGGCTCCTAGAGCCCTGTCTCATCCATAAAGCTTGATTTGGCTGCTCCCTACACAGAAATTTGTTGCGGCCTGGGGGAGCAAAAGATTTACATTAGTGTAGAACTTAGGGGAAAAAAAAGCTCCCCCATCTGATTTACGGCAGTGCCCTAACATAGAGTACTTGATTTGCATGGACACCTAAGTTCTCATTTTGGTGAACTAGTTCACTATTTTCCATATGAACACGAATGACTTAATTGCACAATTTTTGCAAATGTGAATGTTTTTAAACATTCTTTTTTTAATATTATTTTAGTTTTTTCAACTGCCATCTTAAAAGGAAACACACACAAACCCTTTCTGTGGTGTCTGTAGTGGTTATTATGATGAGTGATAGAAAGAGGAGCATGATGATGGACAAAGCTAAAGTTAAAAAAAATAATAAGAATGATGTTGATGATCAAGATAAATAAATATTATGCATATTTAATTATATTATTTTAGCACTTTTATCATCATGTATCCCTTTGCTTTCAATCTGACAGCTGTCTATTTTGTTTCCTCTAGACTGAAAAATCATGTATTCTGTGATATGAATCTCGATGAGTGAGTCAAAGAAATTGCCAGCACATATTTTTATTTCATGGCCACAGTCACCATCTGAAGAGAACTTGGATCCCAGAAAAATACAATATGTCACTGCCTCCACTTCTTCCCTATCTATTTGCCAGGAAGTGAGATTGCCAATGGCCATGATCTTCATCATTTGAACGTTGAGCAGCAGGCCAATTTTTGCACTCTCTTCTTTTACCCTCATCACTAGGTCCTTTAGTTCCTCCTCACGTTCATCCACCAGAGTAGTATCATCCGCATATCTGAGCTTTTTTGTATATTCCTTCGAGCAATATAGATTCCGACTTTTTATTAATTCAGCCCTGCCTTGTGCATGACATACTCTGTGTATAAGTTGAATAAATAAGGTGACAATATACAAGCTTGGCGCACTTTTATTTTTTGGCTTCTTTTTCCACATACATTCTCCAGGAGGCAAATGAGATGATCTGGTACCCCCATCTCTTTAAGAGCTTGTCACATTTTGTTGTGATCCACTCAGTTAAATGCTTTAGAATAGTCTATGAAGCAAAAGTAAATGGTTTTTGGAACTCTTTTGCTTTCTCTATTATCCAGTGTTTGATAGCTGGCCCTCAATGGATGGAGTAATTCCCTGATCTTGGGGTCCTGTGGGTACATATGAAAGAGTCAAAAGTCTATATTGTAATACAGAGTACAGCGAGTACAGCTTTTATGACTCTTCTTTGCTACCCGGATAGCAGCAGGTGGTCCTCAGACTATTCTGGTCTCTTTTTAAAAACGAAAACATTTTCTTGATATACATAAAAGTAATAATAATAATAATAATAAAAATACATAAACATTATGTATAGAAATTCTATAAATCCAGCTACTAAGTAAAATTAACTTAACAGATTGTTATATATACACAGATACGGCTAATACTGGCCTTATAACACTACAATCACAATGCTGAAAAACTATTCATAGTGCATGTCCTAAGTTAGAAAATTCAAAAGGCAGTATGGGCCGCAACTGCGAGGTGAGCTGTTTGCGGTAGGTACCTTGTTCTTGCCAGTAGAAGGGTCTGCAATGAGCGACGAAGGCACTCATGCAGGGCTTGCGAAAAGCGCCGGAGGCCCCCAGGGCTCGCATCACCCCCCGTATCTCCTCCCTCCTTCCCCTCATCCTCCTCCTCCTCTTAACTTTCCCCCTCTCCAATGATCCCCCTCTCCCCTCACTTACCTTCATCAGCTGCTCCGGCTGTTCTCTGCTCTCCATCGCATCTTCCGGCTGTGTCGGGCCCCGTCTTATGCTAATGACATGATGTCACATGCGCGTCACGTCATTAGCATATGCCGGCGGGTGCAGCCAGAAGACGCGATGGAGAGCAGAGAGCAGCTGATGAAGGTAAGTGGGGAGAGAGGGAAATTGGAGAGGGGGAAAGGGATGAGGAGAGTGGAGGAGGATGATGGAGGAGGAGGATAATAAAGGGGGAAGGGATGAGGAGAGAGGAGGATGAGGGAGGAGGAGGATAATAAGGGGGGAAGGGAGGAGGAGGATAATAAGGGGGGAAGGGATGAGGAGAGAGGAGGATGATAAGGGTAAAGGTGGAGGGAAAGAGACACAGGGGAGGGAGAGGGGGTAAGAGACACAGGGAGGGAGGGGGGAGAGATACAGGAGTGGGAGAGCAGGGCAAACAGACACAGAGGGAGTGGGGGGGGGAGACGGGAGGGGGACAGACACGGAGGGAGAGGGGGGCAGAAACAAGGGATGGAGAGTGGGGGGACAGACATAGGGGAGGGAGAGGAGTGGAACAGACACAGGGGAGGGAGAGGGGGAAACAGACACAGGGGCGGGAGAAGAGACAAAGGGGAGGGAGGGGGAAGAGACACAGGAGAGGGGGAAGAGACACAGTGTAGGGAGAGAAAGGGAAAGAGACACAGGATGGAGAGGGGGGAAGAGACACAGGGGAGGGAGGGTGGAAAGAGACACAGGGAAGGGAGGGGAAGAGACACAGAGGAGGGAGAGGTAGGGGAAATAGACACAGGGGAGGGAGAGGGGGAAGACACACAGGGGAGGGGGGAGACACAGGGGAGGGAGGGGGGAGAGACACAGGGGAGGGAGAGGAGGGGGAAAAAGGAGACACAAGGGAGGGAGAGAGGGGGCAAGTAGACACAAGGGAGGAAGAGAAGAGGGGAAAGGAGACAAAAGGGAGGGAGAGGGGGGAAAGGAGACACAAGGGAGGAAGTAGACGGGGAGAGGCTCGCGATGAGTGTCGAAGGTGCTCACATTGGGTGGCATTGCCAGCATTCAAATTTTTTGCTGTCATTCATGACGGGCAAGTCACTAGTTTATATATATTCTTGTGTACTGACTAGACATGAATCATATGTAAGTGCTATGCATTTTATTAGTGGATAGTAATGTTTTTTATTTTTAGTCAACCATCTAATCCTTTGGGATTCATCTTAAAAGGAAGCTCACACACTAACTGTATGTTATGATCAGACAAGCTGCAGATGGTTTAGGAGATATCTTGGGTTAATATTGTGGTAACTTGTCTTCCTTGAATGGTAATTCAGGACTTCCTTAAACAGGCCTTTGTAGGAGGGCTGAGAATCTTTACTTCCCTCCCACAATTGCTAAAGGAAGTCATGGACAGGATGTGATGTAAATTACATCATCTCAACTAAGGATATATCCAGGCAGGAAACTGGTGCTGTTGCCTGTTTTCTTGCTGGATGGTGTTGGTGATGGTTGATGGTGTACTGATGGCAATGGTCTAAACGTGGATAAGATCAAGCGTTTGGGGAAGGGAATTACTATATATATAGGTAGATAGATTTAAAAAAAGGGTGTTACTCCGTGGGTCTGGGCTGTGTGTTTGTGATACATTTATAGTATTGTGTTGTTGCCTTTTAATAAATACTTTTTAATGTAGACGAACCTTGTGTAATATTTATATATATTAATGTGGTGTAACACCAAATTAATATATATAAATATTACACAAGGTTCGTCTACATTAAAAGGTATTTATTAAAAGGCAACAACACAATACTATAAATGTATCACAAACACACAGCCCAGACCCACGGAGCAACACCCTTTTTTTAAATCTATCTACCTATATATATAGTAATTCCCTTCCCCAAACGCTTGATCTTATCCACGGTTAGACCATTGCCATCAGTACACCATCAACCATCACCAACACCATCCAGCAAGAAAACAGGCAACAGCACCAGTTTCCTGCCTGGATATATCCTTAGTTGAGATGATGTAATTTACATCACATCCTGTCCATGACTTCCTTTAGCAATTGTGGGAGGGAAGTAAAGATTCTCAGCCCTCCTACAAAGGCCTGTTTAAGGAAGTCCTGAATTACCATTCAAGGAAGACAAGTTACCACAAATATCAGTGTATTCCAATGTAATGGTTCTGGGAATTGAAATTATCCAATTTTACATCTTAATGATGTACCTATGGTTTGGCCTGCAAATTATGTTAAACTATGAATTTGTCTCATATGATCAATATAGTACCTAAATTATAGATATTCTTATTAATCAAAAGACATCACACATGATAGGTCAGTGATGGGAGTCAGCCAGATTGGGATTAGGATCTTTACCATTGCAACTGTGATGCAGGGTCCATGTTAATGAGTGAGTGTGTTTGTGAATATGATTTATGAGTGTGTTGCAAGTGTGGTGCATGTACTCATCTTGGAGGATCTGAGTCCTGTCCATGTCCACATGCAGGGGTATCCCAATAATTCTGTCATGGGCATTTCCCCTCACTAGTTGCTTCCCATCACTATATTCCATCACCACCTGTGATTTAGGTGTTGACTGTTTCAGTTGTCATATTTTTCTTGACAGTGGTCCTAAAGTCTTCTTTCTGTGTTTGACGCTCTTTACATCTCTTACCTTTGCTGCTGTCTCTTTCCACATCTTTGTCCTCTGACTGTGCCTAGCCCAGAGGTAAAAAACACTCAATAATGTTACAGTATACAATTATTATTATTATTATTATTATAATACAGTCAACTGTATATGTAGATTAATTGACCATTCATGATTGCAAAAATGTGTTGTTTGTCATAGTTTGGAATATTATTATTATTTATTATTATCTATTTATATTGCGCCAACATATTCCGTAGCGCTGTACAGTGGTTTAGTGCATAGCAAAAAACAAACTTAACACCTTATAAAGAATGGAGGGTCCTGTTTTTGAGCTTAGAATCAAATGTACGTAGTGATCGTTTCCAAGGCACGGACACAAGATTGAAAATTCGCAAACTTACAATCTAAGGGCTTAGCATACTGAAGTGAACTAAAAATTCAAGTTCATGAGCATGATTTGTGCTCACTTTTTAATTTCTTGAACTAGAATATTAACTGAAGGCTCCTTCCCAGTCAGTCATTTTATTTTAGAACAGGCAAAACACTGCATGTTGGCCTTTCTACCTCCTCCCATCTTTCAAAGAACATAACCAAGTGAGGTGTGCCAACAACAAACTGAATCAACCATAAATTTTCATATTGCAGTAAAATATTTGATTTCTTGCTGGTTTTTATAACTAATTATAACTAATTGTACTTAGCAGAAGATTTTCTAAATTGCCTTAAAGAAACACACAAGTCCATTGGTTTCAACTCTATATTATTAAGATATGGCCAAAGTTTAGCATAATGCATGAAATGAGCAAGAATTAAAAGTTTGCGTGAAGATCTTCTCCTTTCTCCCTAATTATTTTTTATGATATTAGCAGGTTGCATATTTTGGTAGGTTGACAGAACAAGTTGCACAAAGTGTTAAGGGCTTAACAGGAAAGGAAGAAAAAAGACTAAAGCAGAAAATCAAAGGCTATGGAAACAGAAAAGTACATAGCACATAAATGGCTCACACAAACCAAACATGTGACCACTCCTACACTTCATGACTCAATGGGTGAATAGGAATCTGGCTCCACCATATTTGCCCACCCACCTCACACAATGACACATTATGGAGCCTGTGGAGATGGAGAGAGAGAGAGAGCAACATGGCAGCCCTCTAGTGTCAAGCAGGAAAAAAAATGAATACAAATGATAATAATTCATAGCTTTATATATTTTTTGAGACTGGGGCTTTTATCATGTTAGATTTACATACCGGCAGAAGTTATCCATTGACTCCCTGCTTCTGAGCATCTACATGGAATTGGTTTAGGTATCAAATACCAAGCATTCCAGTTATATAAGGCAACAAGTCTTCAGAAATTAAAATTTTCCCTAACAATTGGTTTATGCTTATGACTTACATAGCTTCTAATTTTTCTAGTATGTTATCTACTTCACAACATACAATGATCCTTTTTTTTTTTTTTTTTTTTAATCTGCAGCAAAAGCAGTCCTTACAGTCCTTAGCAGTGCTTTCATAGAGGGGATGTTTTTCCCAATTCTATCAGGAATTGAGCCTGGAGCCTGGAGAGATGTGGAACAATACTTGGAAAGCTAGGCCTGTGCTTTCTATCAGATCTGTTGAAACCGCTTGAAGCTTTAGCTGCCACTTTTCCATTTGTACAGATATAAGCTCCCACCCCAGAAAGCAGATCAGTAGAAAAACAGTTTGCCCATTATCAAGTTTATTTCTTCAAAATAGTGTATTATATATATATATATATATATATATATATATATATATATATTTATGACATACAGAGGTACTTGGTACTTATCATTAATTGGTTCCAGAAAGCAAGAAGAGTGGCGAAAATGACGAGTACCAAAGTTTACATAAGGAGTAATGTAAATTGACTCATACAGGTCTTAGCAATCGCGATGAGTACTAAGCAAACGACAAACGCTGCGCCATTTTTTCTCATTAAAATGCGTTGCACACCGAATTTGACAAGTTTTGAGGCAGACGAGTACAAAGGTACCACTGTATGTATACAAGCTAGGAACCGTCCCAACGCTGATGAGAGACAGTAACCTTGAAACAGCTGTATGTGGGTAGAATTCCTAGCTTGTGTATAATAGATCCTGAGCTTTGCTCAAAGCTGTTTAAAACAGCAGGCTTATGCTTAAAATAAGCCATGTTTAAAATGGTAATGGATTGCATGAGCAAAGCCTTTGTGGGCACATTTGCATGTCTCTGCCCAGGTCCCCAGAATGCAGTGTAATAACTGTATTTCTCTGAATTCTGAGCAGGAAACATGTTTTTTTTATCTTGTTTTAGACACTCAAATGTGAACACAAATTTACTTTTTATAAACTATATATATATATATATATATATATATATATATATATATATAATACTTTAGTTGCCCATTAACAACTTCTTACTCAGTTTTTTGTTGCTTTGTTTTCAAATCTATGGAGAAGCCTCGCACAATGACCACCCCCTTCCACATTGCTCTCACAAATAATGCAACAGTATACAAACTGGCTTCTGTCGGTTTCAGGGTTACCTTGGAGCACTTGTACAGTGTAGTAACTTTATGAAATGTAAAGGTCATTTGGACACACTATTTATAACCCAAAGTTACTTAGTGAATACTTTGCTTGGATCAGACTGGGCTGGATCTGACTGCAGAATTGTGAAGCTGCTCATGTATTTGTCACCCTCGGCTGAAACGTACCTCTGATCATTTGTCTGAAGCCACTTCATTATTTTTACTTATTTGCAATTCAATATACTAACATTTAAACTCTAAAACAAGTTCTTTATAAAGAGAATACTGTACAAATGGCACACCAGTGGTTCTTTAATAATTTCCTCAGGAATGCAAAGCATTATAACGTACATAAATACAGCGTGTATATAATAAGATCAGCACACATTCAGTTTAACAACTTAGTTACTGTATTACTAAACTATGTGATACTGTCTCCAGGCAATGAGCCGAGCTCTACATATAAAGTTTATTGCAGTGTTCACATATCACACATTAAATTGACAATGAAAGATATTTTTTTATTGTTGCATCTGAAAAAGGGTCTTTTATAATATATCACAGTGTGTTTTCTTTTTTTCAACTAAGGGTAGTCCACCACAACAATCAATTAACTTATGGTGGGTGGGCAAAAGAATGATAGTAGCCCTCCACCGTAAAGTAAATAAATATTACATTTGTGTTTACAAACGACCTACCCGCAAAATCTATTGCACAAGCTAGGTACCAGCCCCACACTCATGAGAGCCATTTAAGCTTGAAACAGCTGTCTGTGGGTAGGTTTCCAGACTTGTGCATAATCCATCCTGGGTTTTGCTTAAAGCTGTGTAATGCAGCAGGCATATGCTTAAACGGAACTATGTTTAAAATGGTATTGCATTACAAGAGTGATTCCTTTGTGGGCTCATTTGCATGTCCCTGCCCAGGTTCCCAGAGTGCAGTGCAATACTGTATTTCTTGGAATTCTGAGCAGGAAATACATTTTTATCTTATTTTAGATGTTTAAATGTGACCACTAATCGCTATTTAATGAATATACAAAAATTACCAATGATCCTGTTGTCATTACATAATTTCCTCATGTTACAGAGCTGAAACTACATTCACATACCCTTCCCTAACAATGACCTAAATTAAAGCAGAAGCCTCAGCAGTGTTACAGAGAAAAAATACCCATTAAAGACCATTAGGCGGTATAAGCCAATGAGTATTCTTCAGTTCATTAGATGGTATAAGCCAATGAGTAGTCATCAGTTCATTAGGTGGTGGTATAAGCCAATGAGTATTCTTCAGTTCATCAGGTCGTATAAGCCAATGAGTATTCTTCAGTTCATTAGGCGGTATAAGCCAATGAGTATTCATCAGTTCATTAGGAGGTATAAGCCAATGAGTATTCTTTAGTTCATCAGGTGGTATAAGCAAATGAGTATTCATCAGTTCATTAGGCGGTATAAGCCAATGAGTATTCATCAGTTCATTAGGCGGTATAAGCCAATGAGTACATTTCAGTTCATTAGGCGGTATAAGCCAATGAGTATTCTTCAGTTCATTAGGTGGTATAAGCTAATGAGTATTCTTCAGTTCATTAGGTGATATAACCCAATGAGTATTTATCAGTTCATTCCGTGAGATAAGCCAATGAGTATTCTTCAGTTCATTAGGTGGTATAAGCCAATGAGTATTCTTCAGTTCATTAGGTGATATAACCCAATGAGTATTTATCAGTTCATTCCGTGAGATAAGCCAATGAGTATTCTTCAGTTCATTAGGCGGTATAAGCCAATGAGTATTCATCAGTTCATTAGGAGGTATAAGCCAATGAGTATTCTTTAGTTCATCAGGTGGTATAAGCAAATGAGTATTCATCAGTTCATTAGGCGGTATAAGCCAATGAGTATTCATCAGTTCATTAGGCGGTATAAGCCAATGAGTACATTTCAGTTCATTAGGCGGTATAAGCCAATGAGTATTCTTCAGTTCATTAGGTGGTATAAGCTAATGAGTATTCTTCAGTTCATTAGGTGATATAACCCAATGAGTATTTATCAGTTCATTCCGTGAGATAAGCCAATGAGTATTCTTCAGTTCATTAGGTGGTATAAGCCAATGAGTATTCTTCAGTTCATTAGGTGATATAACCCAATGAGTATTTATCAGTTCATTCCGTGAGATAAGCCAATGAGTATTCTTCAGTTCATTAGGCGGCATAAGCCAATGAGTATTCTTCAGTTCATTAGGAGGTATAAGCCAATGAGTATTCTTCAGTTAATTCAGTGATATAAGGTATAAGCCAATGAGTATTCTTCAGTTCATTAGGCGGTATAAGCCAATGAGTATTCTTCAGTTCATTAGGAGGTATAAGCCAATGAGTATTCTTCAGTTAATTCAGTGATATAAGGTATAAGCCAATGAGTATTCTTTAGTTCATTAGATGGTATAAGCCAATGAGTATTCTTTAGTTCATTAGATGTTATAATCCAATGAGTATTTATCAGTTCATTCTGTGAGATAAGCTAATGAGTATTCTTCAGTTCATTAGGCGGCATAAGCCAATGAGTATTCTTCAGTTCATTAGGAGGTATAAGCCAATGAGTATTCTTCAGTTAATTCAGTGATATAAGGTATAAGCCAATGAGTATTCTTTAGTTCATTAGATGGTATAAGCCAATGAGTATTCTTTAGTTCATTAGATGTTATAATCCAATGAGTATTTATCAGTTCATTCTGTGAGATAAGCTAATGAGTATTCTTCAGTTCATTAGGCGGCATAAGCCAATGAGTATTCTTCAGTTCATTAGGAGGTATAAGCCAATGAGTATTCTTCAGTTAATTCAGTGATATAAGGTATAAGCCAATGAGTATTCTTTAGTTCATTAGATGGTATAAGCCAATGAGTATTCTTTAGTTCATTAGATGGTATAAGCCAATGAGTATTCTTTAGTTCATTAGGCGGTATAAGCCAATGAGTATTCTTTAGTTCATTAGATGGTATAAGCCAATGAGTATTCTTTAGTTCAAGAGCACCATCAGTCAACTGAATAATGTTAATTGATTATATATTTTTATTTTAAAGAACATGAATAGTTTTTGCTGTTTGATTTTGCAGCTTTTAAGATAATCAGCCTCTCGAGTTGTTGCAATGCTGTTCTGCCAAAAAGCTTGTAATTCTTTTTTTGGCAAAGAATACAAAAGCTACTCCCAGAATCCTTCACTAACATTCCAGGAAATCTACGCCCAGTAGACTGAAACAATACTTGCTGTGTACATAGACGAGCCTAATATGTGGTGTGTGAAATGCTCAGTAATCCCATAGAAAGAAGTATTTTGGTTCTACAAAACCATGAGGACACTAAAAAGGTTCCAATGTTTAGTAAATCCAAAGCCGGAAATGTTACTTTGAGAATTTCACATTATAAACTTTAATCAGATCCACTGTTCCTCCTTCCTCCGTTAGCCAGTCACTTGTAATTAAAGAACAGATCTGGGAAAGCTCCTAGCAATTATTGCTTAAAGGCATAAAGTCATGGATTATGAGTGTATCTGATAGAGGAGAATCAGTAGTGCATGAAAACATTTTTTTGCATCCCAAAATAAACATTAATAAACTTACCCTGAAATTAGCAAAACATTTTCTATGTTTTAGCAGTTGAATGTAAGAGTAGACCCCCCTAAATTAAACATAAGAAAGAAGTCAGAGGTGCTCATCAGAGAACAAACTAACCTTAATAGGGTAGTTCTATGGACATGATAACCCACTCTGAGAGCAACCTCTTTTATCTCACTTGTGCCCTTCACAGGGAGAAATATCTGGTAGTATATCAGTCTGGTCCCACTCAAAAGAGTGACCCAGCCCCAAAATATAAATAAATTAGCATAACATTCATAATTTGTTTTAGCCAATCAGAGGCAGCTGCAACATTGCAGCAACGTATGGGGATCCTGTCTCTGCAGCAAAGCATTATGGCATTTGTAATCAGGCACATATCCATGTAAGAAGGTGCTATGCCTTTTCATATAAGATTGTGCAGCTCATTTCAACTCTCACATTCACTTTGCAGTTTATTCCACCTCGGTGCCTACAACACATTTCTATAGTCTCTAAAGCAAAGGATAACAGAGTTTAAATATAAAATACAATCATAATGCTATAATAAACACTGGCTGCAGTGTGGGTTCAGCCTTGGAGCCCCTTCTAACACTTCTGCTTGAAGTCAATTCCATCAGCTACTGCTGCAAGTTTTATTCATTTGAATTGCTGATGATGGGAGGGGCTTATGGTGTATGGCAGATCTAACGAACCACAGGCTGAGCACAATTAGGTATTAGCTCTCAGCTCTGCAGATTCTCCTACTCTCCAACTGCAATGACATTTCCATATACCTATAATGGCTCTAATGCAAATAATACAGCCCTGCTCAGAGCCATTCTGTGGTAATTGCTACATGTGGCTATGGATCAGATTAAAGGACTACAATAGCCCTATAGTTAAAGATATATTGGTTTGAAGAATTACACTTGAACATGGGAAAATTTAAATCTTAATAGTTTACAGAACATACCTGCCAAACAAGTAGCAGAACAAATATCAGAAAATGGAACCAATAGTGTTTATTTTTTTGCTTTCTAAAAACATTTTAGTCAGTGTCAAGTTTAGTAATGCAAAAGACCATATACAAATTGGATCCCAGTGGCTCTTTTTAAAAGTGAAAATATTTATTTTAGTTTTTTGCCAATTTTTTTTTGCCATTAGACTCACGTTTTGGTAATAATAATACATTACGTAGATCTAGCTCCTAAAAGTTGGTAGAGCATGTGTATATCAGTTGATCACACAAGAACCAACTGATCCATGCTACAGACTGGATGTAGTTTAAATTAGCAATGGAGAGTTGTGTAATGGGTAGTATAATTATTTTTGCTTAAGAAATATCACAATTTAGAATATCAAGAAGGAAAGTGCATCATTCATAGAGATAGATTTTTCAATAGGAAGACCAAGCAGCTGCCAATAGATGTTTCACTTAGAGCAGTGGTAGTCAACCTTGTCCCTACCACCCACTAGTGGGCAATTCAAGCTTTCATGGTGGGCGGCGGGGTAATCGGTGACGAGTGATGTCACACGCCGGATACCTGCAGCACCATGCTTGGCTGGTTGGAGAGCTGGTGAGAGAGGCTAGGGACAGAAGCAGGACCAGATCCCTGACTAGCAAGTGCAGGGCGATACATAGCTAGGGTCATATGATTTATGTAACCAGAAATGAGAGAGGGGAAATTGAGTTACTGCAGCACCGGTGGGTGGCAAGGAAATTTCACCATCAAAAGTGGGCGTAGGTATTAAAAGGTTGATTACCCCTGATTTACAGGAACACATGCCTGGCTAGCCTTTGGATATAGTTATGAAACAAAGGGTCGCAGATTATATATCTGTATTATTTATACCTTTTCCTAAACCTATTATTTTTATAACTTGTCTGCACATGTATGTGTGGTATGAAAGCAATGTCATCATTGGCAGTAAGTGAGGAAAACAGGATTTCAGGTGCCAGGTGCTTTTTTTGGCAAGTCATCGATTTTATCATAGTTTAAATTACATAAAACCTTTCTGTATCATTCCGCTATTACCAAATACCCCTTTAAGTATGTCACAATTATATATTTACTAGCAACTGGCCCGTCAAAAATGATGGCAATAAAATGTGAATCCTGGCAATGCTGTTTGCCACACAATGGGAGCCTCTCCACCTCTACTTTACTGGCACTCATTGCAAGTCTCTCCCTCTGTCTACTTCTTCCCTTGTGTCTTATTCCCCCCCCCTTGTGTTTTTACCCCTGTCCCCCCATGTCACTTGCCCCCTCTCACTCCCCTGTGTCTCTTTTCCCCCTCCCTCATGTCTGTTCCCCCCCATTTCTCTCCCCTGTGTCTCTCCCCCTCCTCTCCCACCCGTGTTTCCCCCCCTGTGTGTTTCCCCCCTCCTCCCCTGTGTCTCTCCCCCTCCTCTCTCCCCCCTCCTTTCACTCCCCTGTGTCTCCCCCTCCTCTCACTCCCCTGTGTCTCCCCCCTCCTCTCACTCCCCTGTGTCTCCCGCTCCTTTGTGTCTCTCCCACTCATTCCCGTGTCTCTCCCCCTCCCCTGTGTGTCTACTTCCTCCTCTCCCACCGTGTCTTTCCCCCATGTCTCTTCCCCCCTCCATTGTGTCTGTCCCCCCCATGTGTGTCTTCCCCCTCCTCTAACTCCCCTTTTTCTCTCCCCCTCCTCTAACTCCCCGGTGCCTCTCCCCCCTCTCACTCCTTTTTGTCTCTCCCCCTCCTCTGTGTCTCCCCCCTCCCCTGTGTGTCTACCCCCCTCCTCTCCTACCAGTGTTTCCCCCCCCCAGGGGGCCTTCCCCCTCCTCTCCCCCCCTCACTCCTTTGTGTCTCCCCCACCTCCTCTCACTCCCCTGTGTCTCCCCCACCTCCTCTCACTCCCCTGTGTCTCCCCCACCTCCTCTCATTCCCCTGTGTCTCCCCCACATCCTCTCACTCCCCTGTGTCTCCCCCACATCCTCTCACTCCCCTGTGTCTCCCCCACCTCCTCTCACTCCCCTGTGTCTCCCCCACCTCCTCTCACTCCCCTGTGTCTCCCCCACCTCCTCTCACTCCCCTGTGTCTCCCCCACCTCCTCTCATTCCCCTTTGTCTCCCACCCCTCCTCCTACCCCCCCCCCCCCGTGTCTCCCCCACCTCCTCTCACTCCCCTGTGTCTCCCCCACATCCTCTCACTCCCCTGTGTCTCCCCCACCTCCTCTCACTCCCCTGTGTCTCCCCCACCTCCTCTCACTCCCCTGTGTCTCCCCCACCTCCTCTCACTCCCCTGTGTCTCCCCCACCTCCTCTCACTCCCCCCTGTCTCCCGCTCCTCTGTGTCTCTCCCCCTCTCATTCCCGTGTCTCTCCCCCTCCCCTGTGTGTCTACCCCCTCCTCTCCCCCCCGTGTCTTTCCCCCATGTCTCTTCCCCCCTCCATTGTGTCTGTCCCCCCCATGTGTGTCTGTCCCCCCCATTTCCCTCCCATGTGTGTCTGTCCCCCCACATCCTCTCACTCCCCTGTGTCTCCCCCGCCTCCTCTCACTCCCCTGTGTCTCCCCCACCTCCTCTCACTCCCCTGTGTCTCCCCCACCTCCTCTCACTCACCTGTGTCTCCCCCACCTCCTCTCACTCACCTGTGTCTCCCCCACCTCCTCTCACTCCCGTGTCTCCCCCACCTCCTCTCACTCCCCTGTGTCTCCCCCACCTCCTCTCACTCCCCTGTCTCCCCCCTCACTCCTTTGTGTCTCCCCCCACCTCTCCCATTTCTTTGTGTCTCCCCCCACCTCTCCCATTTCTTTGTGTCTCTCCCCCCTCCTCTATCTCCATTGTCTTCCCCCCTCCTCTCACTCCCGTGTCTCTCCCCCCCTCCTCTCACTCCCGTGTCTCCCCCCCCCCCTCCTCTCACTCCCGTGTCTCCCCCCCCTCCTCTGTGTCTCTCAACCCTCGCATTCCCGTGTCTCTCCCCCCTCCCCTGTGTGTTTACCCCCCTCCTCTCCCACCCCTGTGCGTCTCCCCCCTCCCCTGGGTGTCTCCCCCATCCCCTGGGTGTCTATCCCCCTCCTCTCCCACCCATGTGCGTTTCCCCACTCCCTTGTGTCTCTTCCCTCCTCCTCTCCCTCCCCTGTGTCTCTTCCACCCTCCTCTCCCTGCCCTGTGTCTTCCCCCTCCTTCCCTGTGTGTCTCCCCCCCTCCTTGCCTGTGTGTCTCCCCCCCTCCTCCTCTCTTTGGAGCGCAATGCACCTGCGTGGGCTGCCACGCAATGCGCATTTGCGGGCCGTTGCGCATTTGCGGGCAGTCGCGCATTTGCGATCGGTCGCGCATTTGCGGGCGGTCGCGCATTTGCGGGCGGTCGCGCATTTGCGGGCGGTCGCGCATTTGCGGGCGGTTGCGCAATGTGCTTGCGCTGCATCTCATAGTGAGGCGAGCCATTAAGGCACTACATTAAGGCGGTCATTGCCTGACTTATTAAATTGCCATTCACCCAATTGAATAGGGCTCTATATAAGCACATAGCATCTTTTTAAAATACGTTTCTAGTTACTGAAGACCTTGCTTTTTCATAGAAGTTCACTAACTGAGGTGGAACGCAAATTTAAGTCGGTTTTTAAGAGTTTCGGCACTCGAAAATCGGCTTATAGAGAAAGAAAAAAAGGCGTCCGAAAAAAATGAAAACGAGGCGTAGCACTTTCACACAGGAACGGACAGGATACAAAATACACTAATACAAAGGACGCCAAATACTTGCGAACCGTGAAGCACACACAAACAACGCAAATGGTGAAGCACACACAAACGACGCTACTTTAAACTCCGAACTTACACATCACAACATTACGCATCTACAGTAGCGCTTTACACATATAAACCAACGGTTTGACCTCGCGCATTCAACCTACTTACTGGGACATTCATAAAACTATCTCCATAGGCCAGCAACAGTCCAACTGGAAAATGAAAAAAGACGGTTAGCTCTGCAGCATATTGATTGATGGATATATGAATTACAAATAGGTAAAGTATATTAATTCATAAAAAAGTCAGTACAGAATTATTTAATTTTTTTGTGGGGGGGGGGGGGGGGTAAGACTTTAATATTTTACTATCCTTACTCTAATTTACATTCAAATTAAAAATAGCTTCTATTACAGCAACCCTTTAAAGATTTATCTTTTGTGGATATTGTACTAAATTGACACTTTTGAATTGTGGTGTTGGACAAAACTGCTTAGAGTCCCTTGAATAGCAAGAAGATCCAATAAGTTAGTACTACAGGAAATTAAGACAAACTGTTCACTGGAAAGTATGATCATGAGGCTGAAGCTAAAATATTTTGTCCTTATCATGAGAAGACAAGATTCCCTGGAGAACACTCTAAAGGCACACGAAGAAGGGGACAGAAGAGGAGGAAATTGATAGATGAGGTCATTGCAGCAATGATCATGAGCTTGATGAGAGACAGTGGCTGACAGATGTGTCTGGAATGCTGAGGTCCAAAGAGAGTTGGCCATGACTGAAAGACTAAAAACAACATTCTCAAAATCAAGTTTTTTTTTTTGTATAGATATACTGTTTTACCTGTAGTACTTAAACTCAGTTTAAGAAATTAGTAAATAAGAAAGCACACTTTAGAAACATTGTTTATTTACACTTAAATCAAATATACAAAATATAAAAAATACTGAACAACAAAAGGAAAAAACAGTGGCAATTGTAACAAACAGTATTTCAAAATACTTTATAAAAAAAACTTATCTAGAAAAAAATATGAAAATACATTTGGTAGAATTAATTCTCTATATTTAAATACAAAAAAAGTATTTACTTTTTTTAAATCTGTTCCCATAACACTTTTAAGAATGTAATACATATTGCTAATGTCATGGACAGTTCTTGTGAGAGTGTGAGAAGCTTCAACTTCAATTTATGTGAATTTTTTAATGTTAAGATCATTTTAAATATGTTTAGATCAAACAATATAAGTAACAAAATACACGTAGTGTATGTCAGTGTGTATGACACATTAAAGGAGCATGGAAGGTTTCCTGTTTTAATATTAAAAGTATTTACTAAGTCTGTATTTGCGTATCTAAACATAATTTTAAAAATCGACAAATGCTTAAAAGCTAAATTTATATCCACTTTAACCTTCTAAATAGTCCCTACAAAGGTCTGTTGATATGTTTGTGACTTGAAATTTGCCACTGCCTGCTGGACAATGCCACCCCTATGACATTATATATATATATATATATATATATATATATATATATATATATATATATATATATATATATATTAGGCGGCGCCTGCTTATATTGCCAATTGGAAAGAACTATGAATACAGAGTAAATTAACTGTAATATAAAACTACAGAAACATCTGAAAGGTTACAATGCATGTAACAAATTATTTCTCAGTTTCCATTTTTATGATTACTATGGATTTTTGCTCGAAATATATGGAAATGTAAACACTCACATTAATCAACTGTGCAATAACATAGCTGCCGATATAAACGTGTTCAGTAGTAATACCTTGAGCAATATCAACATCACATTTATACTTCTCTTTTATTGAATATCAACAAATACCCCATATATGTTCATGCATCGCAAGATGTATGTATTCATACAATGAGAGCGAACCAATTTGCAATGCAATAAAAACTTTTGTTTAATAGAAAAAAATACTGCAGCCCTGACGAATGTACAGCTAAACAAGGAGATGGGTGTTGTATACAGAGGTTGAGCAAACGTTCATGGTTTGCAAAAATTAAGCTTTAGATGTGTTTTCACCCTCCATTCTGTTTACTAATTGTGAGATCTGTGTCCAATGTCTCACTGGTAAAATCCAAGATTAGTCCATTTCCTGCAGAGATTAAAGCGTGTGTGGACTGGTGACGTCATGATCTATAATGTTATTAAGTTATTATTATAAGCTCACAGCATTTTTGCCATGTGTACCTTTCAGGAACAATATAGAGCAGGGGTGGGCAAGTTCGGTCCGGAGGGCCACATACAGAAGCCTGAATTTGAAGATATCCTTTCTGTGCACAGATGAGTCAATCAGCTACTGAACTCACCTATACGCAGCAGGGATATCATCACATCCAGGCATGTGTGTGGCCCTCCAGGACCGGACTTGCCCACCCCCAATATAGAGAGAAGTTCAATACTCATTCACAGAGTAAACGTTCCTCATTTGTGTTCCCATAGGTAGAGCCACTTTAAACTGAAGGACTCACTGAGAAAAATGTGTTGTACAGCTCGTGCCTCCTCACATGACTTTTAAACACTTACTAAATTATATCCCCATGTAAACAATTTTACCCTCGTAACAGACGCCCGTCAGTATAGGCGCAGCTTTCTGGTGTTATAATTAGCCCTAAGAAATAAAATCAGGCATTTCTGAACATTGAATAAATCTAGCTGACGATGTCCCTTCACATTTCATTTCCATAATGCGTCAGTAATTTAATGTCTTCAAAAATTAATTGATATTTGACACCCATATAAAGAAAGGTAGCAATATGAAATGACTTGCATTATAAAAACCCCAACATGTTATTCAACATATGCCTGCTTCATTTTCCTAAGATAACTATTTAAACACTACCATAAACCATAGAAAGAATATGAAATAGATAGCAGTGACTATAAAATGTTTTTTTCTTTCTGATATATACAATATAAAACATTTACAAAATGGCTGCATCCATTGTACCTCTCCCTTGTATTTAAATCAGAAACCTTTCATCTATTAGAGTCTTTGATGCCAGGTTCCTCTGGCCAGCAGTAGCTCGGAGCAGTCTAAAAAACTTAAACACAGAAAGAAAAATATTCATGAATATGGTATTCAAAATGATTTGCAAAGAAACTTATGTTTTTGCGATTTACACAAAACATTTCAAGCTCATTTGGTCATAACCAAGTGGATATATTCTTTTTCCTTTGATTGTTTGTCATGTACATATTTATTTTTATAACTTAACAAAAAGTTCAAGTGCTTAACACTAATGATGCCAATGAAGTAAAAAAACAAAACAAAACAATTATTCTATAATTACAATTAAAACCTGAAAGAAGGACACAAACTATAGGCTATATTTGCGGCCTTCCTTCAGGTTTTAATTGTAATTATAGAATAAAGTTCATATTTATAATTACCCTAATATCTTGATCAAATTTTGGATTTAGCAAAATGATGCTGGAAAGGATTCATTACACTGGAACCTCTATATTCGCAGCACCTATATTAATCAAATTGGCAAAAAAATTATCCAATTTTCACCCAAAAATCTAATATTTGTCGCAAAAATGAATGTGATTCTATAGTTGTCTGATCTGTTGCTGAGGGGCGGACAAATGCTAAATCAATGACAAATATAGAGGTTCCACTGTAAAAAATGTTCTACGATGTTTGTAGGGTTTCGAAAAATACAACCTCAACAGATTTGTTGAAATTTCAGACCCTACAGAATACAAAATAAAATATTTAGGCATATTAAAAAGACAAAGATGTTTATGTGTCACTGTACTGCTCATACAATAGGGATACATTTGTTTATGTAATAACTAATTAGCAACAAAAAATGAGGAAGAAAATCCAAAGATAAGCTTCTCTCCACCTCTTTTAAAGCTATCCAGAATGTATGAGAGAATCTGCTCAAGAAGCTGTCCTGATAGTCTGTATCTTCCTTCTTCCTTACAGCAGCTAAGAAGTCCAGAAATACCAATGCTCAAAAGCTACACTGAATTAACATTTGTTTTTAATACAATGAATCTCCGTTCTATTACCACTATAGTGGCCCTATCACTAACCGAAACGACAGAATTAGCAGCTTTTTTCAGGTAAGCACGTTCAGATACATTGGGATGTTTGATTGTCATGTCAAAACTCTTTTTTTTTTTCTCGAATTTTTTTAATTATTTTTACAAAAGCAAAGCAATAAATAAATTCAATATATAATAACATTGTATAACATGGTAGCTTGAATTTACATAATAATAACAAAGAAAGAAAAATACTAGATCAACACCCCAAGTTCCATACATTCATTCCACATGCATTCACATTCATTCATTGAGCCTCTAGAAATAAATATCGAGCGGACAAAAGAGAGAAGAAATAAAAGAAAAAGAAACAACTAAAATTTCCATTAGATAAAAAAAAAAAAAAAAAACTTAATGGAGGTGACAATTTGGGAGCTAAATGGTTAGAGCCTGAACCCACCTCAGCAGGTATCGTGCTCAGCCATAGGTTGCTTGGGAAGGCCAGTTAATTCCATACAACTTGGAACACACCACTGTAATGTAATCCTGAACACATGTTGGAATACTTTTTGAATTTTTGAAATAGGTGCCATTTCGCAGAAAAAAATATAAATGAAGTTCTGTTTACATGAGTATTAGGCATGCCTCCAGAGAAGATCAGAAAGAGGTGTTAACCCTTCCCAAGTTCATCTGTGCAGGGAAATGACTGCTGAAAACTACTAAATATGTTACTTGTGGGTTAAAGGGTGACTAATTACATTCCTGAAAGCAGTAAAAACATAATGCTTTCTGTTCAGAGAGCGTGGAACGGACGCCGCTGTGGGCAGATGCTGTAAATCACGGAGCAGTCTGCAGTGTGTCTGTACACAAACCTAAGACTGCAAATTTTTAATTGTTCTTAGTTTAATTTAAAAAAAGTAATAGATCACTTTAACATAGAATCTTATGCCTTTTCACACAATGAAGAGCACTTACTCACATGGCCCTTTAATTTCCAAAGTCAAAATACCAAAAATATTCATATGACAAGGGCTCAAATTAAATTTAATACACTGTGTATCAATGCTGTTTATGTAAGATATTTTTCACAGTAGGGAAAAAAAACAAAAACAACTTACCTCATGTTGCAGGTATGTGAGAATGGCAGCCAACACAAAGTTTTGTGAAGTCATATCAACCACAGAGAAAAAGAGGGTATCAAATATGAGAAGAGCTGACTCGTTTCCATAGAAGAGAACGTTGCTGAACAAATAATTCTCATCTGCGGGAAGGGAACACGGCTTTACTATGAATCCCTAGAGCAGGTTACACAAATCTTGACTTTTAAGACAGGATACTTATATGTACATATCCTGTTACGTTACAGAGAGTTATTCAAATAGAAAAAGGTCATACAGAAAAACGGATTACACTGTTATATCACACACAGGAAAAAGAAACAACATGCTTCAGTAGAACAAGTTCACTGTCAAATACTATATTTACTGCATCAGGACAGCTTTGTTATAATATATATATATATATATATATATATATATATATATATACACACACACACACACAGTCGAGTCACATTAATATCCCCAATAACCATCGTGTGCAGCACGGGCAGCAGCTAGACGTCTTGGTAGGGAGTCAATATGCAGGAAGGTTGGCAAGGGTATCTGGAGCAATGCAAACTGCAGTATATGGAGTGGTGGAGGATCCATACAAGTACAGGGGATTTAAAGGCCAGGAAAGTACTGTAAGGTTTGTCGTTCTCCTCCAACCACTCCTGGACAATTATGACTGTATGACATGTTGCATTGTCCTGCTGGAAGATCCCATCTGCTCCAATGAAGACAGTCAACATGTATGGGTGTACTTGATACGCAAGCATAGAAAGACAACCCATTCGTTGAAAGTGCCTTCCAGAGGTATGAGTGGACCCAGACAATGCCAAAAAAACATTTCCCAGACCATAACGTTGCCACCACCAGCTTGTGTTTTCTAACAATGATTGCAGAGTGTTTGTTCTCTGAAGTCCAATTTTGGTACTGTGGTACAAATTAAAGCCATTTCTGTCATTTTAGACACATGTCTAGCATCCTAGTTCGTTTGGATGATGTCTTGCTTAACTGTAGCGTATTGTTTCGCCCTCACACACCTTTGCAGCCGACGTTTACCTCTGATATCAACGGCACGTGGTGCTTCGCAGTTTCCACGCTGTTTATTAGTAATGGAGCCATTTGTCCAGACACGGTACACTTTAACCACAGCAGCATGCGAACCGTTAACAAACCGCACGGTTTCAGAAATACTGCCACACTTGCACGTTTTACCCATGACATAGATGGTTGAAATGTTTGCAGAATTCCTACATGTCACCTTAAATACCCACAAAGCCAGCTCTCGCCAGCTGTCGTTGTCAAAAGTAGGCGGTAGGCATAATAATGTGACTCGAATATGTATATATCAGATTGTGATTAATCTCTTGTGATAGAAATATAAGTTCATTATATTTTATTTTATTAGACCGATTAATTAAAGGTATATGGAAGTTTCCCTGTTTTTACTTTTTTCTATTCTAACACATGCTGCTTATATCAGAAACAACCTTATATTGATTAATTCCATACACATACAGATTTATTTTATGTATATAAAAAAAAAACTTTTCCACACCACCAGAGGGGCCTACATAGGCACCCTGTACTAACAAATAGAAAAACTGCATTCAAGTGTTTTTTTTAACCCTATACTAACCTTCCAGCCAGTAGCAGCACAGTGCAGAGATCTAGAGCAGCATAAATCCCATGTTGCTTTGCTGCAGAGACTGAATTCCCAAAACTGCCTGTGATTGGCCAAAACAAAATTATGGATGTTATGCTAATTGGACTTGGCTTTTCTGGGGTAATCCATCTTACAATCAACTGCCAGAAAACTGAAGACATTTTGAAAACTCTAGGTTAAATTTATTAATGTTTATTTTGGGATTGTTTTTGAACAAAATTGCTTTAATACACTACTGATTCTCCTCTATCAGATGCATTCATAATCGATGAAACTTCTATACACCTTTAACCAAACAAAGTGCATTAATTTAACAATTCAAACTCCTGAAACATGGGTTTGAAAAATTATATGAAATTTAGGAGCCAATAAGACTGTGTTTAGACACCAGGAAGAACTTATCGATAAATAACCATAGAAAACATTAGTGTGCAAAGGCATGGCTCGCTGAATCCTACAATGTATTGCACATGCTTCAGAATGACCTAGCATGAAGTACCATGTAAATCAATTCAGACAAAAAAAAAATTAAATATATCCCTATTTGTTAATCAAAGTCCAATGCACTTTCATAGAAGATGGTCTAGGTAGTTCAAAGGCTTTGGTATATCTTCAAAAGGATATCTAATATTTCTCAAAATGTACTGTTTTTCTCAAGATAACATTTCTTCACAAAGTAGTATGCAGTCCAAAAAAGCTATGTTGTATTCAAAGCTGCAAAAAATATAGCTAGAGTTTGCAAACGAAATAGCAAATATACTGTAAATTAAGCAAATTATCTGTCTGTGACATTGTACAAGACTGATGATTGTTAGTTTATAGTTAGGGTAAAAGTCAGAGAAACTTAAAAGGGCCACTGCAGTGCAACAAGCCTTGTGGATGCCTGAAGAACAAAAGCCTATATTGTCCTAAATGTAGATCAGTTAAGACAATATAAACAGCAGGCTATATACGTTCTTGTTTACACTCCCTTTCAATTTAACAGTAAGATTAAGGTGAATCAAATACATTATTTGCTATCTCTTTGTGTTATAGTTTACTGGTAATTTCTGAAACTAATATGATCTATTTGTCATGCAAAAAAAAAAGAAAAAACACTTTTGTAAGGTATAAAACATGATCTTTTAAATGCTTGAGAAAAAGTATTGCACTTGGGTTGCCCCTAAAATACAGAAGAAAGAGAGAAACAAACCATTATAGAAGATGCTTTTGTCCATTGGCTCCATAAACTCCATGTCAAGAATTCGTTCCAAAAACAGTTTATCTTTCACAAAATAATCCATATCTTTAAAAGCCTAAAATGCAAAAATAAAATTAGATGCAGTACCAGATACCTTAGTTTAGGAATTTCCAGGTAATAGAAAACATATAATATTGAGTACTTATAGGAGGACTAATGTACTAATAGGAGGACTAATGTGTGACTTGTAAAACAAGACATCTATCAACAGTGGATCAAGGTATATCACCGTCTGGTGCATGATGCTGAAATTCCCAATTTCCCACTCCTTCCTAAATTTTCCAGACACAAAAATAGGCAACTAAATCTTAAAATGAGGACATGCGTTTGTGCTTGTTCCTTTATTTAGTTCAAACAATATTTTCTAGCAAAAAACTATTTTAGAGACCTTTAAGACAGGGATAACTTTAACAGGTAGTGTTATGTTTTGATTACAATTTAAGTATACAAATAACTAACTTTTTATTTGCAATAACAGTCAGTATATCCAACAATATTCTATTGTATATTGATGTGCGGATGCTTTCTCCTATTGTAAGCTTAACGGCATTGCACTCTTCAATGGGTTATAATCCCTAAGAGCTTTTCATTCCCAATTGTAGCATTGTTTGAGCTTGGATGAGCATCTCTAGCTAGCAACTGCTATTATTATATGACTAGTAACTTGCCCATCATAAATGAAGGTATTATATGGTATGTTCAATGGTCTGTGCGGTCTGTCTCTCTGTGCATCCTCTCTCTGTATGTGCTTTCTCTCTCTCTCTCTCTTTGTCCTCTGTTTCTCTCTACACTCTGAATGTTCTCTGTGCTCCCTCACATCTCTCTTCTTCCCTCTCTCTCTCTGCCTCCCCTTCCCCACCTCTCCCCCTTTGCCTCGCTCTCTGCCTCCTCTCTCTCTCGCTCTCTGCCTCCTCTCTCTCTCTCGCTCTCTGCCTCCTCTCTCTCTCTCGCTCTCTGCCTCCTCTCTCTCTCTCGCTCTCTGCCTCCTCTCTCTCTCTCGCTCTCTGCCTCCTCTCTCTCTCTCGCTCTCTGCCTCCTCTCTCTCTCTCGCTCTCTGCCTCCTCTCTCTCTCTCGCTCTCTGCCTCCTCTCTCTCTCTCGCTCTCTGCCTCCTCTCTCTCTCTCGCTCTCTGCCTCCTCTCTCTCTCTCGCTCTCTGCCTCCTCTCTCTCTCTCGCTCTCTGCCTCCTCTCTCTCTCTCGCTCTCTGCCTCCTCTCTCTCTCTCGCTCTCTGCCTCCTCTCTCTCTCTCGCTCTCTGCCTCCTCTCTCTCTCTCGCTCTCTGCCTCCTCTCTCTCTCTCGCTCTCTGCCTCCTCTCTCTCTCTCGCTCTCTGCCTCCTCTCTCTCTCTCGCTCTCTGCCTCCTCTCTCTCTCTCGCTCTCTGCCTCCTCTCTCTCTCTCGCTCTCTGCCTCCTCTCTCTCTCTCGCTCTCTGCCTCCTCTCTCTCTCTCGCTCTCTGCCTCCTCTCTCTCTCTCGCTCTCTGCCTCCTCTCTCTCTCTCGCTCTCTGCCTCCTCTCTCTCTCTCGCTCTCTGCCTCCTCTCTCTCTCTCGCTCTCTGCCTCCTCTCTCTCTCTCGCTCTCTGCCTCCTCTCTCTCTCTCGCTCTCTGCCTCCTCTCTCTCTCTCGCTCTCTGCCTCCTCTCTCTCTCTCGCTCTCTGCCTCCTCTCTCTCTCTCGCTCTCTGCCTCCTCTCTCTCTCTCGCTCTCTGCCTCCTCTCTCTCTCTCGCTCTCTGCCTCCTCTCTCTCTCTCGCTCTCTGCCTCCTCTCTCTCTCTCGCTCTCTGCCTCCTCTCTCTCTCTCGCTCTCTGCCTCCTCTCTCTCTCTCGCTCTCTGCCTCCTCTCTCTCTCTCGCTCTCTGCCTCCTCTCTCTCTCTCGCTCTCTGCCTCCTCTCTCTCTCTCGCTCTCTGCCTCCTCTCTCTCTCGCTCTCTGCCTCCTCTCTCTCTCGCTCTCTGCCTCCTCTCTCTCTCGCTCTCTGCCTCCTCTCTCTCTCGCTCTCTGCCTCCTCTCTCTCTCGCTCTCTGCCTCCTCTCTCTCTCGCTCTCTGCCTCCTCTCTCTCTCTCTCTCTGCCTCCTCTCTCTCTCGCTCTCTGCCTCCTCTCTCTCTCGCTCTCTGCCTCCTCTCTCTCTCGCTCTCTGCCTCCTCTCTCTCTCGCTCTCTGCCTCCTCTCTCTCTCGCTCTCTGCCTCCTCTCTCTCTCGCTCTCTGCCTCCTCTCTCTCTCGCTCTCTGCCTCCTCTCTCTCTCGCTCTCTGCCTCCTCTCTCTCTCGCTCTCTGCCTCCTCTCTCTCTCTCGCTCTCTGCCTCCTCTCTCTCTCTCGCTCTCTGCCTCCTCTCTCTCTCTCGCTCTCTGCCTCCTCTCTCTCTCTCGCTCTCTGCCTCCTCTCTCTCTCTCGCTCTCTGCCTCCTCTCTCTCTCTCGCTCTCTGCCTCCTCTCTCTCTCTCGCTCTCTGCCTCCTCTCTCTCTCTCGCTCTCTGCCTCCTCTCTCTCTCTCGCTCTCTGCCTCCTCTCTCTCTCTCGCTCTCTGCCTCCTCTCTCTCTCTCGCTCTCTGCCTCCTCTCTCTCTCGCTCTCTGCCTCCTCTCTCTCTCTGCCTCCTCTCTCTCTCTCTCTCTCTGCCTCCTCTCTCTCTCTGCCTCCTCTCTCTCTCTCTCTCTCTGCCTCCTCTCTCTCTCTGCCTCCTCTCTCTCTCTGCCTCCTCTCTCTCTCTGCCTCCTCTCTCTCTCTGCCTCCTCTCTCTCTCTGCCTCCTCTCTCTCTCTGCCTCCTCTCTCTCTCTGCCTCCTCTCTCTCTCTGCCTCCTCTCTCTCTCTGCCTCCTCTCTCTCTCTCTGCCTCCTCTCTCTCTCTCTGCCTCCTCTCTCTCTCTCTCTCTCTGCCTCCTCTCTCTCTCTCTCTCTCTGCCTCCTCTCTCTGCCTCCTCTCTCTCTCTCTGCCTCCTCTCTCTCTCTCTGCCTCCTCTCTCTCTCTGCCTCCTCTCTCTCTCTCTCTCTGCCTCCTCTCTCTCTCTCTCTCTCTGCCTCCTCTCTCTCTCTCTCTCTCTCTCTGCCTCCTCTCTCTCTCTCTCTCTCTCTCTCTGCCTCCTCTCTCTCTCTCTCTCTCTCTCTCTGCCTCCTCTCTCTCTCTCTCTCTCTGCCTCCTCTCGCTCTCTGCCTCCTCTCTCTCGCTCTCTGCCTCCTCTCTCTCGCTCTCTGCCTCCTCTCTCTCGCTCTCTGCCTCCTCTCTCTCGCTCTCTGCCTCCTCTCTCTCGCTCTCTGCCTCCTCTCTCTCGCTCTCTGCCTCCTCTCTCTCGCTCTCTGCCTCCTCTCTCTCGCTCTCTGCCTCCTCTCTCTCGCTCTCTGCCTCCTCTCTCTCTCGCTCTCTGCCTCCTCTCTCTCTCGCTCTCTGCCTCCTCTCTCTCTCTCTCTCTGCCTCCTCTCTCTCTCTCTCTCTGCCTCCTCTCTCTCTCTCTCTCTGCCTCCTCTCTCTCTCTCTCTGCCTCCTCTCTCTCTCTCTCTCTGCCTCCTCTCTCTCTCTCTCTCTGCCTCCTCTCTCTCTCTCTCTCTGCCTCCTCTCTCTCTCTCTCTCTGCCTCCTCTCTCTCTCTCTCTCTGCCTCCTCTCTCTCTCTCTCTCTGCCTCCTCTCTCTCTCTCTCTCTCTGCCTCCTCTCTCTCTCTCTCTCTCTGCCTCCTCTCTCTCTCTCTCTCTGCCTCCTCTCTCTCTCTCTCTCTGCCTCCTCTCTCTCTCTCTCTCTGCCTCCTCTCTCTCTCGCTCTCTGCCTCCTCTCTCTCGCTCTCTGCCTCCTCTCTCTCGCTCTCTGCCTCCTCTCTCTCGCTCTCTGCCTCCTCTCTCTCGCTCTCTGCCTCCTCTCTCTCGCTCTCTGCCTCCTCTCTCTCTCTCTCTGCCTCCTCTCTCTCTCTCTCTGCCTCCTCTCTCTCTCTCGCTCTCTGCCTCCTCTCTCTCTCTCGCTCTCTGCCTCCTCTCTCTCTCTCGCTCTCTGCCTCCTCTCTCTCTCTCGCTCTCTGCCTCCTCTCTCTCGCTCTCTGCCTCCTCTCTCTCGCTCTCTGCCTCCTCTCTCTCGCTCTCTGCCTCCTCTCTCTCGCTCTCTGCCTCCTCTCACTCTCTCTCTGCCTCCTCTCTCTCTCTGCCTCCTGCCTCCTCTCTCTCTCTCTCTCTGCCTCCTCTCTCTCTCTCTGCCTCCTCTCTCTCTCTCTGCCTCCTCTCTCTCTCTCTGCCTCCTCTCTCTTTATCCCCCTCCCTCTCTCTTTGGCTCCTCTCTGCGTGTGATCAGTTGCACAACTCTACCAGGATGTAGGGCAATCAGCATGTGAGGAATTCCTGCGCAGAACGCAAAATAGATTAAGACATTAACTCAAATTAGGGAACCAAATAGAGGTTCCACTGGGTATACATGTATAATGAGGACACTTTGCAAGTAAGTAGAGATTACAATCACAGAACAGAAAACACAAGTCGCAGTAAAAAATATTCTATAGTGCACATAAAGCTAAGTAGAGGTATACCCCATGTAACACTACTTTTGTGAGCACTGATTCTTTTTCTCTGTAGTTTCCCGCTTAGTGCTTAATCTTGCAATAACGTGTTATTTGAGCGCAAATCCCGTTCAGCCCTTTCATCCCCACTGTCTGAGCGCTATGGTGATAAAATGCAGAATGTTTCAGATAGCTCTCCTGCATACAGGAACACATGTGGAGTGCAAAACGGGGATTGCTCTAGAAGTTTTTAAAATAAGTGCTCTTATGCTTATTTCGATAAAAACATAAATATCACTTGTACTGATCTACATTACATTTTTCTAATCTCATATGAGATAGTAACAAAACAAGTTAAAACTGGGTTTACTTACATGATCAATGAAGGAACTAAGGTATTTATTCATAGTATGGTATGCCTTTGTACTCTGCTCAGAAGAGTTTGAAGATGCCTGTAAAAACCTTGAAGAACCACTCCTCTGGGGGGAAAAAAAAAGACATACATATTTTGAAATACTATAAACACAAACCTAAATGTAAAAAACAAGAGTTATACATATTATATCTACCTTTGTCAAAGTGTCATGAATCCGGTCAAAGTGCATTCTTGTTCTGCTCGAAATTGACATCTGAAAAGTCTGAATATCTGTGTTTGGTTGTAATCCTCTTTGACTACACATGTTTTCCTACAGAGAAGAGAGTGCAAATACAAATAATGCTCACATCACCTAATATACAGCAATAAAAAGTGAGAGCAGCTTTCTCTTTAAAGTAAAATCAAGTTCTTTATTCTGATGTTTGGATCCCATACTCTCAGCTCTGAAAAAACAATTTTGAGTTTACATTTAGCAAAGTAATAGTTCACCTTTACATCAGAATATAAGGGGCTGTATTTCATACTGAACAATATACTATATAATCAAAATGACAAATATTTGTACCAGAAAAATAGTCAATATAAAAACTGTACTTACTGCTTCTCTTTTTAAATTTGTGTTCATTTCTTCCATATTGGTGTCTGCGTGGCCATGCACGGAGCGGCCGTGGACATAATACCCATAGCATCTGTGTGACAAAATGAACACGGAAATCTACAAAGTGAGAATGAATAAACAGGGCTTTACTGGCAGTAATACATCATTATTAAATTATATATGTTCTGTTTTCATATTAAAAGGATATATACTACAATATACAATGCTTTTGCACACTTACTGAAGTATCCTGTCTTTTGGGCATGTTAGAAGCAAAGTACAAAAATACTGAAACTAACTTACTCAATATAGGCGAAGGAGACATGCAGTATATCTTTACATTGATTTTTCAATCCCCAAGAAATAAAGAGGCTGTGTAAAAGTACCCTATATGTCCTTTGGAATCAATGCCTTCTATAATTCAAAGACCAGCTTATTATAAAACTGCATTCTTCTCACCGGAAGGGTAACCATGAGAAGAACCAAGCGAAGCTCATGTACTCACTGCAAGTGTATTTAGAGGGTCTACGGCTTAGACCTGTCAATGTGGAGAACAAATACAGAAAAGGAGTGAGAGATAAGAGAGAGGAGAGAGAAAGGGAGAGTGAAGAAGAGAGACGTGAGAAGAGAGAGAAAGAGAAGGATGAGCAAAGACAGAAAATGAGAGGAAAGGAGAGAGGAAAGGAAAAGAGAGACAGTGGAAAGGCGGAAGAGCAGACAGAAGTAGAGAGAAAAGGATAGCGTTAGGGGAGAAGAGAGTGATAATGGAAAAGAAAGAGAGAAAAGGGGACAGGAGATAGAGGAAATGAGAAGGGCATAGAGAGACAAAGAAGAAAAAAAGAAGAAAATAAATAAAAGAAAATAAAGATTGGACTGAATTATATTTTCATATTCCAATTAATTTTCTATCAACTAAAATATCTACCGTATGTTGCAGTCAACTTCCCAATGAAATTGACTCATACCGTCATTACAGGTAATTAGTATACATATATGAATAGTAGATATTGTGTATTTATTATTTCACTTTGCTACTGAGTTTATATAATAATTAAATTTTATGAATAGTAGATACAGGATTTGAACACTGAATAATTTACTTACTGTAACCTATTTTTTGTTACTGCCATGTGTAATTGTAGGAATTTATACAGTTTAAAATTACACAATATTTGGAGGCTCTGCTCTTTCACTTTAAATGAGACCACTGAAAATAAAATAAATGTACAAAGTAGTAGCTCTAGGAAATATTCTCAAGTGTAAGCAATATAACAAGTACTTTAAGGTAAACAAATACTCATAATGGAGCTGGCTTCCTTCCCAGTGGTGAAGACATTTTAAGAGTTGAGGCTTGGAAGTTTGAAATTACTTTAATTTAATTCTTGTTTCTACAGTCAAATGTTTTCAACATAAAAAATGCTATATTTTAACACAGTACTAATAAAATCAAGAGATTCTGTCGTCTTGAATGAGGTAATCTGTATTTTCACTTAAAGGGATATAGAATCTGTCAATGTTCCTCATCAAACTGGACTTTAAAAACAAAGTGAATAAACTTCCTGAATTTGTAATTTTGGTGCAGATTTCAAAGTTCTATATAGCCCTATTAATCAAACAAATATCCTCTCTCATTGCGGTTATTGATTCTGCAGAATTTCATCACATGCTCCCTGCAAATGTTGACTACTGCAGAGAAGAGAGCAGGTGAGCATTTTGATGGAGCTAAGACCTTGTCACCATCAACTAAACATATCAGAAAGTGCAGTTGTAGTACTGATAACAATCAAAGTATGTAAACAATTTGAGGGCTTAAAAAATAACACTGTAGCATTTAGAAACATTCTAAAACAGTCAATGGTGGCTCAAAGCAACATTTTGCTCATACTTTTTTATAAATGTGTAAGACTGAAATCTAATATGCAATTAACATAAGATTGTGCAAAATGCTGTCAATAAGTAATATTACAGTGCTCAACCCCACTAATGTAAATCCAAGTCCAATGAGAATCCTCAGGGATTCCCTCCGCTCACTCCATGAAGGGAATCCCAGAGGATCTCCTTGCCCACTCACATCTGATCACCCCCTTACCACTCACACCTGATCCAAAATACATATCGCCATGGGGGTCTATTAAGATCTGATGGCACCTAAAAATTAACTCTGTGCCATGGAGGACCTTAAAGGACCCCATGGCACCTTAATGTTAACCTCTCTTTATAGGACCCCTGAGGCATCAAGTGATTAACTAGCAATGAAAGTCCATGCAGGACAATTTTTTTTTAATAGGATATAGGACCTCCATAGCACCCATCCTAAAATGATATGCCATGGAGGCCCTTCATTGGCCCTATCACTAACCCCCTATGCAGGGGGTCCTAGAAGTATCTCTTTGGCTTTACCTCAGTTGATGCCACAGAGGTCTTTAGGGGAACTCTGTGGCAAAGGTTAACTATATGTACCACTGGGGTCTGTTAGGGCCCCCCTATGGTAGGGGTTAACATGTAGGTGCCTTAGTGGTGCTTTCAGGACCTCCATGGCACAGGGTTAATTTTGTAATTCATTTTTAGGTGCCACAGGTGTTTTAATAGACCCCATGGTTATCTCCCCTTCTGGTTCTCTACCCTGTCATGGTGAAGGGGCTTGTATATCTCACTGAATTTATGAGTTATACCAGGGGTAACCAAACTCGGTCCTGGAGGGCAGCACCCAGGCCTGGATTTGATGATTTCCTTTCTGTGCACAGGTGAGTCAATCAGGATGACTGAAGAAGCAATAGTCTCACCTGCTTGCAGCAAGGATATCCACAAATCCAGGCCTGGGTGTAGCCCTCCAGGACCGAGTTTGGTGACCCCTGAGTTATACCATGTAGGGTCACCCAAGAAGGGCAGATCATAGCAGAGATGTCAGGCAAATTGCAGTCCACTGGAGAAGGAACTGGAAACCCATTCCTGTATCTTTACCAAGAAAACACTATAGATGAGCACAACCATAAACACAGAAAGATGTGCCTAGCAAGCTGTGCCCATACGGTCCTAAAATTGGATACGACTGAAGGATTGAACAACAACATGGTTATCTGCATTGGGGATCTGGTGTGAGCTGGGAAGGGGATTATTTTTAAAAAGGCATTTTTCTGCCTTTACAGGTGCTCTTCGGTGCACGTAAATATTTTTCACAAAATCAGTAAGATTACGAGTTGCGAGTCATAAGTATTTTTGCGAGTGCTCAGAAAAGTTCGAACTAAATAGCGACTTTGTGAAAAAGCAAATCATAATATTACTGATGTGTGAAAATTAAATTAATAGGAAAGCAACTCGTAATATTGTGAGTATTGATTGTCCTGGAGCGTTATAAAAGTAGCTCACTCGTAATCATGAGAAAAAGGGTCATTTGAAAAGATAGGTAAAGTTACTGACCACTTTTTAGTGCTGTAACTTTACGAAATAGGAAACTGAATAGGGCCCATATTTCCCTTCATGAACATATTAAGCCTTCCTAAAAACTTCTACAGTTTTACTTCTGCTAAGCGAACGCCACAACTCACCTCTCTGAACAACTACACATTTAAGGTACTTTATTCAACAAAAGGACATGAGTTTAAAAAAAGAAAATACTGTGATACATTTTTATGTGTCCTCTTTCAGAAAAATAGATTTTGGATGAGGGCATTATCTAAAATGTACATAGTGTAAGATTAATTATACCTGTCTTTTATAGAAATAAAGGCTTCTGATAATTCCACATTCAAATTTGAACAAGGGAAACAGATGCTTACAATGAACAAACAGATGTGTTGACACCTATAACCAGATTTACTTACATTACTCATGGAGCATAAATCAACAAACTGTCGTATTTTGTCTTCCACAAATCTTTCATAAATGGCAGAAAAGAAAAGTATCTGGAATAAAGTACAATGTCATAGTTATATGTAAACTGACAGTATGTCAACTATCTTCATCAAATAAAACATTTACATTTTTAGGCTTTACCTGCAAAAAGCCAATTGCCAGCCAAAGTGCAGAAGACACTCCATATCTCAGAATGCGACTACATGGAGCGATGTAGTCCTCATTGTTTCTTGAAAGACTGGAAGATGGATCCATTTTAGCAAGGTTTTGGAAACCTACAATCTGGCAACCAAATAAACAGCAGATATACATAAACTTGCAAATAAAGAATATACTATACACTCCAATGCTCAATTATTTTGCTTCTGCATAAGTGGACTAAGACGAATATGGCTACTCCAGACGACAGCACTATAGATCTATGGAATGAAATGCCAGTGGTCTACAAATCATATTTAAAATTAACAGATAATGATGAAAGAAAACATATGTTGAGCAAAAATAGACATGTCATAGGAAACAAGTCATGAAACTAGTTTTAAATTATAAAAAAAAAAATGTTGATGCTTCTACTCGTCTCTGGAGGCATCCATGACACCTTGGTGAAGTGGGTAGGACCAAATTCCAAAATGTCCAATAATTTACCAGGTTTATGTCCCTTATCCATCCACTGTTTAGTTGATAAAGATTATTAAGTGATAAGGAAGTGCCCAAAGTGCTCTCTCAAAATGGGAAGAGTGAAAGAGAGCGTGCGCGCGCGAGAGAGAGATAGAGATAACGCGCGAGAGAGAGATAACGCGAGAGAGATATAGCGAGATAGAGAGAAAGAGAGAGAGTAGTGTGTGTGTGGGAGAGAGAGAGATTGAGTGGTGATATTATCTCTCCAAGTAGCTACTCCACGGCCTTGATATTCTTAATCTGAGTATACATATCCTCTGCCATTTTGCTAGAAATCTTCTGTATTGTAGGTTTCTGAATTCTCTGTTACTTTCTGCCACTCTAAACCTTTTTGTTTCTTTAGTAACAATAAGTGGCAGTATGCATTTATTTCCCATTTACACACTTTATATTCTGGCATATGTAACGGACAATTTCCAATATGTACGCTTACTCATTTGTTAAGCATACGAGTAAAAACATGTTCCAGCTTCCACTAAATTGGTTGTGCTTTTCTTCTGAGCCACCAAATGTTTGTCAATGTAGAATACAGATAAAAATCCCTGAAATAGGTAATCACTGCTAATAATTATGAATGGACCACTACTGGTCTTTTGTAGATAGCAAGTAGAAGTGTTTTTAAAACAATTCATAAATCAGTGATTTAAAAAAACAGGCACATTATCAGAGCGCTATTCTTTGACTGCAGATGTGCTGTGTTAAAGTGGGGTTTCCTTGGCAACTATCTCTGAATGGAAGGCAGCTTATGAATGATTTTATAGACTTAAGTTTGTCTCAATCTATTTGGGTTGTTTTCGAAGGCCTTTAGACGTATTCCCAGCCAAATCCACCTCTTATCTTGATGACCTTTTACGGATAGAGACCAAATATTCAACTGGGTACGTATATCCCATCATTTGAAAGTAAGTTAATAATTAATTTGAATCCCTATTTTGAATTATGTTAAGTGGGGGATAACGTTAGA
This sequence comes from Discoglossus pictus, assembly GCA_027410445.1. Taxonomy (NCBI): domain Eukaryota; kingdom Metazoa; phylum Chordata; class Amphibia; order Anura; family Alytidae; genus Discoglossus; species Discoglossus pictus. The sequence goes on from CM050166.1 coordinate 63,142,158, forward strand.
GAGTCATAGAAGGATAGTACACTAAGTGAAAAGTGATAAAGAAGAGAAGAAAGGGAAACACCACTTGTAATGTCCAACGCATTAAGTGGCGACTAAAAATGTAAAATCCACTTTACAGTCGCAAGTAATTTTATGCTTTAAAAAAAAAAAAATGCAGAATATATTTTCCCACACACATTAATTATATACAAACACGCACTTCCCCTGCACCTTTCCAAGCGGAAAGTGGCTGCGATGTGACGAGTTAAGTCATCATTAACAGTGGAAGGGTTACCTACTTCATAAGGCCTTTCCATTATGTTGCTTTTTTAAATACATTTCTACACGGCAGCATCTAAATAAAACATACCGTAATTATGATTATATAGTGTGCATACCATACCTCCAAAAAGAAGAGTACAGCAAAAATCTGAAAGAGTGGATTCGTTTTTCGAATTGTTTGGATTTCATTCCACTCATTTGCCACAAAATATGTCCTCCAGATGCTCACTGACCCGGTGCCACTCTTTATCCCACCTTAAGAAAAACAAACAAAAATTACTGTTTTATGATTGATTGATTGATCTTTAAAAACAAAAAAATAAAAATAAAAAAAAACAGTGAAAAAAGTAAAAAAGCAGTCCTCAAAATATGATGAAGTTATAGATCTGTGAACATATCAGTATGTATTTGTAAAATTTGCTTTAATCAAACAGTTGTTTGTGATAATTAGATTCTGTTTCTGCATAATTCCACGACTCTTATGAAATTGACCACAGTCTGCTACAAATCTAATTATAGCAAATGGTACCAGAAATAAATAGCTAGACAATACAGAATGAGCATATATTGCTATTATATTTTATTTCCAAAAGCTGAAGTAAATGTCACATTGATGTATGGAATAATATACAGCGGAAAGACAGTAACCGCAGGTATATACAAAATGCTGATGATATAGCTAACCCATATAGCCTGACTTATAGATGTCTTAATGGCAACATCATCATCATAATAATAACAATAACAACATATAAAATAAACACTGCCTTTACATATTTAACTTAAGTAAGCAATATTTCTTTACTGAAAGGTTCCATTTCCTTTACTAAGCTTATTCATGCTGCTGTGTCAGAAGGACATGTGCTTGTAAACTAATGAGATCTCCATTAAAACTAAGGAAAGCACTGGTACTTTTGGCCTCCATTTATCCAGAATCTTTAATGCATTCAAGGTCTCCTCTCATCTGATGAAGTTGCTCATCAAAAACCAAAATGGTAGACTACACTGCAGCAAAATTACACATAAAAACGTAATAAATTAAAAGGATGAATATTTTTACCTTCTAAAAACAATTGACCCATTATCAGGAGTAGCTCTTTAAAAGAGTATATTTTAAATATAGATCTGCAGTGGCATTTAAATCATTATTTATACAGTGACACATGACAACACCATTATCGGACATTTTAAGGACACAATATGATTGTTACATAATTTAATTTTAACTGTTTTCAGTACCACTTCGTTATTTTTTTACAGATTATCAGCCTTATTAAATTGCGATTCGGCCAACTGAATAGGGCTCTATTTAAGCACATAACATATTTTTTTACAGAAGCTTTTAGTTAGTAAAGATCTTGCTTTTGGATAGAAGTTTACTAACTAAAAACTTCTGTAAAAAAAATATGCTTATATAGAGCTTTATTCAATTGGCAGATTCACAGTTTAATAAATCTCTAAGCCAGCCGTTTCCATGGACTAACAATTCCTGTGTTTCATAGCATACTGCCATGAGCGGCCATGAACCAAAGTTGCTCAGACAAATAAAAGTCATGTGACTAAGTGTCCTTGTACGTCCGTCTGGCTGGCATATCTTCAATAACAATTAAGCTCCCCTCTCAACCACATACTAAGCTACAGAAACACTGTAGTGCTCATACAATAAGGTTTCAGTTGTTAATTTGATAAGTGATTATCAATAAAATCAGCATTTAAAGAAATAAATTAAATATAGCGTTTAAAATTTATATTTAAAGTTCAGTGCTTAAAAAGATATGTTTCTCTAGATTAGGTGATCGGTGGGTGGGAAAGGGTCTTCCCAGGAGGCTGTCCTTAAACTGGTTGGCTCAGGGCAGTCACCACTACAGGCAGCGTTAGGAAGAAGCTCTGCTAGACCCAAAAACACTAAAGTTCAAAGTTTCAAACACTGATTTTATTGCTAATCAGTTACAAAATAAACAAATAACACCCTATTTTAGTGCTACAGTGGCCATTTAATGCTTCTTTATATTACCACTTTATTCTGCAACTGCCTCTGTAGCCCTACTCATTTCCAATGCGTTGATTGCACTTAGTAGTCTTGGATTCTTTGACTTAATTATGGCTTGAGGAGATGGCTCAACAATCAGACATACACTAGACAAATGCTGTGGGATTCAACAAAGTGGCATGTGTCTGATTTTATTAAATTAATACTCAATATAAAATTATGTTAAAATAATCTACAAAAATTTTAGCAAAGTGAATATTCTTCAGACATAGAACAAGAAAAAGCACGGAAAACGTGTAAGTCTTTTAAATATAATACAATAAAGTGATTTGTGCCAAGAAAGTGTTATACCTGGCTACCATCAGTTACTTAAGATAGTATAGTGTTTTACCACATATTTGGGTTATTTTCTTTCTTGCATTTGAGTGATGGTCTGATGATCTCCCAGTGTCCAACCATTTACAAACAGATATTCTTGTAAAGTGGCATATCTTGTGATTTTTCTAATATAAACACTTAACTATTAAATACAAGTCATTGAGCAACCATTTGTTTGTCTTTTGTTTTGTTTTTTAGGGAATGACAGATTCCTTTTAGCACAACTTATAACAACCCACAAGGCTTGATGTCTGAATCAATTAGTATAATATATTAGATGCCACATAGATGCCTTGTATGCAGTAACTTCAAGTGTAATATTAGAATATCATCATATTTGACTCACCTTCAGATTTCAGTCCTCTGCCTTTGGGTCTCTCCCAGTCAATAAAGAATATGTCTATTGTAAGTTGTGTGATGAGTTTGTGTAGAAACTCAATAGCCTGAAATCAAAATACTATCTTAAAATGTATAGTAGAACTGCCTGGCATAACACAAATGCAAACAGGTTATACGTGAATACAAACTGAAAATAAATTAATAGGAGGAAGCAGCCATCTCCTACTATCTATTTTGACAGACAATCTATTTCACTTGAAGGGGCCCATATATGTTGTAGGGGATGGTAACACAGAAACAGATTATTTTTTTCCCACCATAATAAGCCAACGCACAAAGCTAAAAGTGTAAATATAATTTAGAAAAAAAAGTGGTTACACTATACAGGTAACTATAGTAACATATTTGTGGGTTGCAATGTCATTTTAATAAGTGAAAGTAAATACAATTTTGGCTGAATAAAGCAAATTAAGAAATAAAGGAGAAAATAAGCACAATGAACGGTTTTAATAAGGTATATAATAATTATCAATGATATACAAGGAAAACATGTAAATACAATGACCTCCAAAGAAGCTAAAATATGTACCTTAAGTCCAAAAGCACATACTACATAAGTAACAAAGTTCTTTTCTTCTATAGGTAAAGGTAGCAGAACTGAGACATACTGCTGTCCCTGCAAAGAAAGAAAATACTTGAATCATTTCATGATCTATTGGTAAAAGATGTTTTCAGTAACAAGTAAATAAAGTTATTACAGCATAGCAGATAAGTTATGTATTTGCCTTAAATGGATGCAATCAAGTAATAAAGGTAAGTAAACGAAGATTTAAATATTTTACTTGCTCTTAAAAAGCACGTGTGGTAACTTACCTTTCAAGGTTCATGTTTCACACGGTCAAGGCCGTTTCACAGCAGCTAGTCAATCGTTTTTTAGGCAGTTTTATTTAAAAAATCTTTTATAAACCACTATGGCTCCTAGGAATTACAGGGCGACGTCTACATTTTACTGTACATAGACATGTTTGTAACTATTGTGGCGATTGTAAGAAATGTAAAACTAGCTTAGGGGCCCATCATTAAATGGTGGTTGAATAGATCATATATATATATATATATATATATATATATATATATATATATATATATATATATATATGACATATTATACTGTGTATGTTTTCAAATGTGATAGCAGAAAGATGTATATTGAATGCCACAAACTGGAGCAGCTGGATATAATTGTTAAATGAAGAGACTTTTTATGATAACCAGGTATTGAATCATTATCAGTCTCTGGTAAAGATGTCAGAACTACAAATTACAAAATAAAACATTTGCTCTTAAGTGTCTCTATGCTGATATCTCATACAGCTCTAATGTTGTTAGTTATATACTTCACAAACTACAGCGGTCCCTTAAATTACCCAACAGACTTTAGGGAGTCAAGGAGAAGAAAAAAACAAAAAAACAAATGTGTTTTCTGATAAAATGATATATAATTACCTTGAATAAAATGAGCCAGTACAGTCCAGTGCCTACAGTCACAGCAAAGAAAACATTGGCTAAAACCCCAGCGTAAAATATCAAGAATTGTATCACGGTCTGAAAAAGAAATCATATATCACTAGGAGTGGTTTATTATCACTGCAACAGAATAATAGGACATTTGTATAAGTAAGCCTTGTAAACTGGAACATTGTTTTGCCTGCTAAATGGTAAAAACATAATTTTAAATGTAATTTCTAATACAGTAACAGAAAATATCTGTAGAGTCCTACCCAAACTGCCATTAGTATATATAACTGGGTACCTACACAACATGCTGTCTGCAAGGGATTCAGGTATGTGCTGAAAAACAATAAGTGCATCCTCTTCTGTTCTACAATACTACAAATGAGCCAGATTATAGCAAATGGTACAGAATGAGCATATATTGCTATTCTCCTATTTCCAGATCTGTATAAAATGTCACATGTCTTTATGGTGTAGTACACTGCAGATATATACTGAATAGTGATCATATAGCCTTCAATCTAGAGCCGCCCAAGGTACTAGTTAGGAGAAGTGAAGTAGCATTTTGTACAGCATCTACAGTCCTTTCATTTAGCTTGGAACCACTGAAATCCAAACGTTTACAGCATTCATTTATAGATCATTATCATTTTAAACATTACATTAACAGAGAAACAATTGACCTATAGTGTCTAAAAAAAATATTTTCTCCTCTTCTATCCTGATGTTATCGGGAAACAGAGGGGCAGTGAGCCTTATGGGCGTATGAACTGCGACATATTGTGCTTTTGTATCCCACTAGATTTAATGTAAATTGGACAAAAAAAAATACAATTAACAGGGTCTCCATGGGTCGTTGTTTACATTTCCTCTTAACTTACTGGTAAGATATTAATGAAACAGTTATTTTACCATCTGTTTTTATATGCAAGACAAAGTTTTGGACTACAGTGGAACTTTACGTGGGGATGGCAGCATTTAGTAGACTAAAAATACAAGAGATCATGTCTTCAAAATAGTTAGGGATGGGAAAAAATGGGAGGGTGGGCTCTTTCCTGTTGGGTGGCCGGAAGCAGTGTTGGTAGAAACCCTGCAAGGGGGAGCTAGATGGCGCTTTGGACATTTTACCCAATTTCTAACCTTAAACTGTTTCATAGGGTGAGGGGTTAGGTGAGTTACATTTTAGATGAAATTCAGTCAAATTGGCAGTAAAGTCTCGGCATCACTATCTAGCGGCCGCTCGTCGCCACTGCTGCCGTCACTGCTAGCGGCCACCCAAAGTCTCGGCAGTGCCATATATCGACCATTTGTCGCCACTGCTACTGCCACACAACCGGAAAGGTCCGGAGGGTGTTTTCTTCATGCGGGGGGCACTCCCAAAATGTTTAGTTTTTGTTCTTTACCTTTGAGTTTGCATAATTTCTAGTTTTCTGGCAGTTGGTTTTGAGGAGGAATGCCCCTGAAGATCCAAATGAAATTATCATAAAGTTCATAATTTGTTGTAGCCAATAAGATACAGTTATAAGATTGTAGCAGTATGGGAAATCAGTCCCTGCAGCAAAGCATCATAGGATTTGTAGGGATTTTTTCCTCTGTCTCCACCCTTGAATGATGCTACTGCTCTGAATCTCTGCACTGTGTTGCTACTTGCTGTAAGGTTAGTTAGGGTTAAAAAAACATACCCAAATGCAGCGTTTTTATTGTTAGGTACCAGGCGCCTATGTAAGCACCTCTGGGGTTGTGGAAACCAATTTTTTTTTAAAAATAAAATAAAAATTGGTATGTGCATAGAATGACTCAATGTCTCTGATATAAGTTGTATGTGTTAAATTAGAAAAAGTTTAAAACAGGCAAACTTCCATATACCTTTAAACAAATACTTCTAGATGCAAGGTAAGACAAAGGAAAATATCTTATATATTGGATAGCAGGAGACTTGCAGGAGACTTGCGCAATGGTAACTGAACTTTTGATTTTGCCTCCAAATTAGATGTAGTGAATCTTAACAGTACAAGATCAGATATCTTCAGTGTGACTGTAATGAAGGAAGCTAAAGAAAATAAATATTGCATATTTTTCCCCCCAAAACGTGCAACAGTTTCCTTCTGTGACTTTGAATTTTCTCCTCTTAAACCAGATGTAAGATTTCTTTACAATTTGGACGTAATTAACATGAGCACTTATTTACAGGGGGCTACAGTTAAGTATAAATGGTTCCAAAAGGCACTTGCAGAGCGGTAGGAAAATAACTTTAGTAAATAGAAGGAGACCACTCCTCTACAGGCAGACCCTGCTTAACACCGATTTACTATAAAGCTGTTGTTGCCGGACACATCCCCAAGTAACACGGATTTGATGCTTCTGCATCATCCAAAACAACAAGCCATGAAACTAAATTTTAAAAATCGAGTTTGCCTGTGATTTTTTTATATTTTATAATTGACCTGTTTAACACTGTTTTGTTTAGTTCTTGGTCTTCCAGGAACACATCTACAGCGTTAAAAGGGCTATGTCTGTATTTATATCCAGGTATACCCTGCTTAACGCTACCCCTTTTTGCGCTCTTTTGCAATAACGCTATTTTACCCGTAATTACCTGTATAACACACTGCCTTGCTATAATGCTGTTTTTGCAGCCAAACCCCTTTTAACGCTCGGATTCTCAAAAAAAAAAAACAACTAAAACAAAAACAAAGTTTAAATTTTAATTGCAATTGTGTATTTTTTTCATGAGTTCCCCTATCTCTATCTTCCCCATGTTAAACTGCCCCGTTTAGAGCTGTTTCACTTAGCACTCCTATTGCTTGGAACCTATCTACAGCGTTAAACGAGGTATAGCTGTATTTATTATTATTATCGTTTATTTATAACGCGCCAACATATTCCGTAGCGCTTATTTAGATCTCTAGATTGTGAGCTCTTCTCAGCTCTGTTGCATAAAACTGTCCATTGGTATATTGTATTTATTATATTTGTATTACTGCATGACTTATAAACAAGTTTACCTGTGCAATTTGTTTACCATTTCTATTCTACTTTACTGTACCCCTTGTAAATAGCACCAAAGAAATTGTTATCACTTTATAAATAAACTTTATATATATATATATATATATATATATATATATATATATATATATATATATATATATATATATATATATATATATATAAAAGACGATTGTGGAGTAAATCCAAAGTATGTAAATATATAGAGGAATGGACAGTCTGAATGAGCCTTTTGGTTCAAGTATTTAAAAATAAAATCATAATATATCATCATTTTGTGCGGCAAAGGATGCTCAGTATAGTGATTTTGTGCTCTCTACCGGCAAAGTAAATCTGCATTTCTTCATTGGTATGGTACGATAGATGACAATTAACACAATTCAAACCTGTAAGTCAATAAACTGGCTGCCAATTCTTCTTTTCCATGCTGCAGTCTTCAGAAGTGTCCATAGAACGGCTAGTCCTCCAAGCACTCCTACTGCAACCTGCAGTATCAGAAATTGATCATTCATATGCATTGATGTATTTAGGTTTTTTGCTGGCCTAGGCCAGTCAGACTTGAGCAACCCCCCACGTCCCACTCCTTTCCATAACTGATCACATGGCTAGAAAGGCAAAAACATGCACAAGCAGTAATAGGTGACTTACTTCTGTCTGGATGAGCGCATCTGATTGTCTCATTTCATAATTGACTGCAAAAAAAACCTTCAAGAGAAAGATAAGGTCAGTAAGTGAAACTAAGCTGAAGATTTTACCATGAAATAGATAGGACCTGGAATACTAAAGATCTTATTTATCTACACTTATTTTCCGTTTGCCAGTCTATACAGAGTCGCTTACTTAGTTTGTTAAAATATACATTAGCACACTATAAAAAATAAATAAAAAAAAACTGTACTTTTTTTTAAATTCCCTGTAACTTCCATTTGCAGCTCTGATCAAGCAGTAGTTGTCCACCTTTGCTTTAGGAGGCTTATGTGTACATTATGTTGGTATTTGCATGGCTGTGCTAAGAGTTGTTTCTGATCTCACTCACAGAGCCTGGAAAAATAGTGGGTACACACCCATAATGTACAAAGAAACCTCCTGGAGTGACTCGACAGCAAAGGAGGAATGTGCTTGATCAGAGTTGAAAATGGAATCACATGGAAAAAAAATTAAAACTTTTTTTAAATTAACTAAAGATTTTTTAATAATATACTACATTTTCATTCTATACTGCCTACAAGAAAAATAAAACTCTTTAATACTCGGGTATATGAAGGCATTATAGCTGCTCTTTAATTTGTGGCATCTATTTTAATATTATTCTCTGCACTGACATCACCTATAAAAGGTTACTTATTATCTACCATTTATTATGATGTTTCATTGTGGGTAATGGGGCTTTGCCATTCTGTGAAGCTATGGTTACAAACACTGTATACTAATATGGCCATAAAACACCCTCATATCTTTCAGCAATGTGAGAATGTGACCACCCAATTAACTTATAGCAAACATAAGCTAGTACACCCAATAATGAAACAGCTACAGGTTCAACGTATAAACAAAGAAAACGGCCAATGATCTCCTCTAGTCATCAGTTTAAGCGAATCCTAACCAGTGGGTTTATTCTATTTAACAAACTTACCTTCACAGTCTGGCTGTCTGGATTATGCACTTGAACATCAGTGTATTCAACTGTAATCACTGGTGGGTAAATTGTTCCTTTGTAAGTATTTGGCACAAGACTGATACTGGGGAAAAATAATACATTCCATTAATCGAATAACATTTTTAAGCATATTTTTAAGCAATGAGGCACAATTCAGAACTTTACTTGTGTTTTCAAATGGAATAACAAGCACCTTAGCAGTCAAATATTTTTTTTTCCTGTTTGTATTTTCAAAGTTTTACCTGCTCAACCCAAGACAGTCTGAAAATTCTTGCAGATTATTGCCAGTAAATTCTGATTCCACATTGGTTCACTAAAACTATGGCCTTTAGTGTAAAGTCACTTGGGGAAAAAAAGACTCAGACCCCAGGGAGTAACAAAACGCAATAGATAAATTACTCCCTGGGGTTTGATCATGCCCAACCGTTGAAGAAAAACACTTTCACTGGCTCGCCCCCACCCTCAGAAGAATAAGATAGGACACGAAAACTCGTCTGTAATTCATCTCAAGAACTCTTCCACATACTATCTTTTTATATAGTTTTTACAAGGTTTTGCAAACAATATAGCTAATCAGTTAACTCCTTGTGAGACCGGATGTTATTACAATATTGAATTCCTTCTTGTAATAAAAAACACAAGGCCTACATATTTTCACCTTTGACCAAATAATCAAATGCTTCATCTCTACTCAAATATACACATTAATTGTTTAATTGTATTCTTATTTCTTCTAGGAATAAAGTTTGTAAAAAGCCTTGAAGTAAAAGCCTGAAATAATGATTCTTCAGGATTAACTCCTTCTTAGGTTTACAATTACTAAGGTTGGCAATTACTATTTTCTTATTTACTTATATCTACTTATAATGAATAGATATTCAACTTTAACACAATCTTTTTTTTCACATGGTTTTACATTGAAGACCAATTATATGCAGATCCCTAGGGGTAATCAGTAATTACTGGCAATAAAGACTGCCATTAGTGAGAAATATCAAAATCTAGTGCGTGGATCTGAAATGCTGATTGATAGGTAAAAAAAAATACTAATTCCAATGTATGTTTACTGTAGGAAAATGCATTTTATGTAACATTCGGTTTTAAATCATAACATATTTGGAACCTTTCCTGTGCCACTATAACAGCATGGCAGTTGCACCACCCACCTAAACAAACCCACTTTGTCATTGTGTGCAGCCCGTCCTCTAATCTGTTAATTCATGACATGTATATATGTCTTACTAGTTTGTGATAATTACTTCTCATTTAAAAAAAACCTTAGAGAACCCCCTGACTTAACATATGGGTTATTATCACTAACATAGTTTGTAAAGTGTGCGTAACGCTCCAGTGGGGGCGCATGAACACTTCAGAAACGATGTGTACGGATTTCCCGCAGTGCGCACCGCTGGCTGCGCATGTGCAATCTCAACAGAGAGAGGGAAATAGGGAAAGAGACATATGGGAAGGGAGGAGGGGGAAGAGACACAGAAGAAAGGGGAAAGAGACAAAGGGGGAAAAAGACACAGGGGAGAGAGAGACACATGGGGGGGGGGAGACACATGGAGGTAGAGGGCAGGGTGGGGAAGAGACACGTGTAATATTATACCATAATATATGACGGGTAAATGACTAGTTTTAAATAAACATTCAAGACTGCAGTGGCCTCCAGATCATTTAGGGATTTATTAAAAAGCATAGATTATTAAGAGCAGAAGTCTCAGTAACATTACCTTATTGTAATCTTGCTAGCAACCCTTACTACTCTTGGAAGGTTAGAAAGAGAATTCTCTCGACCGCTGACAGTATCTACCAGGAACAGCCGACGAGTCAAAAGCCAGTTGTTAACATTGTTTTCTAAATGATAAAAAACATATTGATAGTATTTGAATATGCAATTAAACTGTAATTAAAGGCTTATCTTATGATTTTCTGATATTATTAATTACCCTCTGTGCAAGCTGTGCATTCCTTTGATGCCTGTAACAGTTGTCTTATAGTTACTTCTGTGCCACCTCTATCAGAAGTGACTGTTTATGCAAGTAATGAGCATATCATTTGTGTATATCACAAGGTACTGTAGTCTGTACATAGAGCAATGCAGAACATGACAACAGAAAATAATATTTTGCCTATTTAATCATTTTAAAACCTATCCCAAGCAATTTTGAATTCCATTTGAGAAACAGCATTTTTATGGACCACTTTTGGTTTCCTTTGGCAATAAGCTTTTTTTATTCTCTTATCACATATGATTGTTCTTAAAACCCTTTAGACATGTCTCTAAGACAACTAATGACTTTATCAGGGTGGAGGTAAATACTCAACTGGAGGCAGACACTGCTAAATTTGTAAATAAAATAAAAAATTGGACATTGCCATTATAAATTATTAAATAGGTTCGTTAATACTTCAGGGAATCTCTCCTCTGAATTTATCATCAGCTCATTTTTCTTTGATCAGAGACACTTGGAATTTTACAAAAATATGTAGTGGTTAAACATTTAAATGTATTCAAGTTAAAATATTTGAAAATAAAAGTGATTTAAAGGACAGATTTAGTTTACGAGACACACTCCATGTTTAAGAAGGATTTTTAAAACTGACAGCATTAGCAACTGTGTAAAACATACATTTTAGCTGCCTGTACAAGTGTATAGCGACTTTTTATACTTCTTATCCAGTATATGAGGAGCAAAGAAGGATTTGCCCGTTTGCAAACATAGGCCCTCATTCTATTATCGGCCGTAAATCGGCCGCAAAGCTGCAATTCCTTGCGGGGCTCCCGTTAGCTTGTAATTCAAATATACGGCCCCGCAAGGATCTCCCCTTACGGCCGGCCGTATATCTTGCAATCGGCCGTAAGCTCAGAAATCTTTAAAAGCAAAAATAAATTCAAGACGGCACTGTAAAGCTCTGTAAATGCTAGGGATCATAATAGGGGAACAGGAGGATTAATAGCAACCCCCTCTCAAGCTTGCACATCAGCCCAAATGCGAGATTTAATTAACTGTTTATTTTCCGGCCGCAGCGTGGGCGGGTCTGAGGTGCTCCAAGCACTCTGGACTTTTTACATGGATATGTGACATACATTTAAAAAAAAAATATTTACGGATTTGAGTGTAGGGGAATGTTGTGCTATGAATGCTAACACCTACAATCACGTTATAGTCTCCTCAGAGTGCAGGATGGCTTTATTATGGCTTTATTATGTGCTTAATTGTGTGCCTGCGGGACCTTTTTGCGGCAAGTAAGCTGCGGCTCGGTTTTAGCCTTGCAGAGAGGGTTCCCGGAGCAATTGAATAGCAACCAGGATTTTCTTGCGACCGTTTAAGATCAAAGGCTTTCCTACGGCGCGTGCGGCCGCAAGGGATAACAAGGCGCCGGCCGCAAGCCTGCCGGAATCCCCGGCCGGAAGGGAATAGAATAGCAGAATAGCTTGCGGCCCCGCATCTCCTACGGCCGATAATAGAATGAGGCCCATATAGTTTAGTACTTTTTCAGCACAAATATGCTGTTTTAAAGTTTGTTCACATGTCTATTGATGCATATTTTTGAGAAAACTTGTGATTTTTTTTTCCTGTAACTGTATCTAGTGATCAATGGTTCCCAATATCAGGACAGGATTTCAAGATATATTCACTTGAGTAGAGGTGTTGCACTTAATGGTCCATTGTTCTGAATTTGCTACCAGCTGCAAAGCAGCAATATCCAAAAATGCAGTCATATTGGGGTGACCCGAATACTGGAGATTGCAATCTGTGATCTTCACCTGGCCGAAAACAGGAAATTTCAGAGAAAACAAAATCTCTAAAAATAATTGTTTGAATTTAGTATAAATATTATTCATATATTTCTGGTATTTAGTACTTATATCTAAAGAGGAAATATCCTGTAACATTGGACTCCTTGAATATAACTTTTTTCTCTTAAATTTATTTTAATATTATATCTGGTATATATATTTTCTTATCTCTGGTTCTTTGGCTAAAAGTAGTTTTGCTCACATCACTTACCTTGATTCACAAACAGCTCGTTGTACTGTAGATTTAAATTTAAGACTGGAATGGGCCAAAGATTCTGCTGCCCGTCACTCCCTGGGTGTGTTAGATACACATCATAAAAAACTGGTTCAGGGTAGTCCTCTAATATCTTGGACAGTGCAATTTCACACTGTAAAACAAAACCGGAAATATTAAGGCAAAAATGTAAAAGATTAAAGGCATATCTAAGTTTGCCTGTTTTCACCTTTTTCTAATCTAACACAAGCTGCTTATATCAGACACACATTACATGGAGTCATTTTATACACATACAGATTTATTTTATTTGAAAATAAAATGTATTTTCCACACCCCCGAGCTGCTTACATAGGCACCTGATACCTACCAATAAAAACGCTGCATTCAAATACAGATTTTAACCTTTTACTAATCTTCAAGCCAGCAGCAGCTCAATGCAGGGATCTATAGATCAGTGTATGACTCTTCCAGTTTTCTTCTACAGGGGAACTGAAAAAAAAAGCTAAGTAAGAGGTGCTTATCAGAGAATGAACCAACCTTAATAGGTTAGTTCTATAGCCATGATAAGCCACTCTGAGAGCAACCTCTTTTAGCTCACTTGTGCCCTTTACAGGGAGAAATATCCTGTGGTATATCAGTCTGGTCCCACTCAAAAGAGTGACCCAGCCCCGAAATACCAGGCAATTCTACCCTGAACAGGAGAAACAGCAAACCCCAGACGCGTTTCGGCCTTTATGGGCCTCGTCAGTGAGGTGCAGCTGAACTCCCTAAAGCACAGTGAGCAAGGGGTCCACGTCTGGAGTCCCCTATTACCCTTAGGGAGACTAAACCCTAAGCGTAGTATGCATAAACAAAAAAAAAAAGGTAAGTCCGAGGTGCTCACCCGAGAACGAACCAACCTTAATAGGTTAGTTCTATAGCCACGATAAGCCACTCTGAGCGCAACATCTTTTAGCTCACTTACAGGGGCCTGCACATCTCATGATTCCTTCCGACACAAACTGCCATTACTGATTGTTACATTGTATTAAAATGTATAGCCAGAGACGGAGCAAGACACCAGGGCCTGGCTCTGTGGGGCCCAGCTAAACCTGTCATGGCCTCCCTGCGTCACCCAAGGCCCTCAACATTACTCCCCCCCCCGTGTCTGCAAGTGCCCAAGTGCAGCCTCTATAAGTGCCAATCTACATCCAGTATGTATCTGTAGGCCACTGTGCATCCTGTGTCTGTAAGAGCCAATGTGCATCCTGTGCATGTAAGAATGTAAGAGCCAATGTGCAGCCTGTGCCTATAAGAACCAACGTTCCAAGCAATAACCTCTCTCCTCCTTCTCCGCTACATCACCACCATCCCATTGGGCCCTCAACTCCTCTCCGTAAAGTTCAAGTGAAGTTAAATTATATGTTATTGGATGCAATTATTATTTTTTATTTATACCTGTTTAATTTTAAGGTTTTGTATAAAAAAAAAAAACAAGATTTGATTTTGTTAAAGAACAATAGTGAGTTTGTTAATGTTGATTTTGTCATGCAAAGAAATGCTTTCATACACTTCTGATTCTCCTTTATCAAAAGCATTCATAATCCAGGAAAATTAGATATGCCTTTTGTGTTTTTCTATATGGTCTTTTGAATAACTAAACTTGATAACAGGTACAAATATTTTTGGCGTGGCATTGTAAACTAATGTGCTCTACATTAGCCCTGCTGAAAACACTGGGGGGGTTTAGCTGCTTCCTTCCCATATGATAATGTAATTGCTTTTATACATTCAAATAAAATGCTGTGGCTAGGTTCAATGACCCTTTACATGGATGAATGTTTCCCAGTACATCACAAAATGTTCATGTCACAAAATGTTCATGTTTTATTACAATATTCTAGCAAAAATGTCTAATATATATATATATATATATATATATATATATATATATATGCAATTTTCCAATATGTTGTGATTTATTTTTTATTTTGTTTTACCCATATATAATTTTAGTTTTTGACATATCACCTTTTGTTCATATGTTGTTCCAAAAGAAAAAGCAGCATCCAACCTGGAGTCAATGTCAGGACAAAGCTAAAAAGGAAACAAAAATAGCAGAGAACAGTGGTAAAATATGTTTGAATTATTACAATATATATATATATGTGTTTAAACTTCTTATAATGCCCTAAATACTACAATCCGTGGCAAAGTATTTTTTTTTAGATATGGAAATGTGTCATATTAAAGCAATACTGGGTCCTTTCCTTTTATAGTCGCGCGCCATATAGGCTTTAGATAGTGGTAATGCAGTGTAGTTAAATCACATATAATAGTTGTGGTAAGTTACAAATGTTGGTCACGCAAGAGTTTGAAAACGGCTGGCAATGAGCACGAAAGGAGCTCACTGGCAGGCCTACGATGAGCGCAAGACTTTGAAAATGGCTGGGAATGAGCACTAAAGGCGATCATTGCCAGGCACTTGATGAGCGCGAGGCATCAAGTAACACTTTGAAAATATTCGATTTTAAACGGCCACCATTTTTTTCAACCCTGTATCTCTGAAGCTGTTGGAAAACCGCCAAAAAACGACAATTACTTCAACAATTAACTTACAACCTCAAACAAAGCACAGAGGAAGAGGCAGGGAGCCTGTGAGTGAGGTTGCAAGCTAATTTCAGCTTTAATTGGCCTTTTTAGGAGATCGAAAATCGGCTGAGCGAGGGAAAAAATGGCGGCGGTAAACCCATAATTGTTTGAAAAAAGGCTCAGAACGAGGCCAAAGGCAGTAACACTTAGCCCATCATCGCAAGCCCCGCAGGACTTTAAAAAAATAACCAATGGCGCTCAGCCCGAGGCTCGCAAGACAAAAATAAAAATAGATAGGCGCTCAACGGGAGCTACGCAAAACTTGATCAGGGGGAGATAAGAGAAACACACAGGGGAGGGGGAGAAGGTGGAAAGAGACACAGGGTGAGAGAGGGGGCAAAAGAGACACAGTGGAGGGAAATGAGAGGGGGAAAAAAACACAGTGCAGGGCGAGGCCTGTAAAGTAGAAGGGAGGAAAGGCTCACAATGAGCGCCGAAGGTGCTCATTCCAAAACATTGTAGGCCTCGGCCAACCTGCCACTTTCATGAGTGGCAAAGCCACTCACTGCAGGGCTTGTGATGAGCCCCAAAAGTGCTAGTCGCGATGCCTGTAAAGTAGACGGTGGGAGAGGCCAGAGAGGAGCGCCAAAAGCGCTCATCTCGAGGCCCACAAGTTAGAGGGGGAGAGCCTTGCATTGTGTGGCAAACAAAGGCATTGCCAGCCTTCAAATTTTATTGCCCTCATTTTTGACAGGCAAGTCGCTAGTAGAAAAAATAGTTCTTAGGGTTCGGGTTTAGGGTAAGGGTTAGGCATAGGGTTACGTAACGGTTAGGCAAAGGGTTAGAGTTAGGTATAGGGTTAGGGTAAGGATTAGGCTTAGGGTCTATGTTTTTGGTTTGTTTATGGTTTACTTTTATTTTTACCATTAAAAAAAAAGGCGCTCATCGCGAGGCCCAGAAGTTAGAGGGGGGGGAGAGCCTTGCATTGTGTTTCAAACAACGGCATTCAAATTTTATTGCCCTTATTTTTGACAGGCAAGTCGCTAGTAGAAAAATAAAAATAGTTCTTAGGGTTAGGGTTTTGGGTAAGGGTTAGGCATAGGGTTACGTAAGGGTTAGGCATAGGGTTAGGCAAAGGGTTAGAGTTAGGTATAGGGTTATGGTAAGGATTAGGCATAGGGTTAGGGTCTATGTTTTTGGTTTGTTTATGGTTTACTTTTGTATTCTTCTTTAATGCTCCTGCTTCTTTCTGCGGTATTTTCTGTCACAGACAGTAGCAGGATGTGTGTTCGCCTTTAAGAGGCCAGGGGCAAACATGCGAAAGCGTGTGCACGCACACACAATCTCTCTGCAAAACAGGTAGAGCGATGAGCGCTACCATAACTGGATAGGTCCAATGCTTCTATAGGCTTTGCTGTGTCTCTGTAACACCAGTTCAGGATATGAAAACCTTCGTTATATTATGACATCTAGTAAGGAGAAACTAGGTTTTTAAATGTCTAGAATACTTTAGTATCTAAGAGCTCAGTCTAAATAAACCAGACAATACTTTTATGTCAGGAAGGGATACATAAAACCATGCATCGACTCCTTGATATTCTAAATTTTATAGCATAATGAAATTGGGCTACTGGAGATCATTAGCAGGATGCCCTAAGAAGGCATGTCAAGGAGACTATAAGAAGCAGATATTATTATAAATTATATTATTACTAGCGACTTGCCCGTCAAAAAATGAAATAAAATTTGAAGCCATGGGAATGCTGTTTGAGACATAATTGAAACCGTTTTATACTGTGAGGACCTTTGGTGCTCATTGCGAGGCTTGTGCTGAGCGCCTTTGGCGCTCATCGCATACCTCGCAATGAGTGCATTTGGCACTCCTTGTGAGCCTCTCATGTCGTGTTATTTTGGTCCTCAGAGAGATATATATTTCTATGTTTATGTAGTTAAGTAATAATTAATGATTTATTCAATTAAGTAAGTCATAATTAATTATTTCTGCAATAAATTAATATACTTTATTTATAATTGATATATGCAGCGAGCATTAGGCTGAAGAGCTAACAATCTGTTTGTATTTTGCGTCTGCATACAATATACATTGTGAGTGTTAGTGCCCTGCTTATAAAGTGTAATGAATGTTTGAACTGTGCATTCTAAATAGGCTGCGTGCGTGAGGTAAAGCCGTTGGTTTATTGTGTAAAGCGGCATTGTATAGTCGTAATGTTATTAATGTGGTAAGCGTCTTGTGAGCATATTCCGTCTTTTCTAATAGTGTATGTTGTAAGTCGGTGGCCATTTTTTTCCTCGCTTAGGCGATGTTCGTGTGGCGAAAATAGTCTAAATCGAGTTAAATTTGCGTTCCACCTCACTCACAGACGTCCTGGCTGTTGCCCCATGTTGTATGTGATGTTTTGGGTGTATTTAGTGTGTTTTTCGGGTTTTTGGTTTGGCCGATAATCTTGTAAGTCCCGCGTCTTGTAATTTCTTTTTCTAAGTCCTTCTAAGTGCTTCGAGTTTAACGGCCCGCCACCTTTGGCGCTCATTGCCTAAGTGCTCCGAGTTTAACGGCTCGCCTAGCTATGCAAGGCTTACCGGCGATGAGCGCCGCTAAGTCGTAAACACACCATGCAAACAGCGTGACGACGCCTTGTAGTTAGACAATTATAATATGTGATTAGATACAGTGAACTAACAACAGCATAATTATACATACCGTATTTTTCGCCGTATAAGACGCACTTTTTCTTCCCCAAAACTGGGGGAGGAAAGTTGGTGCGTCTTATACGGCGAATATACCTTTTCAAACTGCCTCTGTCCTCTTGATCTCACCCCAGCGCTTCCTACCAGCATCGCGTCGGCCGGTGCGTCCTAGTGACGTCACACACGCAACGCTGCAGTACACGAGGAGTGCTGGTAGGAAGCGCTGGGGTGAGATCAAGATGGCAGAGATCAGAAGAAAGGTGAGGATCAGGGGGGTCAGGGAGGATCAGGACGGTCAGGGAGGATCAGGACGGTCAGGGAGGATCAGGAGGGTCAGGGAGGATCAGGAGGGTCAGGGAGGGTCAAGGGCTCCCAAATGCTGCAGTATATGGATATGTATGTGTATGTGTGAATGTGTGTATGTGTGTGTGTGTGTGTGTGTGTATGTATGTGTGCATGTATGTGTATGTATATTTTTGAGTGTATGTATATGTATGTATGTGTATCTCTATATATATATATATATATATATATATATATATATATATATATTTGTGTGTATTGTAGGTGTGTATCTGTGTGTAAAGTGTATTTGTGTTTGATTCAGATTTTTTTTTCTTGTTTTCCTCCTCTAAAAACTAGGTGCGTCTTATCTGCCGGTGCGTCTTATAGGGCGAAAAATACGGTAACTCTCAGGCGGTATATTCCTGTTGACATTAAGCAATTAAACACTATTATCAACTGGAATTCACTACTATATAAAATATATTTTTTTAACTGAACAAGCTTTTAAAATGCATAAGATGAAAATTAATAAAAAAAAAAAGGTATTATACCTGTAATAGGCCTCCATTCAAACCTTTCCATTTCAAGAAATTCCCTCTTAGATCGTAAAGAGCTGCTACAAACTGCAGCTTTGTGTCCTTTTGCTGGAAGACAAATTATTATTTGTAAATGTATGTAAAACTGACATTTTGGAACATTATGATTTCTAGTCCACCACTCTTTTACACATGATAACAAACATACTTGATCTCTGTAAAGCAGGGGTGGGCAAATTCGGTCCTGGAGGGCCACACACAGGCCTGGATTTGATGATATCCCTGCTGTGCACAGGGGAGTCAATCACTTCTTCAGTCATTCTGATTGACTCACCTGTGCACAGAAAGGATATCTTCAAATCCAGGTTTGTGTGTGGTGCCCACCCTGTAGAGTGTACCGTGATATTTCCTGAGCACGTATGAGGTCCGTTCCTATCCCACCATACCTTATATACAGGACAACTAGTAATACAATGAAGCATTTTATAACCATGTTCCTGTATCTGTAAAATATCTTCCTACACTACACTGCTGACCCCCCAAAAATGTATTGCATACCCCTTTAAGATATTTCTATTAAAAGGCTATTGTAATGATCCTGCTTTCATCAGTATTATTTTTTATGTATTATGTTAATGTTTACACACTGAAATGTTTTAGGTTGGAGATCCTGCCATCTTTTCAAACTTTGGCTAATCTGTGCAATGCATACTGCAGATTCTATCACTAACGCTGTGCAGTAAATAGGCAGCTGCAGGGAAATTTGCTGCAGACTTTGTAACAGTATAAAATGGGAGGAGCTCCACTACAAAAATGGTACAATACTGATCATTTTTAGTTTAAGTTTCCTCGGACTAAATATAAAATGAATGATTTCTTTAAAGCTATATTTACGGTTTAAAAATAATGAGATATAAAATGGTTGAACATCATGGACTAGAAGTCTTTTTTCAACCTTAATTACTATGTAACTTGTTTTATAGTGTTGTCCCGTTTTCTATTTCACTCTCTCTTTCTGAATCTTACATTTCTGGCATTTTAAGCAGTTTAAATGGACTCTGATCATTATAGCTAACCTTGCTATGGTCAGATATGATTCCATACTCCATAGACAGGATTTATTTAGATAATAGGAATTTTTCAACTTGGATGCTCTTGTTGTAGTTTTTGAATTACGGCGTGTTTATATTTAAACGGATAGCAAATAAAATTTCCTATTATCCTATATTTTTTCGTTATTAGTTATGTGGTGTTAAACAACCGGGGAATAGAATTGATCAATTAATAATGTAGCTAGCTTCTCTAGTAGCGAGCATACAACTTTACAGCCCTATTAAATTCCCTCAATGTGTAAAACCGTAGCCCGTAACGTAGCCTGCAAGACTTATGGCTATTAAATTGGCCTCCCAAAGCTACCCGCAAACGACTTGGTTGTCAGGTGCGAAAAACCCCTACAGGACCTGGAAATTTGAACTGCGTGCCTGCAAATCCTTTGATCTGTCAAGCCCGTAACTGCTATGTTTCAAATTTCGCTATTAAATTGCAAGAAATCCACTGGCGTTCAACCCCGTAACCCGCAAATGGAGATAGGGTAAGATACTAGAGAGGACCCGCAAGGTGCTAAAAGTCCTATGCGTAGCGATGTAAATGCCAATATACACACACTACTGTACAAATAAAGAAAGGGAAAGTGATGTTAGGTCATAACAATTATAATTAATAGCACAACATTCTCAAGCTCACAAATCTGCAACATAAAATAATTTTATTTCTGTGTTATATTAATCCCGGCAATCAATGTGTTAATACATATAATGGAACTCACATGGCCGAGAATATAATATTTACGGATTTATTAATATTGCATTATTTGTGGAATGGGGGTCCAATCGTAACTCGTACTTCAAACCTGTAAGGCTTTGAAATCTAACCTCCATTTTTCAGTGACGTAATGATGACGATCTCTTTTACCATTGACTTCGTCTAAACCCGTAACTACGGGTTTGACTAATTGATCGTGTTCTCGTGTTGGGCGAGAATGGTATACGGCTTGCGCCTCTGGCCCGTAACTCACGGCATGGTCTAATTTAATAGCTCTGTAACTTGGCCAAATTTCAAGCCCGCAGCCTTTGTGGGTGTGCCGATGCCGCTACGGGGTACTAATTTAATGTGGCTGTTAGTCTTTATTGGTTGAACTGCTATTTTTTGTATAGCATATTTAAACGACCACATCTTCTACATAATCTCTCAGCTCCGGCGTGTCCTGATGACATCACTGAAATGAGACAACAGAGTATGTTGCCATTTGCTGTGATTAATGCATCAATTTTCAAATTCTATTTTTTTCACACAATTTTCGGTCCATAGTTTGGTGGTGTAGGGCAGCTTTGATAGATTTCATGTACCTTTAATGATTTGTTACCATGTTGTAAACTAGATCACAATGCTAGAAAGAGAAGACATCAAACTAACATTTTCTAGTATACAGTAACAGTGAAGCCCAGTATCTATGGTTCAACTCCTGTAAAACCTTTTCAGGTTATACTAAAATGGCATTACGATTAAACTGAGAATTTTTAATTATCTTTGCCCTTAGTACATGAATTTCTACTGATATTATAAGAACAAAATAGCAAATGTTCGCCTTCTATCTTTTTTTATCACAAACCTGGTCACTTGCTTTAAAGCTGTAAGTTGTAGGAAAGGCTGAAGTAGTAAGAATTCGAGATGCTAAACCTGGTTGGTCTCCATAATAAAGCCATGGAAGATGTGGTCTCCTGGAAAACATGGTATTTGTAAAAAAATAAAAATAAAAAAACTAAATAATACAAAAAAATAGACCACACTGCAAGTTTCAGTTACAACTGCTATATATCACTTACCAGAAGGATATGGAATGGACAACTCCCTCGCTGGCTGTGTTTGTGAACACATAGCGGAATAGACCACATGCATCAGCATTAGGAGACGTCACAGAATGCATGTTCAGCACACACATGTTCCCCAGTACTTGACACGCTGTTTGATTTGTATAGAGCTACATGCAAAATAAAAAAACAACAGACCAAATAAGAACATTTTTATCATTTAAGCAAAATCGTGCATATATTTGGCCATAAACACATTTGCAATAAGATTGTAAATTATTATCTGTCTCCAATGGAAACAAACAGACAACAATCAATAATTCCCCCATTCTCGGTTAAAAAAAACATGTTTGAAAAAAATCTGAGTCTATCTAAGAGCATAATTAAGCAGGAAAATGTCATAAAGCTATTTTGTTATTTTTTTTAGAAAAAATTGTCTTCCTATACTAGATCCAGGAGATATATATGGTACTTTGGTAAAGGCTGCATGTGTGAGAGTGACATTTACATTTTCAGAAGATAGAGCTTGTATTAATTAATTCATTAATTCATTAATTAATTAATTAATGCTGTCTTCTTTTGAAGCATGCAAAGGAAGGTGGTGGGGTCAAAGTGCAAATGGTCCAATAATTTAACATATCGCCATTTCTCCAACCATTGTTCAGTAGATACAATATCTTCCAAAATTAAGATTTTCTCTGAAAGTATTTTTATGTTTGTGGCTTGGACTCGTTTAATCACAATAAATCTTTTGTCTGTCTGCTGTTGGATAAGTTACCCTCAAAACTGAACAAGCAATAACATATACATTTTGCTAAACATGCAATATATGCCAGTTGTACTCACCAAACAAGCTGCTGCAGATGCTTGCAAATATGAAGAAAACCATTCGGATCTCAGCAGTATACCCTGCAAGAAATATGTGTTCATCCATCATAAATATGTATGTTCTATTCAACACAATCCCTCTAACACGCAAGTACTTACCAACTGCCCATAACGTACTGTCGGGAGAACCCTGGACAAGGAATGTGCTGCTCCACTGAAGCATATGCCACCAGTCTGAAGAAATAATAAAGCAGTGTATGTGCAATGTATGAATGGGGTATTTGTACTACTATTTGTTCTTTTAAGGACTAAGATTATAAACACACAGAGATAACACCACATCAACAAAGATGACACTTAACATAAGTCATTACTTTTACAAAAAGCTATAAGAGACAAATCCTAACCTCTAGTTTTTCTCCTATCAAACAGAAAAAGAAACAAACAAAGAGAGTTGTATTTATCTTTAGTAATTTTCTACATCCAGTGTGATATAACGGCTAAAATTATAGGTTAGTCAAACCTGTTCTTACCAGAACATTTGGCTGGATACAGTTGCATGATTTACTTCTGTTGATATACGTATAATGACATCTTTCACATCTACAAACATGAGACAAACATTTTTAATGCTTCAAGCAGGAAACCTGAGATTTAGAAGGACAACTGAACAATGAAAATATATATATATATATTATTTTTTATTTATTTATATATATAAAAAAATAAATATAAATTATCTCAACTATAATAGTTGTCAAATAGGCGAATGTGTCTGTCACACCAGTGTTAAATTACACTGCGATGACCAGGCAAACTCGCAATTCAGACCGCTGCGATGGTCATCGCGAGGTCCGTGGGAGTTAGGCTGCAATGAGCTCCAAAGGCGCTCATTGCAGGCCTTGCGATGATTTTCCCTAATGTTAATAAGGCGGTGGGAAAAAGACCCCAGGATGCATTAGATACGTTGGATTTAAAAATAAATAAAATAATAAATAACAAAATAATAATACATTACTGAATTGTTACACCGCCATCTATTGGCACTAAGGAGTCATAACAATAACTTATTAGAGCGCCATCATTTGGATATGGAAATATAAGTTGCATTCTTACAGCCCCATCTGATGGATGAAAGGGTAAATTACAACAATGGAAATACTTTTTGGAGCACCATCTATTGTATATAAAGGTGTAAGGAGTCAACAATAAATTACAGCGCCATCTGTTGGATGTAAGGGTAAATGACAACAGTGGAAATAGTTTTTGGAGCGCCATTTATTGGATATAAAGGTGTATAATACAAAGAAGCCCCATTCTTCTAACGCCACTTATTGGAGATGAGGACGTAAAGTAGAGGGGAGTGAAGCCATTTCAGGGCTCGTGATGAGCGGCAAAGGTGCTCATCGCGCGCCACGTTAAGTAGAGGGGGGGGGTTCACAATGAGCGCAGAAGGTGCTCAGTGCGAAGCATGAAAGTGGCGGGTTGGCCAAGGCCTGCAATGATGGAGGAGAGGCTTGCAATGAGCGCCGAAGACGCTCATTGCGAGGACTGCGATGAGTGAGGCCCGCAAGTCAGAGGGCCTCGCATTGTGTGGTAAACAGCATTACTAGTCTTAAAATTTTATTGTCGCTAGGATTGTGAGGACGTATGCCTGTTAGTGTTTTATTTATATTCAGCTGTGGTTTCACTGGTGAGTGAGGTCAGCTTTTAGCTTTTGACACTTTCCCGCACGTGCTCATAAGCAGGCATTCGCACTTTGAGCTGCACATCCTGTTTTTCATGCTCTGTACCCGTCCCTTCATTCACTGACCACAGAGGATAACAAAACGGTCTTCATCTAAACTAACCCATTGTGGTTACTTAAGCTAATTTATTCCATTTCTTCTTCTAAGGGTATACACTTCTTACACATTGAACACACATTCTAAGGATCTACTCACGGTTTTGGAAAGAAAGATCAAAAGTATATATTTGGTACATTTACCTGTCTCCTAAATCGTTGGGAGCTGTGAAAGAAGGCTCAGTCCCATCACAATCAACACACTCTGCTTCTTGCAACAGGGTGCCATTCACATCCCTTTCCACTGAAAAGAACAACAATCTGTATTAAATCCGTCAGCGGCACTCCAGAGGAAATGACACGTATTAAGCATCTCATTAATATGTCCAGTGTTACACTACACAAACATGAGAAAGAAGAATTGTTAAAGGGAGAGTGTGAGTGCTAGGTAAATGGCTGTGGGACTCTAGTCCACTAGTCAACTTGCTAGTTCAATTCATGATTGATTAAAAAGCTATGAGATGAAAGAACATGTCTGTTTTCAGTACCCCTTTACCACCATTTCCTACAGCACCCAGTGTTGTATCTATCTTTTTGGAGCCCCTAGGCAGTGAAGTGGAGGAGCCTCTGCGAGTGAGTAC
This sequence comes from Discoglossus pictus, assembly GCA_027410445.1. NCBI lineage: Eukaryota > Metazoa > Chordata > Amphibia > Anura > Alytidae > Discoglossus > Discoglossus pictus. Next base: position 63,167,546 of record CM050166.1, read on the forward strand.
ACAAGGTATGCACAGACCCATTTTTGCCTTTTCTGCACATGTAAGTTCCCTTTCCTGATGTAATGGTCTTGTTCTAGGTGGTTACCTCCTAGTAACCAGTCTATGAACTGCAACATTTAATTTTTTTTAAGCCAGGAACCATTTTTGTTTAAGAAGTGGCGCCCCTCACAAGGAAGCGCCCGTGGGCAGCAGCCTAATTGGCCTAATGGGTAATCCGGCCATGACCGCACCCTCTTTTTCTCTACGCTTCATGTTAGAGGACAGACTCCTTTCACTTTTAATTATCAAAATTTATGTAGCACAGCATTATAGAAGAGATGATGGGAAATGATGGCACAACTAGAGAAGATGGTCTAGAGAACATATAAAATCAGCGCCAGAGAGGAGCCAAGTACCAGTATGCAAGAGAACAGAACAAGTTCTCATGCCATTCTCAAGCATTTACACTTACCAAAATCCTAAAAACAAAATACAGTATGGACCATTCCTGTTATCTCCCCGCCAGCAGTGGTGGCCAGCAGCCAATAGGTGGCGCAGTGAAGCCTCGCCCAAGACTTTCTTCAACATTTAGTTAGAATTAGGGGTTACGTTTGACGGTTAGGGTAGTGGCAGATGATAAACTTTACATAGTAAAGTAGTGTCACACATATGTAAAGCTTATCATCTGCCACTACCCAAAACCCTATATCTAACACGCACACCAAGATGAAATTTAATGAAATCTCACCAACCGTCGATCCACTTACAGGCATGGAGATAACAGGAAAGATCCCAAAATCTTTCTTCTAAAATATGTCTTCTCTTTGTTATCATCCCTGCAAGGACATTGCAAGATTTCCATACTATTGTAATTAAAGAGCATTAGGCAATCCCAGTCTTGCTTTAAAGGACTACCAACATTGTATAAAACAGAGTCTAAAATCATAATAAAGTAAACAAAACACGGGAAAGAATCAGAAAAATTGAATAATTACCTAAAATACTTCCAGGACGACACTGGCACTTTCCTTCTGAAGTCAACCCACTGGCACACTTAATACAAGCCCAGCCATCTGTAGTGATACCCTATAACATATACAGTTTTACTTGAAAGATTAAAAACACCTAATACCTATATCCACAAACGTAACCTTACAAATTATAATATGATCAATCCTGTGCATAATGATATACAGAAAAGGGTCAGAAAGATAGAGCTTAAAGGAACATGGAAGGTCTCTGGATTCCACTAGGAATATAATATACCTACATATATCTCTTTCTGCCTAAAATGTCTGACCTCTCTTCGATGACCTGCCCATCTATACATGGTATAGCTCACAGCTTCATTGAGGTACACAAGTATCAGCTTATAGTAAAACATATTTTGGTCTGTCAATTAAACTTTCTGATCATCCCTTTTTTTGCCACTGCTTTCATCTTGGAGGGAACCCATCTAAGACTTTAAATCACCTCTTAAAATACATATCTAAGTTTCCCTGTCTTTACCTTTTTCTATCTAACACGTGCAGCTTATATCAGAAACACACATTACATGGAGTCATTCTATACACATACAAATTTATTCTGTAAAAAAAATAAAATAAATTGGCTTCCAAACCCACAGAGGTGCACCTCATACTAACCAATAGAAACACTGCATCCAAGTACTCTTTTTAACCCTATACTAACCTTCCAGCTAATAGGAGCCCAGTGCAGAAATCCAGAGCAGTGCTGCTGCTTTGTCCCAGGGGGCAGAGAGGTGTGTCAACAATCCCATGATGCTTGCTGCCAACACTGATTTCCCATACACTAGTACATTATTTTAGCTGCCTCTGTTTGGATACAACTCATTTTCAATTCTATGCTAATTTAGCTTGGATTTTCAGGGGTGTTCCTTTTTCAAAATCAACTGCCAGACTACATTTTGCAAACTTTTTTTTTCATGCAAAACATAAAAAGTGATTGCATACACTACTGATTTTCCTTTATTAAATATGTTCATAAACTTCGATACACCTTTAAACAGCAACCACTGGCATAAAATCAAAGAAATTCTTACCATGCCCTCAGGGCATTTCTGGCAGTTGCTGAAAGGTCCATGGCCAGATATACTTTTATATCCATGAAGGCATACGCATGAAGTACCTGAGAAAACAGAATTTTAGTAATGATCTTCAAGAAGAATCCCATCCAACCTTCTTCCAGTGATTACACATAATGTACACAATTGTATATACATGCACTGCGTGTGCTCATCCTATACAGGTGTATTGTATTCCATCCATATTGTAAACAGAAGCTATTTCAGGGCTTGGCAAACTCTACTCGCAAATTAGACAGTTCCTAATATTTTAGAATTGGCTCCTAAGTTTGTGAAAAGTGCGCACTCGAGGGCCGAACATAGAGATGGCCTTGTTGTCGGACGGCGCCATCTGGCGCTACTTGCTGGCACTGCAGGTGTCAATGCTGGCGATTTTACGGGATAGGTCCTGTGTATGTATCACATATTATAATTGTCAAACTGCGATTTGTCGTTACGCTTGCGAGCCTCGCAAAGGGAGGCGAGCTGTTTAGACATTGAAGCCTTCCGAGCTTGCAGGACATTGCCCGGGGAGCCTCGCAAAGCGAGGCGAGCAGTTGATGCATAGAAGCACGCAGGACTTAGGCTGCAATGAGGGCCAAAGCCGCTCTTTGCAGTCAGCATTCACACAAAACACAGGGGGAGAACCAGGAAGCCTAGGAGTGAGGTTGCAAGCAATTTTGAGCCTTATTTGTCGTGTTTCATAACTTGAGAATCGGCTAAGCGAGAGAAAAAATGGTGGATGAAAAACGTAAAAATTTCTGAAATTGGATGAAAACGAGGCTGAGCAAAACCAGGCACGCAGGACTTTGAAAATAAAACAACAGCCAGTGACCGTGCGCCACACAAACATTTGGCAGACACACAGAGGAGAAAGACAAAGGGAAGGGACGGAGAGGGATGCTGGAAAGAGACACATGGCATTCCCAAGCACTAAACTTGCAGGTTAATGAACCCTGCAATGAGCGGCCAGTACAGTAGGCGGGAGGAAAGGTTCGCGATGAGCGCCGAAGGTGCTCAGAGAAGCAAAAGCATCACATTGTGTGGCAAACAGCATAGCCTGGCTTACAATTTTATTGCCGTCATTTTTGATGGGCAAGTCACTAGTATATATCTAATATTTAAAACAAAAAACTATTTGCTCTGATCCATTCTGGCTTTTATGGATTTGTCAGTCGTGTCAGAGTCTCATGGAGTGCAACACACTACTATGCTGATCCACTAGTATTCATGGCAGAGATATTAAGAGTGGGTTGCCAGTTCCTTCTCCAGTGGGCCACAGCATACAGCTCCTGGTATTCTTAAGTACTGACCAGGCCCAACGCTGCTTGGCTTCAGGGTGGTATGACCACTTGGTTTCCCTGACTGGAATCGAATCCAGTTTGCAGCAGCAAAAGCACCAACTCCTAACCACTGGACCAACAGGGAACCCTTGGCTTTTATACCGTTCCCTAAAAATACACTTCCCCTACATATACAATGCCATACATACTGTGTCAATCCACTGTATATACCCTCCTGGGCACAATGTATATACACCCTCCTGGGCACACTGTATATACCCTCCTAAGCACACTGTATAAATTCTCCTACACACTATTTGCACAAAATATAACCTCTATCACACACAGAATGCATACACACATTATATTCTCCCTGACACTACTCACAGACTATGCACACACTGTGTATAACTTCTCCATACACTCCCAATCTCCCAAGGCATTACCCTCCATACACCCTCCCCACCCACAGTCTCCCAGGTCAGTACCCTCCATACATCCTCCCCGGGCAGTACCCTCCACACATCCTCCCCATCTCCAGTCTCCCTGGGCAGTACCCTCCACACATCCTCCCCATCTCCAGTCTCCCTGGGCAGTACCCTCCATACATCCTCTACGGGCAGTACCCTCCACACATCCTCCCCATCTCCAGTCTCCCTGGGCAGTACCCTCCACACATCCTCCCCAGCTCCAGTCTCCCTGGGCAGTACCCTCCATACATCCTCTACGGGCAGTACCCTCCACACATCCTCCCCATCTCCAGTCTCCCTGGGCAGTACCCTCCATTCACCCTCCCCACCCACAGTCTCCCAGGGCAGTACCCTCAATACATCCTCCCCGGGCAGTACCTTCCATACATCCTCTCCGGGCAGTACCCTCCACACATCCTCCCCGGCCAGTACCCTCCATACACCATCCCCAGTCTCCCTGGGCAGCACCCTCCATACACCCTCCTCACCCTCAGTCTCCTCGGGCAGCACGCTCCATACACCCTCCCCACCCACAGTCTCCTCGGGCAGAACCCTCCCCACCCACAGTCTTCCCGGGCAGCACCCTTCATACCCACAGTCTCCCCAGGCAGTACCCTCCATACCCACAGTCCCCCCGGGCAGTACCCTCCCCACACCCTCCTTACCCACAGTCTAACCGGGCAGCACCCTCCTTACCCACAGTCTCCCCGGGCAGCACCCTCCCCAGTCTCCCCGGGCAGCACCCTCCATACCCACAGTCTCCCCGGGCAGTACCCTCCATACCCACAGTCTCCCCGGGCAGCACCCTCCATACACCCTCCCCAGTCTCCCCGGGCAGCACCCTCCATACACCCTCCCCAGTCTCCCCGGGCAGCACCCTCATACCCACAGTCTTCCCGGGCAGTACCCTCCATACCCACAGTCTCCCAGGGCAGTACCCTCCATACACCCTCCTTACCCACAGTCTCCCTGGGCAAGACCCTCCATACACCCTCCTTAACCACAGTCTCCCCGGGCAGCACCCTTCCAGTCTCCTCGGGCAGCACCCTCCCCAGTCTCCTCGGGCAGCACCCTCCATACACCCTCCCCAGTCTCCTCGGGCAGCACCCTCCATACCCATAGTCTCCCCCGGGCAACACCCTCCATACCCACAGTCTCCCCGGGCAGTACCCTCCATACATCCTCTCCGGGCAGTACCCTCCACACATCCTCCCCGGCCAGTACCCTCCATACACCATCCCCAGTCTCCCTGGGCAGCACCCTCCATACACCCTCCTCACCCTCAGTCTCCTCGGGCAGCACGCTCCATACACCCTCCCCACCCACAGTCTCCTCGGGCAGAACCCTCCCCACCCACAGTCTTCCCGGGCAGCACCCTCCATACCCACAGTCTCCCCAGGCAGTACCCTCCATACCCACAGTCCCCCCGGGCAGTACCCTCCGTACACCCTCCTTACCCACAGTCTAACTGGGCAGCACCCTCCTTACCCACAGTCTCCCCGGGCAGCACCCTCCATACACCCTCCCCAGTCTCCCCGGGCAGCACCCTCATACCCACAGTCTTCCCGGGCAGTACCCTCCATACCCACAGTCTCCCAGGGCAGTACCCTCCATACACCCTCCTTACCCACAGTCTCCCTGGGCAACACCCTCCATACACCCTCCTTAACCACAGTCTCCCCGGGCATTACCCTCCGTACACCCTCCTTACCCACAGTCTAACCGGGCAGCACCCTCCTTACCCACAGTCTCCCCGGGCAGCACCCTCCCCAGTCTCCCCGGGCAGCACCCTCATACCCACAGTCTTCCCGGGCAGTACCCTCCATACCCACAGTCTCCCAGGGCAGTACCCTCCATACACCCTCCTTACCCACAGTCTCCCTGGGCAACACCCTCCATACACCCTCCTTAACCACAGTCTCCCCGGGCAGCACCCTTCCAGTCTCCTCGGGCAGCACCCTCCATACACCCTCCCCAGTCTCCTCGGGCAGCACCCTCCATACACCCTCCTTACCCATAGTCTCCCCCGGGCAACACCCTCCATACCCACAGTCTCCCCGGGCAGCACCCTCCATACCCACAGTCTCCTCGGGCAGCACCCTCCATACCCACAGTCTCCCCGGGCAGTACCCTCCATACCATCCCCAGACTTCCCGGGCAGTACCCTCCATACACCCTCCTTACCCACAGACTCCTCGGGCAGCACCCTCCTTACCCACAGTCTCCCCGGGCAGTACCCTCCATACACCTTCCTTACCCACAGTCTCCCCGGGCAGGTCCCTCCATACACCCTCCGCATCCACAGTCTCCCCGGGCAGGTCCCTCCATACACCCTCCGCATCCACAGTCTCCCCTGGCAGGTCCCTTCATACACCCTCTCCATCCCCTTTACCCTCTGGGCTCGGCCTTTGTAGCTCCGGACACCGCAAACAGCTCAGGCTGGCCGGATCATAGTACTGCTGGGCTCCGCAGTCCCGCGGTGTCTGAAAAGGGATGGAGAAACTCTCCCCGGAGCTGGGAGCGTACAGCACGGCCCCATACAGCAAACATAGTCCGAGGCCGCGGCTCAGAGCTCGGGATCCAGCCTGGGACACAACCGAGAGCCGCCGCTGCACGGTCTCCATGGTACAGATAACCCACAATGCACCGGGGGGCTAAGGTGGGGATTACAGGGAGAGACGAGTGGAGACATGTGGGGGCATCACTGGGGGGAGGGGACGCGTGGGGGCATCAATGGGGGAAGTGGAGACGTGTGGGGCAGCACTGGGAAAGACGTGTGGGGGGGCATCAATGAGGGGAGGGGGAGACGTGTGGGGGCATCACAGGGAGGAGGGGACGCGTGGGGGCATCAATGAGGGGAGGGGGAGACGTGTGGGGGCATCACAGGGAGGAGGGGACGCGTGGGGGCATCAATGAGGGGAGGGGGAGACGTGTGAGGGCATCACTGGGAAAGACTTGTGGGGCCATCAATGAGGGGAGTGGGAGACGTGTGGGGGCATCACTGGGAAGACTTGTGGGGGCATCAATGAGGAGAGGGGGAGACGTGTGAGGGCATCACTGGAAAGACTTGTGGGGGCATCAATGAGGGGAGGGGGAGACGTGTGGGGGCAACACTGGGAAGACTTGTGGGGCATCAATAAGGGGAGGGGGAGACGTGTGGGGGCATCAGTGAGGGGAGGGGAGACATGTGGGGCATCACTGGAAAAGAATTGTGGGGGCATCAATGAGGGGAGGGGAGACGTGTGGGGCATCACTAGGAAAGAATTGTGGGGCATCAATGAGGGGAGATGTTTGGGAGCATCAAAGGGGGAGGGGGAAACATGTGGGGCATAAAAAGAGGAATGGGGGAATAAGGTGAGAGCATCAATAGAGGCCTGGGGGAGATCTTTGCAGCCATCATCATTAAGACAGGGGGGGCATAGAGGTGTCAAACTATAGGACCATAACGTGAGGGGCTGGGAGATATCACATATATAGTTACAGTAATTGTGGGCTTGCCAAAAGTTGTTGGTAATGCTATGTTAAAATTGTGGGCTCGCACAGCGAGCCCCACAACTGCGGCCCAGTAATGAGATCCAAAGGCGCTCATTGCGCTGGTGGAGATGAGCACCACAGGCGCTCAACCCCACGACACGTGGCACGGACGCAAAATTACGGCTTGTACTACTTAGTAACAGAAGCACGTACATGGACTGCGGGGCTCGCAAAAATTTGACTTTAACTGCCAATCCGGCGAACTGGAAATACCTGGAAAAAAACACGAATATGACTCAAATTAACTTACACACTCACACACAGAACAGGGGGAGAGCCAGGGAGCCTGTGAGTGAGGTTGCAAGTTAATTTGAGTCATATTTTGCATTTTTTCACCATCGAAAATCGCAGAAGCAAGAAAAAAATTGGTGGCCGAAAAAAATTAAACAAGACGAAAACGAGGCTGAACGTCGTAAAACGCAGCCGAAGCACGTAAAAAGAGGATGAAGGACATAAAAACGAGCCCTACGCACTAAGACTTAACGCAAATCAGTAACACTTAATCCAAGGCAGTAGGCCCCTGAACTACACAGGCCTGTAAAGTACACAGGGGGAGAGGCTTGCAATGAGCGCCGAAGGGGATCATTGCAAAGCAGGAAAGGTGTGTCTTGCCAAAAACGGCAATGAGTGGTGAAGCCGGTAAAGTAGGCAGGGGAAGAGGCTCGCAATGAGCGCCAAAGGCGGCAGCGATCGGCTCTTGATGAGCGTCGAAGGTGCTCAGAGGGTCCATAGCCTTGCATTGTATGGCAAACAGCATTGCCTGGCTTAAAATGTATTGCCTTCATTTTTTGATGGGCAAGTTGCTAGTAATTGAGACTTGTTGTCCATCAAATTCATCCTTTTTAGATCTTCTCTGATCTGCAATATGCGGATTAGTTGTTAATTGATCCAGAGGAAGGCAAACAGAAAAAAACATTAAAACTACAATCGTCTCAAAAGGGAAAAAATAATAATTCCTTCCTAACTCCAGATACTGGTTATCGGACTGCTCCCTGGATCAATACTCTCTCTCTCTAATTATCCAGGATAACCATGAACGCCCTTTTTATTCAAAAAATAAATCCAATGCCCTTTAAAAGTTATCTATTGAATCCGCTGTCACCCCCTACTTTGGTTGAGAATTCCTCAGTTTAACCACCATTACTGTGAAGAACCCTTTTCTTTCTTTAAGGTGGAATCTTTTTACTTCTAACCCCAAAGGATGTCCTCTTGTCAGTTGAAAACCTCTTGGCACAAAAAGCTCACTTGACCCTGGATGTATTTATATATTGTAATCATATCTCCTCTTAAACTTATTTTCTCTAGAAAAAAAACGTCTAACTTGGTTGTTCTTTCTTCATAACTTAGCCCCTCCATTCCCCTTATTAGTTTTGTAGCCCTTCTCTGTACTTTTCCCAGATCTAAAATGTCCTTTTTATGAAGTGGTGCCCAAAATTGTACTTCATATTCCAAATGAGGGCGTACTAGGGATTTGTATAGTGGCAGAATTATATTTGCTTCCATTGCTTCTATACCCTTCTTAATACATGCCTTTGCAGCTGCTGCTTGGGATTGAGCACTGTTACCTAGGTGGTTGTCTACAAGTACAGTGGATATAAAAAGTCTACACACCCGTGTTAAAATGTCAGGTTTCTGTGCTGTAAAAAATGAGACAAAGATAAATCATTTCAGAACTTTTTCCACCTTTAATTTGACCTATAAACTGTACAACTCAATTGAAAAACTGAAATCTTTTAGGTAGAGGGCAGAAAAAACAAAAAAATAAAATAATATGGTTGAATAAGTATGCACACCCTTAAACAAATACTTTGTTGAAGCACCTTTTTATTTTATTACAGCACTCAGTCTTTTTCGGTATGTGTCTATCAGCATGGCACATTTTGACTTGGCAAGATTTGCCCACTCTTCTTTGCAAAAACACTCCAAATCTGTCAGATTGCGAGGGCATCTCCTGTGCACAGCCCTCTTCAGATCAGCCCACAGATTTTCAATCGGATTCAGGTCTGGGCTCTGGCTGGGCCATTACAAAACTTTAATCTTCTTCCGGTGAAGCCATTCCTTTGTTGATTTGGATGTATACTTTGGGTCATTGTCATGCTGAAAGATGAAGTTCCACTTCATGTTCAGCTTTCTAGCAGAAGCCTGAAGGTTTTGTGCCAATATTGACTGGTATTTGGAACTGTTCATAATTCCCTCTATCTTAACTAAGGCCCCAGTTCCAGCTGAAGAAAAACAGCCCAAAGCATGATGCTGCCACCACCATGCTTCACTGTGGGTATGGTGTTCCTTTTAGTGATGTGCAGTGTTGTTTTTGCGCTAAACATATCTTTTGGAATTATGGCCAAAAAGTACAACCTTGGTTTCATCAGACCATAAAACCTTTTCCCACATGCTTTTGGGAGACTTCAGATGTGTTTTTGCAAAATGTAACCTGGCTTGAATTTTTTTCTTCGTAAGAAAAGGCTTTTGTCTTGCCACTCTATTCCATAGCCCAGACATATGAAGAATATGGGAGATTGTTGTCACATGTACCACACAGCCAGTACTTGCCAGATATTCCTGCAGCTCCTTTAATGTTGCTGTAGGCCTCTTGGTAGCCTCCCAGACCAGTTTCTTCTCGTCTTTTCATCAATTTTGGAGGGAGCTCCAGTTCTTGGTAATGTCACTGTTGTGCCATATTTTCTCCACTTGATGATGACTGTCTTCACTGTGTTCCATGGTATATCTAATGCCTTGGAAATTCTTTTGTACCCTTCTCCTGACTGTTACCTTTTAACAATGAGATCCCTCTGATGTTTTGGAAGCTCTCTGTGGACCATGGCTTTTGCTGTGGGATGTGACTAAGAAAATTTCAGGAAAGACCAACTAGAGCAGCTGAACTTTATTTGGGGTTAATCAGAGGCACTTTAAATGATGGCAGGTGTATGCGGACTCCTATTTAACACGATTTGGAATGTGATTGCTTAATTCTGAACACAGCTACATCCCCAGTTATAAGAGAGTGTGCAGACTTATACAACCACATTCTTTTTCTTTTTTTCTTCCCTCCACCTAAAAGATTTCAGTTTGTTTTTCAATTGAGTTGTACAGTTTATAGGTCACATTAAAGGTGGAAAAGATTCTGAAATGATTTATCTTTGTCTCATTTTTTTACAGCACAGAAGCCTGACATTTTAACAGGGGTGTGTAGACTTTTAATATCCACTGTACTCCCAAATCCCTTTCAATATCTGATACCCCTATATTGACTCAATTAAGATTATAAATTGCATGGCTATCCCAGATGCATAACTTTTACATTTATTCCTATTAAATCTCATCAAATCCCATTTCTCTAATTTAGGCAAATCCCTTTGGAGGGAAAGTACATCATTATCTGATTTAATTACCTTGCACAACTTAATGTCATCAGCAAAAATGGAGACACTACTTTCTAGGCCCACCTCTAATTCATTAATAAATATGTTAAAAAGGAGAGGACCTAATACTGAACCCTGAGGAACCCCACTTACCACATTAGTCCAATCTGAGTATGTTCCATTTACCACAACCCTTTGCTTCCTGTCTTTAAGCCAGCTCTCAATCCATGAGTAGATATTTACTGCAATTCCTGTATCCCTCATTTTACACAATAGTCTTCCATGTGGTATTGTATCAAAAGACTACATCCACTGAGTTGCCTTGATCCAAGTTTCTACTAACCTCATAGAAATTAATTAAATTTGTTTGACATGACCTATCCTTCATAAATCCATGTTGACTCCTACTTATAATCTTGTTCAAATGGACATATTTCTGTAGATTATCCCTTGTTAACCCTTCTAAAAGCTTTCCCACTACAGAAGTGAGGCTCGCTGGTCTATAATTCCATGGATTTGCTCTTGCTCCCTTCTTAAGTATGGCTATCACCTCTGCTTTTCTCCAGTTGTCTGGTAGCGATCCTGTGGTGAGTGAGTCTTGAAAATTTAGCTAAAACGGTTTGGCTATTACAGAGCACAGTTTCCTCAGTACCCTTGGATGTATTACATCAGGACCTGGGGCATTTTAAACATTTATTTTTTTCAACTTCTGTGGATTCCTTCCTGCGTTAACCAATCATTGGTAAAGGTAGTTAAGACTCATGTTGCAAACACTGGTATCTCCCTTGTGTATACAGAACAGAATAACTTATTTAGCTCATCTGCCTTTTCCTGGTCACTAATTATCCTTACCCTTACTGAAATATATACTTATCACCAAATACCATGGGGGACTAAAAGTAAATGGAGTAAATCACATCCCATGTGGCTTAACAATGATTGAAGATCAATATATCCTTACCATAGTTTACAAAACTGCCCCAGACATACTACCGTCCTTTCCTCTAGCACACAAGCTCCGTCTTCATTAAGGTGCAATCCATCCCTGCCATAGAGATTGTACCCAAGTGAGAAGTCAGCCCAGTGCTCTAAAAACCCAAACCCCTCCTTAGTGCACCACATTTTTAGCCACACATTAACCTCCCTGAGCTCCTTCTGTCTCCCTGTGTTAGCACATGGGCCTTTTTTTACTCCGCACCTTGATCTTTAAATCATTGTTAAGCCACATGGGATGTGGTGATAAGTATGTATAATTAGTAAGGATTTAAATGTTGTCCATTTATGTTCAGTATTTTTACTGCATTGGTCCGAATATAATCCGCACCCGCATATAATCCGCACCCGTAAAATTCAAGGGTAAAAAATTGAAAAAAGATAGTACTCAAATATAAATAAATTGGAGAGAAAAAGACTCTCAGCCATTGCAAGAAACAGGCTAATTAGTACTGTAACTTCATTTGCAGGTTACAGGATGTTAGAATCACTAAAACCGTTAATCGCTATTCACTTGCTACAATACTGCAGTCTCAAGCACGCAAATCGGCACCCTTAACGAAATTAAGAGTTTTTGTTGGCCCCTTACAGTTTTGTTTTTTTAATTCAATCTCAAATGAAACTGTGTTGTGATCACTGTTTCCTAAATTTTCTCCTATTTTAATATTTAATACTTTATCAATATTATTTGTAATGACTAAATCCAAGATAGCTTCATTTCTAGTAGGCTCCTGTATAACCTGGGCCAGATAATGATTCCTGAGTATACTAAAGAACCTGCTCCCCTTAGCTGAACTGCTGGTCTCATTTATCCAGTTTATATCAGGGTAATTGAAATCTTCCATTATTAGAACTTGCCCATGCTTAGATGCATTTCCAATCTGTAACAATAACTGCAGTTCCTCACTTTCAATTATATTTGGGGGATTATAGTATATACCTAACAATATTCTTTTAGATTTTGTTCCTCTGCTATTTAACTCATTCCTCAAACATTCACCATAAATATCTTCTCTGACTATAGGCTTAAATTCAGGCTTAACATACAGACAAATCCCTCCTTCTCTTCTACCTTTGCCACAGTCTTTCCTAAATCGGTTATAACCATCCAAATAAACAGTCCAGTCATGAGAGTTATCCCACCATATTTCAGTAACGCCTGTCCCATTCTAAGCTCCAAATAGGGCCATTCTTTTTCTGAATTTCTTTGTTGTTATCCCCTATACAGCTCTACGGAATATGTTGGCGCTATACAAATAAAAAATTGTTAGTAATAATTTCTCATTTACTGCTAATAGTTCTAACTCGCTCATTTTCCCTGACAAGCTTCTGGTATTAGCAGGCACACACTTTATGTTGCTATAACTTTGCAGTTTTGAAGTCTTTTTGCCACTGTATTTGAATTCAGCGAGAAAACAAATCAATATATTTGTATAAATCTTGTTTTTTTCTGTACTTGAATAAAAAATATATAAAAATAAAGCTTATTTTCTTTTTTTACTCTTCCTACTGTTCCTTTCTTCCCTTTTCTGCACCACAATTTAACCCATTTTCTTTGAACGCTCTCCTTTTATTTAAACTCCCACACTTATACCATAACTGCACTTTGACTAGAATTGTTCGCAAGCTAACAAGTTTGGTCCTTCATCTCTTTATATTAGATTGTGACTACTCCCTTGCACAATAATCACTGCACAAGTACAGAAACTCCTTTTCCTGTTTAGAAGAAAATCAAAGAATAGATGCAAACAGACCACACAAAAGCCACACACTGATATAACTTTACACAGGCAAAACCACACCCCCTCATCTGCACAATAATCACTGCACAAGGACACAAACACCCTTTACTTTTCAGTAGCAAATCACACAACAGTGAAGAATTGTATTGCACATGCTTGATAATATTGGGATATAATTGGTAAGGAAGGTAATTTAGAATGTTGGTGAACTATGGGAATATAACTAGTGGATGGTCACTAAGAATATGGTGCTATGACTAGAGAAGGAGGGTCAGTGATGTTGGATCATTTGTGTTAGATGCCTTTTTAATGCTTGAACAATTAGTTCCATGTGTGACCATCCTGAGGTAGGGGCTATTACTGCCCAGGACCACATGCTATAGACTACAGGTTAACTACCCACAAGGACTGTTTGGGTTCTTGGAAATCTCAGCACCAGCACCCTGATATCTGGCTTCTGTATCAGTCAGAGTCTCTCCATCAGGAATCAGCACTTACAGGAGTCTCAGTAACCTTCCTGTGTGATCAGGACAAGTTACTTGCAGGGTGGAGATAGGTTCAGTATCGCAGCCACCAGGAGCAAAATAAGAGACAAACAATTTCTATATGCCTCAGTGAACGGTTTTATTTTTGGAACATCAACAATATTTATAGCGGATAGGTACAGAGGGGGTGTGTACAATAAAACAATGGCAGGGGAGTGGCAGTCAAACACAGGAGACAGATTCCACAGTAGCATCCTGTCTGCACCTGAGGCTACCTTCTAATACACATCATGCCACATACTACGCATCCTGTCTAGCACATCAGAGATGTACTTAGATAGAGTACATGGCAGACTTAATTTGTTAACAATGGGCCAGAACAGATAACAGTACGATAGAGGTGTCTGGCTCACACCAGACTCAGCACACCCTGTTTTAATCCCATTATGATCACACAACTATCAGTCATAGTTTAAACATAACACAGAATACAGTAATATTACATGGGGAATTACATACAGGATAAGGTAGAGACATATGTCATAAGACCACATGAAGCTTGGGGATACACTATGGCACTATGTCTTAGGGCTATTCACATCACCTGCCCACATTTCCCATGTGGCAATATAGTTCACGTACCCATTTTCCAATGGGGCAGTCTGTCATCTATGGTGGATCAATGGACAAGGATTCAGGCCCTGGAAAGGGGTCCATGACACCATGTATCATTGTAGCTCATGCCTTCAATATCATTTTTGCCACAAATTAATGCATGTACCTGCCCCAACACACATTTTTACACAATATTATGCAACATGTAAAATGGACATGCAATATTTTTCTGCTCTCCTTTTTGATTGCAATATTAAAATACAATGGTGGTAACAGCCATTAGGACAAGATGTTTTGTTCCAACTACCAGACATTTTTTCTATTCTAGACCCATCTAAGTGTACACTTTCTGGGCACTGCTCAGTCTTCATCCTTACTTAGCATCTACCACTTGTGACAAATACTCTAAAGGTGTATGTCAAACTTATCCAAAGTATTATTCACCTACAGTGACTGTAAAAAAACCTTTCACACCCCAAAAATAATAACATAACTCTGCTAACACCAAGGCAATTTAAGATGCAACAACCTCTGGTTACCAGAGCTATAAACGTTATTCAACACAAAGGAAAAACTAACCTCTTATATAAAATGAAAACATCTCTACAGTAAGAGCACAACAGCAAAACAATAAATTAGTATATGAACAAAATAATTACAAATGGATATACAAATTATATTTAGTACAACTGATTATTAATGAAACAAGTAGAACACATAAAATGCTATAATTCAGTTTTGGTTTCTTCCAATGGAGTTTTGAAGAATTCAGATGGTTTGGTCATGCCCACCGCATCCCACTGGTATCCTTCACTGAACTTGGGTATATTCTCACCTCCTCTGCTTGTTGGTATCTAGAAATGTCAGATATCCATAAATCACAGTGCATCTAGTACCCAGTCACCACTTATCAGTAAAGAACAGAAAGTAGGTTGGAATGTGTTTCCTCTTAACTATGCGACCCTCCACTTGGCCTGCACTGTCTAAGTCCTCTCTATCCTAGCTCCATGGATTTAGACATGGTGAAGCCCTAACTCATGGGAAGTAGTAGAGGTCCTATTTGGCAAATTCCTAACAAATAAGACTGTAATAAGTGAATGTGACACGAATGTTGCCAAAACCATCCTTGCCAAGTTAGGGGGGTTGCTCTATTTGAACTTTAAAAATATGCCTGTTTCAAGACATTTATTAACAGTAAAATACTTCAAATTCATTCCTAATGAGTCAAGTGACTGAACACATATAATTCTTAGGAGTAAAATTGTCGTATAAACAAAATCCTAATTTTTTTCTGTTAATTGTTGTTAAATCAATGTTTAAACATGCAAAAAATGCAAATGAAAAACAATTGAAAGACCGCTTCAGACTGTGTGGCCCTGAACTACAACTCTTTATTTTTTCTGCATCAATTGTTTCTTCATCTCTTCACAGAACACATTTCCCCCTTTCCCCCTTTCTCTCCAGGTTTTTAAATCTTCTCATTACTCTTAGGTTTTCTCTTTTAAACCCTATTTTTCTCTCCTGGACTACTCTCTACTTCTGAAACATATTTTTGTCACACCTTTCATATATACCTCTCACTTCTGCCCCTTAAAGTTACAAACATTTATACAGAAATGCCACATACCTAACCTCTAGTTTACAGGATGCTCCTGAATCTTGAACAGGGTTCCTGCATGCTTTTATTTATGCTTCCTCTTATGTTTCTTTGCTGTCACGAACCCCTTTTCCTGTTCCCGGATCTTTGCCCATTGAGCCACCATAAAGGAAATACTGCTTGGCTCCAGCCACTTTACTATTCTATTGTAATCTGTTTTGTCCCATTGTTTGTCAGATAAAGTTAATGTACGCTGTCATGCCCAGGAAAAACCCTGGTCTGCAGAGTTAGTAAAATGCTATGGGTTTGGACTGGCAACAGTTATATCCCACAGGATTTTCCTATGGACTGTTATCATTTTCCCTGACCATGGGGATTATGGACTATGCTCAGACAGATGACCCTGGTATGGGGCCCCATGGTGCTATTCCTCTATCTATTATAGTTCTTGGTGTATTGTTACATATATGTTGTTTCATGGTTCTGTCCATTTATGTATTATTATTATTATAATGTTTGCTGATTACATGTATTACATGTAGATTGTTGTAATATTATGTGGATGTTTGGTATCAAACTGCTGGTCTGTCCATAAGGAAGCTAAAATACTATAGGGATGGGGTCCCAGGGACAAGGGGAACCACAGTGAGAAATTCTGGACATAAGGGGTCTCAACACAGAAATAATTTGCCAACACATTAATATTTCCCTAGAAGATCAGATGAAAGGGGCCAGAGCCTAACAAGATAAGCAGGTCATGTAAGCAAATAAGATAGAGGGTCTCAGTATTGTACTTGAAGTACCACTGGAACATCAACTTAGAAGAAGCTAACTTGCCCTGATAATTAGCTTACTGCACTACAGGGGTAATTGAAGGTCTAACATCACTAGATGTACAGGATCGCCCAGTGAATCAGGTGCAGGCTATTGCAAATTGGTCTCTCTTCTGTGTTCCTAAGGAGTGGAGGTTGTCATGATTGGCCAGCCTGTGGCCAGAAAACTGTATAAATGTGACAGTCTAAATACATCTGTGGCAGTTGCATCTGGACTTACATATTCATAATGTCAGTGTCAGTCTTTCTCTGTGAATTAATCCTAATTTTAAGGGATTGTATGGTGTTTCCGGTGATGGAGAAGAGTCACAGTCAGTGGCTATTGTGTTTCTGATAACCTGGTCTACGAAACAGAGCTCCTGGGCGTGGTACTTGGGTTTGGTCCATCTTCTGCTATCAGAGGTGTAAAAGGACCAAACAACTCTGCTGGATAGGATTGAACCAGGTTCGAACCAAGTCCAATTGAAGTAGCAGATTGTGACATACTCTATTTGAGGTCTAGCGACTAGACATGGAGACAGCATTATGTGTATTTGGAGGTTGGCCTATTGTTCACATGTGCCAGACAGGAAGCCAGACTATTAGACCCCATGTGGAGTCAATCTCCTGTTTTGTCTGCCACTCCCTGTCATTGTTGTGTTTTATACACACCCTTCTGTATCTAACCACTATAAATGTTTTTGATTCCCAATAATAAAACTTGGGTTTCATTACCATTAGGCATCAAGAATTTGAAGGCGCAGACGCTGATAATTCTTTCGCCCCGATAAGGTTAATTTAACAGAGATAAGTTTAGAACTGTTTACTCTGGAGCCTAAGGATGGGGCTAGGCAGGCCTTAGCTTTATTGAGAGAGCAAGAGGGGGATCACAGCCTCAGGAGGCATCCATCACCTGCTCTGTGGTGGGCTTCAGTGGGTGTTGCCCTGCCTCATGGGCATGCTTAATAAATAACTGGGAGGCTATGGGCGCGGGCCCAGGGCCTGAGGTTACTGACCGGGCCGGGCTCCTCCCCTGCGATGTTAAATTGAGCTGTGATGTAACATATAGAAATGGTATGCCCTCTTATTTGATCCTGGTGGCTGCAATATTGATCCTATCTCCACCCTGCAAGTAACTTGTCCTGGTCACTACCACAGGAAGGTTCTGGATACTCCTGGAAGTGCCGATTCCTGATGGAGAGACTCTGACTGATACAGAAGCCAAATATCAGGGTGTTGGTGCCGAGATTTCCAAGAACCCAACAGTCCTTGTAGGTAGTAACCTGTAGTCTACAGCAGGTGGGCCTGGGCAGTAATAGCATCTACCACCAGATGGTTAGATTTGCCCTGTGTTGTTTGACTCTGCAAATCCATATAAATACTGTCTCTTGTATTCTTTCTATAGCTTACTCACACTGACCCATTTTTTTACTTCAGACCTCTCATTGTTTTCTTTCTTCTAGACCTCTTCATCACTCTGTATTTCTTCTTGACATCATGCTTTCTCCTGGATACTCATTATCTATGTATCTCTCCCCTTTTCACACTCTTTGCATGCTACTTCTCTCATTGGTGACCTTTCCCCCCTACTATTATTCTTTCTGTTATCTATGTCTCTCTCCTGCTGCTCCTATCATTTTGATGCCAGCTTTATTCTCTCATTGCCTTCCAGTTTCATTCCTACATATGTACACTATCTACTTCGCCTTTACTCATTAGCACCATCATCTCTCTCTGACATATTTACTGCCCTTGACTAAACTTTCTGCACTCCATTGCTGGCCAGGGCACCTCATGTGATTGGACCTAATGTACATCTGAACATAATATTTTCAAGCACAACAAAAACTTTTATACAGCATAGTGCCCCCAACGTTTTTACCCCTTGTATCTACCTTTTTGGAGCTCCGAGGCAGTGAAGTGGAGGAGCCGCTGGGAATGTGTATGCAAGTTATGAACCCATTTTTGCCTTTTCTGTACGCGTAAGTCCCATTTCCTGTTGTAGCTCTCTTGTTCGAGTTGGTTACCCCCTAGTAGCCAGTCTATGAACTGCAACATTTCACTTTTTTTAAGCCAGGAACCATTTTTTTTAAGAAGTGGCACCCCTCACAGGGATGTGCCCCTGGGCGGTTGCCTTGTTAGCCTAATGGGTAATCCAGCCATGCCCTTGGTCACCTATCAGTAGAAACAGTCCTGCGTGTAGTTATATGCAGACTTTGAAGTAGCAAAACAATTATATACTAAAGATCCAGGCCTGGAGTAAAAAGCTCATTATAGACTCTTATAGAATTTTTAATAAAGGCCGAGCACATGCTTTGGTGCAGGATGCAATCATATCAGGAAGCATAGACATAAGGGGTCATAGAAATGCATGGTTAAGAACATTTATAATTAGGTATGGTCAGCACAACTTGTTAATTTGATACAAACAAATGCTGCAAGCATTAATACAAACATCTGTTAAAAGGATTTCCTGGGTTTCAAATGTTTCCTAATAAACAGCTACTGATTAGTAGAAAAATATGTATTATTTTGAAAAGTTGAATGTACTTGCATATTTATATGCTAGATACTGATATCTGGATGTGCACACCCCTAGGAAGCTTACATAAAAGTGTACCCTGCAGGATACAGTGTGTGACCTCTATAGGAAATGATGGTTGGTGGGGTCACAGCTGAAATTGCCCATAAAGGAAATAGGCAAAGAGCAAAAAACAGACAACAATTGCCAGATTGTGATACAAATGTTTCTGTCTTTAATTTCTCTTAATTGGCCAAAAATATTTTTTCTAATTGTATACCAGTTTAGCCTGGGTTTTGGAGGGTGTTAACCCTAAGTTTCAACTGACAGAAACCAATAAAATTGAAATATACAGGAAAACCCCAGTTATCCGGCACCCTACAAACCAGCACTCGCAAGCAATCGGCACCAATTCCCCATTTAAAAAAAACTCCTGCTAAACCGGCACCATGCGGCAGTCCGAGACTGCAAAAAAAAAGCTAACTTTTTTCCTAAATATTTTTTTGGCCCTAAAATGGCCCAGTTTAGGTGATAATGCCTTTTTAAATGCATTTTGAGGGGTTTTGGGGGGTTTAAGTGTTGTTTAGACCCTTAAAATTGTGGACTCCCAATTAACCGGCAACTACAATTATCCGGCAATAGGGAGTCCCCGTAGGTGCCGGATAATTGGGAATTTACTGTATACTAAATGTACAGATGCTAGAAAAATAAATGTCGGATTTTACTCCACTAAAATAGACACTAATCTGAAATTTAACTTTTTTTTTTAGTGAAAAAGAAAATGTTTCCCATTTTTTCGAAAAATCTTTCATAGTAGCTTAGTTGTAGAGACAACCAGATACTTAGTTGTCTACGTAGACACATAGGTCCCCAGCAGAGGGATAAAAACAGGTGTCCCTAAAATAAAAAAATACAGGTCTGATAATTCTTCATTTATTATTTACCTACTTTTCTATATAACAGTAGTAATAGTGTTCTGCACATAACAATTATCTTAACACCTTAATAATTGTTTTATTCTACACACAAACTATTGCTTTATACTCTCAAATACCACTAACCCACCAACTATGAGTTCTTGGTGGAGTTATTTGCCCTGGTGGTTCTTCGGTCAAAATACTAAGGTAAAGATATGCCATTGGTCATAAAAGTAAGTGGTGGATAATGGTATGTGGGAAAAACAAAATCACATGCTTGTGAATTATGTACTCAATATTACTAGCATTTATGCAAGACAGAAACAGAAAATATTTTAAATAAAATTGTATACTTAAAGGACTGATTGCAACCTATGGGAATCAATCTTGAGCTACTAGTCTATCTAGATTGGGGGAGCAGGTTATCCTATGGGGCTTTACTCTGCCATTCAATTTTACTGGCAGGGGGCAATTTGTACTGTTGCTCCTACTGGTTTCATTATACAAACAGACAGAATATCAACATTAAATCAAAAGTGACCAAAATAGTTAAAATACATCATTTCAGCCTTGAACTTTTAAACTGTGTTTTTTTTCAAAAAGCATAACATGACACTTAAAATGTGCACCCCACGATGGGGGGCGGTCCTAGCCAGCAAGCAGGAAGGCAGCACATTGTGAGAGCTCCGCAGAAACCCTCAGTTTTATACAGCCAAATTTACTAAAATCTACTTATTTTGGGGGTCTGGAGGCTCCTTGGAGCCCTACTATCCTCACTGACTGGGGGGATCTAATTATTTTTGCCCGAAACTCACGTCAGTTCATCACCCGGCAAGACCCCTACAGAAAGGTTGGATCGCGCAGTGAAGGAGCTTGACGGAGCCTGTCGGATCCTTCTCCCCTTCCCCCGGGGAGGGATCCGTTGGGCAGGGCAGCCAGATAGAAACAAGAGGAGAGGCTGCAGGAGAGTCCACCGGCGGGGGCCCCGCTGCTGTCTGGAGACTGCCACAGCGGAGTCTCACCGGAGGAAGGAGAGGCCAGAGCGGAGTGTCAGCCGTCGGAAGTACCGGCGCAGAAGAGTCTGGCGAGGCTGGTGGCCGGTGGGGTGAGTGGCCCGAGAGAGGGGCGAGACAGGGGAGGTGAAGGCCAGCGAGACGGGGGTGACGGCCCGGTGGCCGAATTAAGCATAAAGGGTGGCAGAGCCTCGTGTAGGCGGCCATTTTGTCTACCAGGTCGCATAGACCATACAGAATTTAGCCCCCCCAAGGCCCCGGAAGACGCAGGCAGAAGGGGTTACCCTCAATTCAGAAGGGGGAAGTTAACAGCGGTCCCCAAGAGGAATCTGAGCAAATCTTATTGTGGAGAGGACCTCTGTTTAAGGTCTGTACTCTTGTCATCCCACCTCAAGAAAAGCCCGCGAATCTGCGGCAGCCATTTTGTGTGTAGAACTCAAATCCAGCCTGTGAAGCAGGCTCGGCAGGGGTAGGCCTGCAGCAATTTAGAAACACCTGATAGAGGGGCTCCCACCTCATCTTAATTCAGGCTACCCTCTGTAGAAATAGGATTTTATGAAATTCTGAGTTCTACTTATTCAGAGGACATTGCATGTTGGCTCCTGATTTAACTGCAAGATACAAAGTCCTGAAGGGTCATTTCAGCAATATCAGCAAGCTGATGACATTTGCCTACAGCACATGCGTGTTTGAAAAATTGAGTTGCCCTGCTGCTTGGCTGTGCAAGGCTTCATTACACAGCTATTAGTGTGCGAACACCGACACCCAGTGGACATTTCAAGGATTGTGCTTACCAATCACAATTTATACCAAGCTGAAAGCATTTTCTGACCTAGAAAGGCCTGTCTCTAATCTTAACTCAGACTAAGGACCTTTGCCCAGGAAACACGCACTCTACAGTATTTGCGCAAGGAATGGTGGCTGCCGAACCATAGAACACGTGATACACAAACTGTTCCAAAGCTTCCAGCTATGCTCCCGAGGACCCTGGGCCAGGGTTTACCAACACCTCCTTGGAGCGGTCTGTCTGCAGCTCCTATGCTAGCGTAAGGCTGGCAGCTAGTATGCCATCCATGAGTATATAACTATATCATCACTGCTTTGACCCAATACCTTCAAACCCAGCTATTTAAGTGGACCAGGGCCTCAGAACCAGCGTTTCAATCCTCATAGAAAGATGGCAAGTCGCAGTACAAGTAAAGTACAAAAGAAACAGTCTGGGAAGGGGATCCAGGAGTTCTACAAACCACCCGACACAAATCGCAACCCTAATCTGAGTCCTAATCCCGAACAGCCAAAGTCGCCGATCCACGAATCAGCGCAGAGCTCCCAACCAGCTAACTGGAACTAACTGACGGGACCTTAATTAAAATCAAGCAGATCCTTCAAGCTGAAATCAAACATGCAGTGTATGACCTAAGGTCGGACATCCAATCTCTAAACCAGAGGCTGCAAGGCCTGGAGGAAAACACTGATCAAATCGCAGTGACCCAAGCGCTTGACAAGCAGGATATCCTACAAAATGCATCTAAGATTCAGATGTTGGAGGATAAAGTAGAGGACCTGGAGAACAGATCCCGCAGACATAACATTAGGCTGAGGGGCGTCCCCAATAAAATAACGGACGTTCTACAATATTCTAGAGATGCTATAAGCATGATCCTTCCTTCGGTCGAGGAGTCAAACTGGGCAATAGAAAGAGCTCGTAGAGCGCTGGGATCTTCTAGGGACCAAAACCTACCCAGAGATATCATTATTAGATTTGCCCAGCAAAAGGCTAGAGATTTGATCCTTGCGGAAACCAGACTAAGGAGGGAAATCCTAGGCCCAGACGGCACCAAGATTCAAATCTATATGGACCTATCCCCTTCTACCCTTCAGAAAAGGAGGGAGATGAGACCCACATTGCGAGTGCTCTCCCACTACAAGATAGCATACAAATGGGGGTTCCCATTCGCACTTTTGTTCACTTATAAAGGAAAATCCTTCAAGGTGATATCGTTTGAGGAAAGCCAAAGCCTTCTGAACAGACTGAAACTCGTGCCTATGGAATCCAAGGAAGAACATTCCTTCCTTCAGGCGGAATTGAGGCAGGACAAGAAGGGTCAGGGAATCCCACTGCCGCAAAGATCAAAGCCCATTTCCAACCCTTTGAAGGATATCAAGCACCGTGAGCAGGATCTAGGGGAGGACCCCGTATTATAACATTTTTCCCAAGTCCAAACTCTGTTTCCATAATACTCTCTACGCTACAAAGGGAACCTGGACTCCACCTCGGGAGTTGCAGAAGGAAAGGCGGACTTCCTGATCCTTTGCACACGCTTGGACATTGCTTACAAAAAGGACTATAATTCAATTGAGTATTGTATCTTTGCTTTTGCATTAGTTTAATCGGGTTAACACAGGGGGTGGAGGCCAAGTTTAGCCCTGGGGCAGTTAGCTAGTGCTGGGTTTATTTTTTCACAACCAATCTCTTTAGCCAGCTGGAGGTATTGGGTGGAACTGTAATACTGTTTTACTAATGTTTTTCTATTATTCTTTGTCGCTTAACATTATGCATAATTACTAGAGTACTCAGGATGGCTACTTTAAGTGGCTAAGCTCTATCTTAAGCAGGGGTTTAGAACCCATAATACTGTTAGAGCTAGTTTTGGTAGTGATATTTGATAGTTTTCTCCCTGTTGGGTTAATTCGGGGGGGTAAGTCGCCTTCCTTTAACCCCAACGTAAAGTCTATGAATAGTAGTCTGGGGAGGATTTACTGTCATCCATGGTTTACTAATCGGGTACTGTTTTGAACTGATGTTGTTTTTTTTAAATTTGCATGTTATACCGCTGGTGCCTGGCGGACTAAGGAATACCTGAAGTCGTCCACGTCTGGAGCGAATCATGGTGGGCGTGTCCCGGGCCGGCTGGCAGGGAAAGTAGGAACTGAGGCAGAGAGATCTGTGTGGGGTAACGTTCCAGCGACTTTAACACACCTAGATAACACACCGCCATGACTGATCACTCACACAACATAATAACACATAATGTAAAAGGCTTCAACTCCCCGTTTAAAAGACGTAAGGCCTTTCTCTTTTATAAAAGGATCAAGCCATCTATAATTTTCTTACAGGAAACTCATTTTGCGAGAGACAAAGTTCCGAAATTTCTCCACAGGGATTACCCCAATTTCTATACTTGTTCACAGCTCTCCAAGAAAGCAGGTATGGCCATTCTCCTTCACAAAAACCTCCCCTTCAAATTAGAAAAGCAGGAAAAGGATAAGGAGGGTGATTTCCTCATACTTTCAGGTACTATTCTGGATGTTAGGGTCTCCTTGGTGAATTTATATGCCCCCACTGTTAACCCGCACAACACTCTTATCAAATTACTGAACCTTCTAAAACAAGAAGACAGAGGGAAAATTATTATGGGCGGGGACCTGAACTTGGCGCTTCAGCCTTTCCTAGACAGGTCAGGGACACCTTCATATACTAGAGATGCTAAAAAACTTAACATCATTTATTCCCTACTTAAGGAACTGGAATTAGTAGACGCCTGGAGGGGGTTTCATCCCACTGAAAGGCAGTATACATTCTTTTCCCCCACCCACAATACCTACTCAAGGGTTGACGCTTTGATGATGCACTCATCACTGTTCAATAACGCGTCAGATGCCCAAATTTTACCCTGCCCATGGTCGGACCACTCGTTAATTTCTTGTAAATTAAGTCTAAACCAAAATAATTCCCACATCCATGCTTGGCGTTTAAACGACAAGCTGATTACGAGTCCAGAGGTACAGGCCCAAATAGAAGAGGAAATTAACACCTTTTTTGCTCTCAACGATATTCCAGAGACGGAAATAGGATGGTCATGGGTTGCCCACAAGGCCTACATTAGGGGGATAATTATAAAAGTATTGGCAGCCCATAGGAAAAAATTACTCAGCAAGGAAAACAAACTTTTTAAGAAATTACAGTATCTTGAAAAGTTAAACCAGAATAAATTCACGAGGGAAACGCAGATTGTATTAGATCGAACCAGAGCAGAATTAGATGCCATATTGGCAGAAAGGACTGAAAAGGCTATCAGAAGAACGAGCCATAAATTTTATTGCCAAATTAATAAGCCCTCGCCCATGTTAGCCAGGAAATTAAACCTGAGACATAACTCTGCGCGTATTCACCAAGTTAGGGATGCTAGAGGGGTAATCACTATGAAACAAGATGAGATCAAAGAAACATTTAGAAATTATTATCAAGATATTTACTCGTCCAAATTGACGGCTAACAGTTACAAAATACACGAATTTCTGAACGCCTATGACCTCCCTTCAGCCACTGAGGAGGATTTAAGTTTATTGATTGCTGAGATCTCAGTAGACGAGATTAGTAAAACAATTAAGACCCTGAGGAAGGGTAAAGCCCCTGGTCCTGACGGCTTTACAAATAATTATTATGCCACTTTCGATAAGCAACTTGCCCCAAAGTTGGAAAAGCTTTTTAAAGATATAATGGAGGGGAAGGCCATGCCTCCCGAGCTTAACCAAGCGAGCTTAATCTTCCTCCCAAAACCGGGCAGAGATCCTCTACTGATTAAAAACTTCAGACCCATCTCTCTTTTGAATGGAGATGTAAAAATTATTGGGAAATATTGGCCACCAGATTAGCGAACTTCCTACCTAGGTTGATCCATAAGGACCAAGTGGGCTTTATTCCTTACAGACAGGCGGGGGATAATATAAGAAGACTCCTCAACATATTCCATTTAGCTATGCTAGATGATACCCCTTTATGTACTATAGGACTAGACTTGGAGAAAGCATTTGACTCCATTGAATGGCCATACCTGCATGCCACGCTGACAAAGTTTGGGTTGGTGGGTAACTTTGTGAATGTGATTAAGTCTTTCTACAATAATCCAACTGCCAGCATTAGCATCCCAGGGGATGACCATTCCTTTATTAATATTAGAAGAGGCACCAGACAGTGCTGCCCCTTATCCCCCCTTCTGTTCGCGCTGGCCATTGAACCTTTGCCTTAGGCTATTAGGAATAGCGCAATAATAACTGGATTAAATGTAGGCTTGCACCAGTTTAAGTGTTGCCTCTTTGCAGATGACATCCTGTGTACACTTACAAACCCACTTCAGTCAATACCAGCCCTGATGTCCCTGATGGAGTCCTTCGGGGTCATTTCGGGACTCAAAATTAACATGGACAAGACGGAAGCGATCTTGGCACAGACTCCTCAGACTTTAAGGGACACTCTTAAAACTCGACACCCCTTTGCTTGGCCAGAAAAACATATAAATTATTTAGGCATCAAGATCACTCCAGAGATCACCGACCTATATCAGTCAAACTATATCCCGTTATACAAGACCCTGAATCAGGACTTGTTGAAATGGAATAAATATAATCTCTCATGGTCGGGGAGGATTAATGCAATAAAAATGAATATTCTCCCCAGAATTCTGTACTTTTTCAGGACTCTGCCGATTTGTATAAACAAAAGAGACCTGAATAGTTTTCAAAATGCGATATTCAGATTTATTTGGCACTACAAACGCCCAAGAATAAGGAAATCCATTATGATGAGGAATAGATCGTCCGGAGGATTGGGTTGTCCCGACCTCCTCAAATATTTCAGGGCAGCCCAGATTTCTTTCCTACCCCAGGCACACTCGACAGAACATCAGCCACTTTGGGTTTTCGTAGAAAACTATCAAATTATGCCATTTAAATGGGATACTCTAATATGGGATCCATCTTCCCGGTTACCCCCTGATCTGGCCCGAAATAACCCGATGATAGCATTAACGCTGAATGAATGGGAAAAAGCCAATACTAATAGACAGTTAAGTCCCAATATCTCCTATGCAACCACAACACTCCCTTCCCCAAGTACTCTGGATGAGATGGGTTCGCTATCCAAAGACTGGTGGACCTCAAGAAAGCTTGACAGGTTTGAAGGCTGGGTTAGAGATGGCACAGTGCTAACTAATGAGAAATTTATAGATACACACAATCTTCCGTCCAGTGAATACTTCAACTATAATAAAATCCGACAATGTATCCACTAAACTTCGTAAATGGGGCCCGCCCAGATCAACTTGGTTCACACTAATCTGTAATAAAGCCCCACTTACTAGGGGAATATTGGGGGAATTGTATGCAATATTCAACTCAAGTGACATGGCTAGCAAACCTAAACACATTAAGCATTGGGAACTGGATATGGGAGAGGAATGGGACATGAGCAAATGGTCTAAGGTACACTTAGAATTGACAAAGGGGTCCAGGTATTTTAGTCATTTGGAAACATCGACGAAAGTACTATTTAGATCCTACTACACACCAGATAGGTTACACAAAATGGACCCTAAAGTCCCTCCCGAGTGCTTTAGAGGCTGCATCACAGGGGGATCCTTCCGCCATATTTGGTTGGATTGCCCAATGGCCCAATCAATGTGGACAAAGGTGGCCGATCTGGCCTCTAAGACATTGAACACGAAAATACTACCCAATATGGGACTATGTCTACTGGGGCTACCGGTACAAAATTTACGAGTACACCAGAATAAATGGCTTCAATTTGTTATGCTGGCGGCAAAGAGCAGTCTGGCCGGGAACTGGCGGAAGAAATCGCTTGATATCCACTCTGTTATTCACAAAATTAACTTTATTATGACTTATGAACATATGACGGCTACACTAAACGATACAGTGGATATTTATAAAGAAATATGGGGTGACTGGAGCGGGACGGAACACTCATTCCAGATACATTGACAGTAGTGCTCTGATCATGGGGGGGAGGCTGTTAGGTGCTGGAGCGGTCCGGGACAGTGCTCTCCATGGTACCTCCTTAGAGGACGCTGCAGGCGTGGAGGGTCGATAAGGTAATAAGTAAAATCTATATAATGAAGTTGTGAAAGGCACATGTTAATTTCTGACAAGTTTTATTTTAGTTATGTTGATATAAAATCGAATGACCAGAGCAGGTTATCTAACGGATGTTAGACATATTTAGTGCACTGATTTGCGGATAAACTATCTAACCAGTTCTAGGTTGTTTTCATAGACTGTTTCAATAATAGAAAAAGGAAAATGGAAGTGGTTGACACAAGGTGACATGTATATTTTGTTAAAGGCAAATAGGAAAGTGTAATAAGATTACCATTGAGCGTGGGGGACCTGCGTGTCACTCCTTGTTTACAAAAGTGCTTGTCCTATGTTTGTGTCAATAAAAAAAATTTATGGGAAAAAAAAAATGTGCACGCCACACTAATGCTGCCTTTCCAATCTAATATGTGCTGGGCACCAATGGGGGAGCTAGAGCACAGCGGGCACTGGTGGAAAAAAAAAAAAACATTTGGGCCCCTCAAAGGGGGAGGTTGTAAAACTGTTTTTGCACTGGGCCCCCCCATGTACAAATTCACTTAGAGCCCCTCCCAAAGCCCCTTTTCCATAACATCATCCCTCCCCGAGACCCTTTTTTCATAGCTGCCCCCCCCCCACCCCCAAGACCCCTTTCATATGAAACACACATACATACATATACTACCTCTATATGGCAGCCAGTCCCTCTCAGGAGCCATCTTCACATAGCAGCCAGTCCCTCTCAACATACACCTCCACAGTGCACCCACCCCTCTCAGTACCCATTACCTCTGTTCTTTGCGGTCATCTAGCCAATGTATTGAACTGCTCCACACTGCCACCTCTTGGAGCTTCAGTAGAAATGCTCCACAGAAAACAACATTAAATGTAAAAAAAAAAATGAAACTGCTTTGGGGCCCCCCAGAGGAGGGCCCTTGTGCACTGCATCACTGGTAGATCTGCCCCTGCTGGGTACTCAGGAGGTTATACTTTCGTGTGCAGATAAATGCACACTAAGGTATGACTACACTAATAGCAGAAGTTAAAATGCTTTTTAGACTAAAAGTTAATGTATGTTTAATTTAAGATTATTTTGATTTAGTCCCCTATGTACAGTTAGGAATAAACTCATTTATATCAGGCTTGAGGGTATGATACCTAAACCGCTCACTAGATCTTGGGGTTGGCACCCACCATTTGAGTAGCAAATATGGTCCTCAGTTCAACTAAACTTTACAGTTTACAAACTTTATGCTCAGAGCACAGAAGAGAGGACTTTGTGCTTTCTATATAAACATATTTTTTTAATATAAAATCAAATAAAAAAATATTTAAAGACATACAGATTTAATAATAAAGGGGCCAAACTGACCAGTGGTAAGAAAAACTTTTCCCCTGGAGTTTGAGGGAAAAATGATCATGGCATCCCACTCTAAAGTAGCACTGCCATTAAATATTAATGAGCATAACACATTATTTTCACATCATTATGGCTTCAGATAGATTGGAATAGCCTTTGGGAAGTCCTATTATCATGACCTATTTAACAAAACTTTTCAGCAACCAGATTTAATCAGATTTCTGATGGAGAAGATGAAAAGTTCCATAACACATATCAATTATTATCGATTTTTTGGAAATACTTAAAAATGACCATTGAAAGTAAATTTATTTGCCTGCAAAACAGCCTATACTATAATTACATCATCTACTTGTTATCTGCCTATTCCAACCTCTCTTGTAGATTTCCACCTTAGTGATGTTCATCTCCATCTTTTGGCCAGCACAGGAATGCAAGTGCCTCCACCAACTTGCAACTGCTGCTTTTCACAAGATGCTAAGCTGTAATAAGTAAAATCGTGGCCACTACACAGCAAAAAGACTGATAAAGTTAGTAGTGTTACTGCAGTATATTACCATCATTATATTTAAAGCAAACATGGTCAAAAGAAAGAACACAGATTAATCAAAACACTTTTACTCCATTGACTAGTCATTTTAAAGTGCAATGGTTATAGTTTGGTTCTGCACCAATTTGAAAGAGTAGTATTTTAGCAGACACATTCCCCCCCCCCCCCCCCACCCCACTAAATAATTCTTCAGATATAGTCCTTTTTTCTGAGATGCACAACATATTAATTCCAATACAATATGCTAATAAGTTTCTGTGGTAGGCACAAATTAGTGACCTTTGTATTATGAAGAATTGAAAAGACCCAAGCACAATTAAAAAACAAATATGTTTGAATCTGGCTAAAAGAATAATTAATCAGGAAAAAGACCATACAACTATTTTTCGTTAGAAAAGATACAATGATATCTCTTCCAAGACCCTGGGGTGTTTTTACATTTTGGGGAGCTGTGGTTTTTATTGTTTGATGCAAGAAGTCTACTTCTGGACCAGTGAGAGGGAAGAGGTGTGGTATCAATATTAATCTTATCCAGTGATTGACCAAGGGCTATGGATATAACAAAAAATGTATTCCTGTACTCAAATAGAGATTTAAAAAAAAAAATGATAATAATTATATATATATATATATATATATATATATATATAATAAATAAATACATGTAATGGATTACAAGAGAAAAAGCTTTGTGGGTATACTTTCATGTCCCTGCCCATGTTCCCAGAGTGCAGTGTAATAACTATATTTCTCAGAATTTTGCAAGGCACTGTACATATATATGTGTATATTTTAAATAAATTGTACATTTGTACTCACATTTGAACATCTAAAACAAGTCAAAAAACTTGTTTCATGCCCAAAATTCAGAGAAATGCAGTTATTACATTACACTCTGGGAACATGGACAGGGAGATGCAAATGTGCCCAAAAAGGGTTCACTCTTGCAATCCATAACCATTTCAAACATGGCTTCCCTTAAGCAGATGCCTGCTGTATCAATCAGCTTTGAGCAAAGCTAAGGTTGGATTATTCACAAGATAGGAATCCCACCCACGTACAGCTGTTTCAGGGTTACAGCCTATCATCAGCATAGAGACGATTCCTTAGCTTGTGTAGTGGATTTTTTGAGGAGGTAGTGTGTGTGTGTGTATATATATCACATATATAGTTGTGAGCGTACGAGTCGTTGCTCACGCTTGCGGGCTCGCGAAGCGAGCCCGCGGGCCTCGCGAAGCAAGGGCCGCGGCTCGCGCAGCGAGCCGCGGCCCTCGCGTAGCGAGGTCACTGGGCAAGGGCCTCAGTTGCTGGCATGGAGCGCCGAAGGCGCTCCATGCCAGCAACTGAGGCCCCTCGCGAAGCGAGGGCCTCAGTTGCTGGCGAGGTCACTGGGCAAGGGCCTCAGTTGCTGGCATGGAGCGCCGAAGGCGCTCCATGCCAGCAACTGAGGCCCCTCGAGAAGCGAGGGACTCAGTTGCTGGCGAGGTCACTGGGCAGGGGCCTCAAACCCTCGCAAAATTCACGTCGCTACTCAAAAAACACGACACACAAATTACGACACTCGCTAAATTTTACGAGGAACGCAAACAACGTACGAAACACGTTACCACACATTACGACCTCGCAAACATCGGACGCAACACGCCGACATACAAACATTTAAAACACAATACATACACACAGCACATACATAAAAAAACTTACCTACACCAAGAGGGAGCACCCAGGACCTCAAAAATGCAACTTACACCTCGATTTTACTCGAAATAAAACAGTTTAGAGACTAAAAAAAAATCTAAGCGAGAGAAAAAATGGCCGCCGAACAAAACGAAAACGAGGCTACAGCACTCTAAACTCGCAAAACACCACAAAACACCTACGGATATTCCGATACAGACCTATACCACACATTACTCGCCATTTTACACCAATGCGGAAGTACACGACTACGCTAACGGTTTGGTCTCGCGCACGCACAGTGTTACACTGCACACATTCATCACGCTTACACAGCAGCTCCACACCACTAATGCTGCAGCAACATCAACACAGATTGCCAGCTCTTCATCACAATGCTTCAAAATAGGTACACTATATTCATTTACTAATTTAGCTACCTTACAATTTCATTGCCGTCATTTTTTGACGGGCAATTCGCTAGTATATATATAAAATATATATACACACACACAGTCAGGTCCATAAATATTGGGACATCGACACAATTGTAGCACACAATCAAATGCAAATGCCAAAAAACACAGGAAATGTTGCCAACTTCAAGATAAACTAATTCATGTTTATTTTAGAATATTTTCATGCAAAAAATGTTTGTATACACTACTAATTCTCCTCTATCAGATGCATTCATAATCCAGCTCACTTACATATGCCTTTAAGAGAGATGTTTCAAGTAATAATATTCTCAGAATTTAGCTCCATTTTCATACCAGGAATTGTAGCTCTATTGTCTTACCAGTTATCACTTCCAATGTGCACTTGGTTGCAGTATCCTATTCTGAGAACATAGCTCTGATATGTCCAACTTTATTGAAGAAGAAATACTGTAAAAAGGACTCTTGGGTGTAGTTTCTCCAGTTGCTCCATTCTTATTGACTTTTTCTTTCAGCTAGGTAGAAATGAACCACTTTGACACTACTGTCTTAGCCTTTCCATCCAGCACGCACTCCATCTCTGTTGTGCACAGCAGCAGTAACTGCAGTTTAGTCATTAGATCTTGCAGGTCCACAAATGCATTGATCTGGAAGTCGGCGTTTAAATATTTTCTAGGTACCCCGTAACTTCATTTGAATAAATATCTACCTATTATCCTAAAAGTAACAGGAACTCTAGGTTTATGAATATGAAAAATATATATGTATATCATGACTTAAAAAAAATAAATCAGTTTAGCAGGAAAAATATGGCTGCCAAAAAAACGTAAACAAGATGAAAACGAGGCCGAAGGACGTAAAATGAGGCCGAAGGATGTTAAGTACAAGCCCTAAGCACGAAGACTTAACGCAAACCAGTAACACTTAATCCAAGGCAGTAGTCCCCTAAAATGCACAGGCCTATAAAAGTACACAGGGGGAGAGGCTTGCAATGAGCACCAAAGGTGTTTATCATGGAGGTCACAATGAGCGCTGAAGGGGATCATTGCAAAGCAGGAAAGGTGCAGCTTGGCAAAGCCGCTCATTGCAGGGTTCACCATGAGCGCTGAAGGTGCTCAGAGGGGCCATATACTCGCATTTTGTGGCAAACAGCATCGCCAGGCTTCGTATTTTTGACGGGCAAGTCGCTAGTTTTTTTGAATCCTTATCTAGAGGGACAATCTACTTGTCAGTGGCTCTCTCTCATTCAACTTTCTTTTACATTTTTCTCATGCCTCACACTATTTCCTCTGCAGATAGTTTCATTCACATTCTGGGTCCAACACCACTTCTATGTCCTGCTGCCCCCATCAATCATGTGTATTTTTTTCAGAAACTCCCATATAGCTCCCGCTACATTATACACCTTAGAGCCTTTATATTAACATCTACCAATCCCCTCTGTCCCTAGTATTAAACCTGCCTTTTGTCAATTGCAATTGCAAAAAACAGTGAACCTTGCAAAAATGCATGTTTTGCTACTTGGTGGTTATTGCTAAAAAAAAAAAAAAAAGGGGATTTTAATGTGATGACTGATAAAGTCATTTGTAATAATGCACATACAAATTTCCTTATTTTTAAAAATTTTTATAGAAAAACAAACAACTGAACAACTGTATTTGAAGATCTATCCTAACATAGACTTAAGACCTACATATAATTGGTGACCATTTACAGCACACAGAATACAATCACTGTAAGAAGTTTATGCATTTAGATAAATAAAGGGATATGTAAGGGAGCTGTATTATGAATGCATCAGATAGAGAATTAGTAGTGTATGGAAAAAAATGTGAATGAAATTATCCCAAAATAAACATTATTTAGCTTACCTTGAAGTTAGCAAAATGACCTATGTTTTTTGGCATTTGCATTTCATTGTGTACACCCCTAGAAAATCCCACCTGAATTAGCATGACATTCAAATTTAGAATCAGGCTCACACAATGTATCATTCTTCACACATCGGTGGCTTCTGGTGTACTCAGCACAAGAACTGCAACAGTTACTTCCTGTGCCCTGTACCAGAAAGGTCAAAATATGTACCCTGCTGTATTTCTTGTGTGTACCCGGCTTATGTAAGCGTCCTGTGGGTGTGAACAGTTGGATTTGACTTTTGTGCAAAGAACTTTATATAGAAAAGTTCAGTTTACTTACAAACACATGTTTTCATACACTACTAACTCTCCTCTATCAGATGCATTCATAATCCAGCTCACTTACATATACCTTTAAAATGTTCAGATGCATTATTAGTGAGTACAAGCTATGAAATTAATACAATGGAAGGAAGGGTAAGTTGCTGACCATTTGTTTTTATTAAACATCTTGCACAATATACACATAAGATTTAACATTTATGTACAGAGTAGGAAAAATACTATGCAAAATCAACATTAACATATGATATTAAATCAACTTTCTCCTACAAAACAGTTGACATTTTTATAAACCAGAATAATGAGCTAAAAAAAAATGTAAGTTTGTGATTTATTTAGTTGAATTAACCAAATACCTAGAAGTCAGAAGAAAAATTGAAGAAAGCCCTGGGCTTAGGCTTCGGTTGAGTCCTGTTCTAACATTTTCAAAATTCAATATAAAGAAAAAAAATCAAAATAAAACGGAATGACAGAATTTTGAGCCAGTCACTAACTTAAGCTCACACTTACTTTGCGAGTGCCAAATTGTGTGTTATGAAGTTGGTTAATCGCAGCCAGTGCTCCCCGATAGCTTTCCATGCGCACAGTGGCAGTTCCACTTTGGGTGCTATTGACATTAACTGAAATCACTTTGTGGCCATGGAAAAAATACAGAATTTCCTCAACAGTGACATTAAATGGTAGGTTCCTAACAAATATCACGGTCGCAATATTTTTATAGCTTGAGAATACATTATTTACATCTGTACTTGTATCATTATCCTGTGGAGTCCTTGTGCAACTGGCAACAGGAGCATTTAGACACGGATCAATCCCAAATACTTTCATTTGTTCCTCAGAAATGCATCTCAATAGGATTTCTGTTCCTAGAAAGCTTTTCCGGTTTAGTTTTTCTGCATTGGTGGCATCTTTTTCAGATGGAAATTTTACCAGTGCCTCCCCCAAGCCAACACCTTCATCATCGTACAACAAGAAAATATCTTCTTCTTTCAAAGAAAATTCAGAGAAAAAAGTTTTAATGTCTACCTTACTGACATCAAATGCAAAGTTTCTTAAATAGATGCAATTTAATTTACTAGAGCTTTCCGTTTTTTTATGACCTTTCTTAGCCAACTCACGAGCAGTCCATTTAGAAATAGCCGTCATATATACTCTGTGACCAAATAACATTTTGCAGTTTAATTTAAGAATAGTTTTTTGCTCATTTTCATTTTTCAACCTCACGAGACATTCTCTCAGCTTTTGGCCATGCTTGTCAAGAAGGAATGTTATTTGAGAGTCTACCATCCCTGAAATGTTAAAATATTTCCTTAGCTCTTCTTTCTCAAGATTCGAAGGAAGGTTTGTTAGATGTACATAATAGTCTTGTATATTTGGTGAACGTGATCGTGACTTTAACTTTTCTGAAGATGTGGAACGATTCCTTAATCGATAAGCCCTTGGCAGCGACCGCTCCCTCTTTCTAGGTTTATCAACTAAGCCGCCAGCTTTGATCCATTCTTCTTCGTCAGCTTTTATGAGGAGTATACAATGAGCATCCATACATTTATAGTTATGCTTAAGGCCTTCATTAGCATCTTTATAGTTAGCAAATTTAACAATACAATTGCCATTTCTTAAGCCAGTTCTAGATTTGTGGAATACTATATCTTCCACATACAGACCATTAAAGAAATCTTTTATTTTTTCTGTTGTTGCATTTGGAGGCATCCCATGTACATATAAATACACACTTTCAGAATTTTGTGATTTTTTCGATGCTTTGGTTCCATTAGAAGCCTGTAGAAAAGAACTTTCTCTCGTGTTGGGATCATCAACAATGCCACCACATTGGAGCCATTCTTCTTCACTAGATCGCATGATAGATACAGGCTGAGAATCCATGAATTGTTTGTGGCGCTTAAGACCTGCATCAGCATCTGTCTCGTCAGCAAATTTAACAATACCATGGCCATTGCTAAAGCCATATAAACTTTTTAATAAAACTGTATCTACTACATGTAGCCCCCAAAAAAATTCATTTACTTCTTCCTTGGTTACATTTTTGGGCATCCCTTGGAAATATAAATATACATTCTTGCTTTTATTGGAATAACTGGTTTCTTTTCTTTCAATATTTTGCTTCAATACTTGGGTTCCATTACTGTCCACTCCATTATCAGTAATCAATTGAGGCGAATCATTACAAGATTTTACACTTTGTAGGCGCTTCTTACAAGATTCTTCCTTTTCTACCCTGTTGCTCCTTCTAAGTCTAATCTGGGACTGCTTTAATGTATAGCCTGATCGTTTCATTGCCAAAAAGGCATCGATTTCGGTTTCAAATGTGATGTAAGCCTCTCCCATTTCTCCACCAATGATACAAACACCACCTGTAGGAATAGCACAACCATGGAAGAACTCGCGAATATCAACCGAATTAGCCTTTGGTGAAAGTCCAAGTAATCGTACCAACGGCATCCTTACATCGAATTACACTTATTACCTGCAGATTAAAAAACATAAATAAATAAATAAATAATCAATGAGTTTATAACCATTGCAGTAATGTTATATGGTCTAGTCTTTTAGAATAATTATACATGATAATGAACAAAATATATTTAGAAAGAAAAAATATCTAAACCGTGTTTATATTTGTAACTTTAAATGCAAGTATTCTTTACTGCAGGCTTTCATTTTCTTTTCTCTAATGAACTTGGTTTCTACCTTCTCAAGGGGTGTGTCCCTGAAAAAAAAGGAGCTTTTCAGAAGTTCTGTTGGGGATTCGGCAGCAACAACCGCTTTACTTTAAGTTGTAGATAGAAGCTTACTCTGCATTGAAAGACACCTCAGGAGGTAGATCATCAAAAACCAAAATGGTAGAGTGAGCTGCAGCATAACTGCATATAACATTCTATACATTAGATTATGAGTTTGTTATTCCATAAAAAATTATTATACATACTGATACGTGCAACTATTTTAGATTAAGTACTCAAGTAATAACCAACAATGAAGGCCTATATGTACAACATACTCTTTTACAAAGCTAAAAAAGAAAATTGGAGAGGTATTTTTAAATAGCTAATAAATTAAAGAAAAATAAAATATTACTTGTAACGCTGGGGATACGTACATTTGCATTATAGGATCTATCCCTGACCAATTCATGATTTCTCCACAGAGACTATGAAGAAAAAAAACTGCTCTTTTAAAGGCTTGAGGAATAAATATACATGGACAGTTCTGGATTTCACTAGGAATATAATATACTTATGTATCTATGCATTTATTTTATGCAAGTGCTCGATTTCTTTGCCTAGAATACACAATTTTGTATGTTTGGGTCTGTGACCCATCAGTGACCTCTCTTTCTCTGTCAAGTAGCATGTTGCAGAATGCTGCCACTGACTGATTACTATGAAACACTGAACACGCTTTGCTTAGAAGTGCACTGTCTTCATGAGCTGCAGAGAGGAAAACCAGTTCAGAACTATTTATAATAATATTATAGGCAGCCAAAACAGACCATTCAAACACTTAATAAAAATAAAGAGATACATAGGTATATTCTATTTCTTGACATTTACAGAAACCTTCCATGTCCCTTTAATCCCAGCCAACCCACCATCTTCCAAGGTTGATAAAATCAGTTTCCTGTTCTTGAAGTGAACATTTTACAATTAAACATACCCAGTTGATCTGAAAATGAGTATGTGGTTGACATAACACTTCTAAGCCCATAGTTGTCTTATAAGGATTATTCTATACTGTTTAGTGTGTTTTATCCTGTAAGTTCAAAAGATCATTACTAGAAATAAAAAAAAAGTGAGAAGTGTAACTGGATTTCAAGCAGGAACAGCTTCACTTCAGTCAGATGTCCTACCACTGAGGTATCTATCTAAAAGAGTCGGAGTAAAACCGTATGAAACAAGACATACGATATTACTCGGCCTTGCACAGCACATTGCAACATCTTTATCAATGCAGCCTTCTAATAATTATAAATAAGAAATAATAAAATTTAAAAAAATGATAAACATTCTACAGTCCAAAACTTTCCACATGCCATTCAACACTCCGGGTACAGATCAAAACTGGAGACTTCAAACAACCAACAACATTTGTCAATTATCAGTTTCAGTGCTTCAAAAGTGCATACTGTAAATGACACATCAGGGGTCCTCCAGAAAATAAAACAAAAAACAATGAGTACCCAATTGTCATACATTTTAAAAAAGTGGGTCGCTTATAAAATTCTTGAAGAAAGTCTATTTACTTCAAACTGATTTATGCATTTTGCATAACAAATATTTCAATGTTTGAGTATGCCTTATAAAAAGTACTAAAGTCTAGAATAGCATAAGTAGCATCGATAAGGGCAGTTTGGAATATACATGAACTTGCAGAGGGAGGTGGAAATGTTATAAACATGTGCAAAAGGAAGAAAAAATAAGACATGGGTTAGGACAGGCCTTGACAAATTAATTTTCTTTGGAGTCCTGGCTCCTAGAATTAAAACAGGTGGTACCCTCGCAAACAAAAAGAAATACAGGCTATTTTATCCTTCACAGTCCTATTGAATATTTTCTGTCAATAGCGATTTTGTTATATAATAGACATACATAATCTGTTGATGTACATTATCAAATGTAAACAGTCCCCCCTCAAGAGGGTAGACTAAATAACCCACTACCTGTATAATCCCCTGTGCGCAGGATTAGTTTGCTGTCCCAGGTACTTCCACCAGCACATTGAACTCACTGCAAGGAGTAACATGGTGACATGGAGTCTTCTGGAACGGGTTTCTCTGTACTGACAGAATGCAGGGGACTCACAGCCAACAAAGAAGCAGCTCTCATATTTCTGAATGGAGGAAGATTTCATTTAGCCTTCCAACATTCTTCTCCCCTTGCCCGGCAAAATTTAGGTGCCAGCAGTGATTTTCTACTCACCATAGTAACCTGGCATCCAGGGTTGAGCCCTGGATTGGGATGTGAAAATGTAGGAGCGGAGGTAAACTAGGCTTACACACATAATTATATATATATATATATATATATATATATATATATATATATATATATATAATATAATATAATATAATATAACTTAAGAAACTCCTCAAAACAGTCCCTAAAAATATACATCAGGAATTAGAACAACTCATCCCTGCCAATCTTACAAGTGGGACTTTCTACCTACTGCCAAAAATCCACAAACCAGGCAACCCAGGGAGACCAATTGTTACAGGTATGGACACACTGACTGAACAGATATCTGGATTTGTTGAAAACATCCTTAAACCATTAGTTAGTAACACCAGTAGCTATATACAAGACACCACTGACTTTCTCAACAAAATCAGTCAGATTTAAGACCTACCTACGAACACACTACTTGTTACCATTGGATGTAGAGTATCTTTACAGTAATATCCAACACAAAGATGGCACTGAGGCATGCTTTAGGTTTCTTTCAACAAACAAGCAAAACAATAAATATGGCCCTGATATTATTGTTAAGCTAATAGAATATATCCTTACCCACAACTATTTTACTTTTAACCAAGATACCTACCTACAGATGATGGGGACTGCCATGGGTACCAAAATGGCTCCACAATACGCAAATCTATTTATGGCCAATCTAGAAGAAACATTCTTATCTGTATCCATTTACAAACCATACAAATACTACCGTTACATAGATGATCTGTTCATCATCTGGACAGAAGGAGAAAGCAAACTCAGAGACTTTCATAATTCATTCAATACCTTCCATTCATCTATAAAACTTAAAATGGATTTCTCCACAGAACAGGTAAACTTTCTAGACACTACTATATCCATCACCAATGGCACTCTCCACTCATCTATATATAGGAAACCTACAGACAGATGTAATTACCTACACAGCTCCAGTTTCCATCCCTCCCACACCAAACAAGCCATCATCCATAGTCAAGCTATTAGATACCATCTGATTTGCTCAAACACTTGAGACCGTGATCATATTTTAAAAACACTGTCTGAATCTTTCAAACAAAAGGGTTACAAACCCTGTATTATTAACCAAAAAATAACCACTGCCATCAAAATACCCTGAGAACACCTATTAATCTACAAAACAAAAGAAACTACTTCACGTATACCTCTAGTGACCACATACCATCCAATTTTAGAGAAAATTCGGAAAATAAATCAAAAACTTGTCAGCAGAAAATTGGCCAATGAACAACTGAATACAAAAAATGGAACTAAACCTTGTAACAAACGTGCCTGTAAATTATGCCAACACATTTGTAATGATGATACAGCCACACATAACAACAAGACCTATAACAAAGGATCATATTCATGTACATCGTCAAATGTGGTTTATATGATACAATGTACTTTAAGTGACACAGGCTGTTACATTGGAGAAACCGGCCAAAAAATGCATTTAAGGATGAATTTACACAGGCATTCAATAAGAAAACATAATGAAGACAGTTATTGTAGCCCAGTAGGACACCATTTTAGCCAGAATGATCACCCCATCCAAAACTTAAAAGTCAAAATACTCAAGAGGAAAATTTAAAAGCATCCAAGAGAGAAAAGCATTTGAAATAAAGATGATCACATTCTTCAACTCTAAAAACACAGGACTTAATATAGACTTGGGCTTTCTAACACATTATCAGAATTTCATGTGATTTTTTTTCTTTTTATACTATAACAGACTTAGCTCTCTTAGTGAGGTGTTTGTCCAACAGGAAAGATATCACTGTGGACTACAGTGCTCTGCTTTTTCATGTATATATTGATGTATATGTGTATATAATATGTGTATATATGTTTCCTT
Source organism: Discoglossus pictus (assembly GCA_027410445.1). Classification (NCBI taxonomy): domain Eukaryota; kingdom Metazoa; phylum Chordata; class Amphibia; order Anura; family Alytidae; genus Discoglossus; species Discoglossus pictus. Next base: position 63,208,872 of record CM050166.1, read on the forward strand.
TGCTATGTTGTGTTTATTCCCCATATATGTATTTACCTAATGATGTCAGATGCTGTTTCCACTCTATCTGCATCTGCTGTTATTATATAAACTGAGGGTTCCATCTCATGATAGTATTGCTTGAGACTTGATAAAGGGAGGTTAAGCCTCTCGAAAGCTCGTCATTATAAATATAACGTTTGTCCAATACAAAAGGTATCAAATTATATTGCAATACTCATTATTAATCTATGTATATATATATGGATTAATAATTACTAACAAATTATATATATATATATATATATATATATATATATATATATATATATATATATATATATGTGTGTGTGTGTTACTCTTTATTGGTATTGAGCAATTAAATGCTATTCAGTTATTAAAAAGGGACTATGTCACCCCATGAATAAGATTAGTTTAGGTTATTCTTAAAAAGCATGAAAAACTGGCATTTTTTCCCCAAAGTGTATTGTTCCAGAGCAAAATCACTACTGTTTGTGCAACATCTTTATGCAAAATGAGTTACTAATGAATATTAATTATCTGCTCTGATGTGCCAATTATAATCTGTCTGCTTCTGTTGATGGCCACAATGCCTCCAATGTTATTGTGCGGTTAGAACCCTTCCCCGCCATTATCAAGTACTTTGAACATGCTAACCTAACTAGGGTATGAAGAGGCTTTTTATATCACAATCTAATCCCTATTAAGAAGCTATAGTTCCTGGGGTAAGGCCAGGTAAGAATCCACAGACTTTGCCAACTAGGAGTTTGTGCATTTAGATAAATTAAAATGTTCAGATGCATTAATAGTGAGTACAAGCTATAAAATTAATACAATGGAAGGAAGGGTAAGTTGATGACCATTTGTTTTTATTAAACATCTTACACAATATACAAATAGAATTTAACATTTATGTACAGAGCAGGAAAAATCCTATTCAAAATCCACATTAACATATGATATTAATCAACTTTCTCCTACAACACAGTTGACAATTTTATGAACCAGACAGATTGAGCTAAAAAAATTGAGTATGTGTGGGTTTGTGATTAATTTAGTTGGATTAACCGAATACTTAGAAGCCAGGAGGAAAATTGAAGAAAGCCCTGGGCTTAGGCTTCGGTTGAGTCCTGTCCCAACATTTTCAAGATTCAATATGGAGGAAAAATCTAAATAAATGGAATGATGGAATTTTGAGCCAGTCACTAAATTAAGCTCACACTAACTTTGTGAGTGCCAAATTCTGTGTTATGAAGTTTGTTAATCGCAGCCAGTGCTTCCCGATAGCTTTCCATGCGCACAGTGGCAGTTCCTTTCTGGGAGCTATTGACATTAACGGAGATCACTTTGTGGCCATGGAAAAAATACAGAATTTCCTCAACAGTGACATTAAATGGTAGGTTCCTAACAAAAATCACGGTCACAATATTTTTATAGGTTGAATATACATTATTTACATTTGTACTGTTATCATTATCCTGTGGAGTACTTGTGCAACCTGCAGATTTAGGGTTTGTGGATTCAGGACTACAGGTTTCAATTGTAACAAGCGAAAGTGGACTTTCTCGCTGACAACCTTCTTGACTAACAGCTGAACTGTTAGTTTTGGCAACAGGAGCATTTAGACATGGATCAATCCCAAATACTTTCATTTGTTCCTCAGAAATGCATCTCAATAGGATTTCTGTTCCTAGAAAGATTTTCCGGTTCAGTTTTTCTGCATTGGTGGCATCTTTTTCAGATGGAAATTTTACAAGTGCCTCCCCCAAGCCAACACCTTCATCATCGTTTAACAAGAAAATATCTTCTTCTTTCAAAGTGAATTCAGAGAAAAAACTTTGAATGTCTACCTTACTGACATCAAATGCAAAGTTTCTTAAATAGATGCAATTTAATTTACTAGATGTAGATTCCTTTTGGCTAGAACTTTCCTTTGTTTTTGGCGGGTATTTTTTACCTTTCTTAGCCAACTCACGAGCAGTCCATTCAGCAATAGCCTTTATATATACTCTGTGACCACATACCATTTTGGAGTTTAAATTATGAATATTAAATTGCTCATTTGGAGTTTTCAACATCACAAGGCATTCGCTTATCTTTTGGCCATACTCGTCAAGAAGGAATGTTATTTGAGAGTCTTCCATCCCTGAAATGTTAAGACATTTCCTTAGCTCTTTTTTCTCAAGATTAGGAGGAAGGTTTTTTAGATGTACATAATAGTCTTGTTTATGTGATGAACGTGATCGTGATTTTTGTTTCCTGTCTGAAGATGTGGAACGATTCCTTAATGGATAAGCCCTTGGCAAACACAACCTCTTTCTAGGTTTATCAACAAAGCCGCCAGCTTTGATCCATTCTTCTTCGTCAGCTTTCTTGAGGAGTATACAACGAGAATCCACACATTTATGGTTATACTTAAGGCCTTCATTAGCATCTTTATAGTTAACAAATTTAACAATACAATTGCCATTTCTCATGCCATTTCTATATTTGAGGAATACTATATCCTCCACATACAGCCCACTGAAAAAATATTTAATTTTTACTGTGTTTACATTTGGGGGCATCCCATGTACATATAAATACACACTGTCAGTATTTTGTTTAGATGCTTTGGTTCCATTAGAAGCCTTTACAAAAGAACTTTCTCTCACTCTGGCTTCAACAATGCCACCAGATTTGAGCCACTCTTCTTCACTAGTTCTCATGATAACTACAGGCTGAGAATCAATGAGTTTTTTGTTGCGCTCAAGACCTGCATCAGCATCTGTCTCGTCAGCAAATTTAACAATACCATGGCCGTTGTTAAAGCCATTTAAAGTTTTAAATAAAACTGTATCTACTACATGTAGCCCAATAAAAAAATCTTTTACTTTTTCCTTGGTTACATTTGTGGGCATCCCTTGGAAATATAAATATACATTCTTGCTTTTATCGGAATAACTGGTTTCTTTTCTCTCCGTATTTTGCTTCAATACTTGGGTTCCATTACTGTCCACTCCATTATCAGTAATCAATTGAGGTAAATCTATGCAAGCTTTCTTTACACTTTTTAGACGCTTCTTACAAGCTTCTTCCTTTTCTATCCTGTCACTCCTTTTAAGAAAAACCTGGGACTGCTTTAGTGTACAGCCTGACCGTTTCCTTGCGTAATAGGCATCTTTTTCGGTTTCAAATGTGATGTAAGCCTCTCCCATTTCTCCACCAATGATACAAACACCACCTGTAGGAATAGCAAAACCATGGAAGAACTCGCGAATATCAGCAGAATTTGCCTTCGGTGAAAGTCCAAGTAATTGTACCAACGGCATCCTTACATCGAATTACACTTATTACCTGCAGATTAAAAAAATAAAAAAAAATAATCAATGAGTTTATAACCATTGCAGTAATTTTATATGATCTAGTCTTTTAGAATAATTATACTTGATAATTGACAAAACATATTTAGAAAGAAAAATATTTAAAACCATGTTTATATTTGTAACTTTAAATGCAAGTATTCTTTACTGCAGGTTTTCATTTTCTTTTCACTACTGAACGTGGTTTCTACTTAATCAAGAGAAAGTAGAAAGTTCCGTTTGGGATACGGCAGAAACAACTGCTTTACTTTAAGTTGTAGATAGAAGCTTACTCTCTGCATTGAAAGACACCCCCACCCAGAGTGAGCTGCAGCATAACTGCATATAACATTTTATACATTAGATTATGAGTTTGTTATTCCATAATAAATTATTATACATACCGATACATGCAACTATTTTAGATTAAGTACTTAAGTAATAACCAACAATGAAGGCCTATATGTAGCAACATACTCTTTTACTAAGCTAAAATAGCTATTTAAAAATACCTTCCCAATTTTCTAATAAAATTAAAGAAAAAAAAAAAAATCTTACTTGTAATGCTGGGCATATGTGCATTTGCATATTAGGATCTATCCCTGACCGATTCATGATTTCTCCACAGAGACTATGAAGAAAAAAAACTGTTCTTTTAAAAGCTTGAGGAATACATATACAAATCAACATGGACAGTTCTGGATTTCACTAGGAATATAATATACTTATGTATCTATGCATTTATTTTGTGCAAGTGCTCGGATTCTTTGCCTAGAATACACAATTTTGTATGTTTGGGTCTGTGACCCATCAGTGACCTCTCTTTCTCTGTCAAGTAGCATGTTGCAGAATGCTGCCACTGACTGATTACTATGAAACACTGAACACGCTTTGCTTAGAAGTGCACTGTCTTCATGAGCTGCAGAGAGGAAAACCAGTTCAGAACTATTTATAATAATATTATAGGCAGCCAAAACAGACCATTCAAACACTTAATAAAAATAAAGAGATACATAGGTATATTCTATTTCTTGACAATTCCAGAAACCTTCCATGTCCCTTTAATCCCAGCCAACCCATCATCTTCCAAGGTTGATAAAATCAGTTTCCTGTTCTTGAAGTGAACATTTTACAATTAAACATACCCAGTTGATTCTGAAAATGAGTATGTGGTTGACATAACACTTCTAAGCCCATAGTTGTCTTATAAGGATTATTCTATACTGTTTAGTGTGTTTTATCCTGTAAATTCAGAAGATCATTACTAGAAATAACAAAAAAGTGAGAAGTGTAACTGGATTTCAAGCAGGAACAGCTTCACTTCAGTCAGATGTCCTACCACTGAGGTATCTATCTAAGAGTCGGAGTAAAACCGTATGAAACAAGACATACGATAATATTTGGCCTTGCACAGCACATTGCAACATCTTTATCAATGCAGCCTTCTAATAATCACATATTTTTTTGAACTACGAGACGTTGTCACGCTTTGCGTGGTGCGTACGACTTCGGCAGCGCTCATTGTTGCAAGGCGAGCCGTTAAGGCACTAACACGCACAGCACTTGGGCGATGATGCCTGACATTAAATTGCCATTCGCACAATTGAATAGGGCTCTATATAAAGCACATAGCATCTTTTTTTAAAATACATTTTTAATAACTGAAGAGCTTGCTTTTGCATAGAAGTTCAATAACTAAAAACTTCTGTAAAAATACATATCCTATGTGCTTATATAGAGCCATAATCAATTGCCCCATACGCAATTCGATAAGGCTGTTAGGCTGCAAGCAGTTGATTGATGCATAGATTAATTACAAATAGGCAAAGTATATTCATTAAGTAACTAATGAATTGATTATTATTTCCAAAAATAGACATATGTATCTTTCTTTGTGATGAGCGCAGAGGCTGCTCAGAGAATTAAAAGTACACCAGAGGAGAGGCTCGCAATGAGCGCCGAAGGTCCTTACAGGACAAAAAAAAAAACTTTACATTGTGTGGCAAACCGCATTGCCATGGCTTAAAATTTTATTGACCATCATTTTTTGGACGGGCAAGTCGCTAATTATAAATAAGAGAAAAAAAAATAAAAATGATAAACATTCTACAGTCCAAAACTTTCCACATGCCATTCAACACTCCGGGTACAGATCAAAACTGGAGACTTCAAACAAACAAACAACAACATTTGTCAATTATCAGTTTCAGTGTTTCAAAATGTACATACTGTAAATGACACATCAGGGGTCCTCCCAAAAAACAAACAATGAGTACCCAATTGTCAAACATTTAAAAAAGTGTGTAGCTTATAAAATTCCCGAAGAAAGATTATTTACTTTAAATTGAATTATGCAGTTTGGATAACAAACATCTCAATGTTTGAGTATGCCTTGTAAAAAGTGCATAAGTCTAGAATAGCATAAGTAGCATCGATAAGGGCAGTTTGGAATATACATGAACTTGCAGAGGGAATTGGAAATTGTATTAACATGTGCAATAAGAAGAAAAAAATAGAAACATGGGTTAGCACAGGCCTTGACAAATTTATTTTCTTTAGAATCCTGGCTCCTAGATTTAAAAACAGGTGTTAGGTACGGAAACAAAAGAAATACAGCCTATTTTTTCCTACACAGTCCTATTGAATATTTTCTGTCAATAGCGATTTTGTTATTTAATAGACATACATTATCCGTTTAAATAAATAGATTTTATATGCATTAAAGCTGTGTAATACAGCAGACATAAGCTTAAAAAAGGAAGCCGTGTTTGGAAATGGTTTTGGGTTGAAGAGTGAGGCATTTGTGGGCACATTTGCATGTCCCAGCTCAGCTTCCCAGAATGCAGGGCAATAACTGTTTCTCAGAATTCTGAGCTGGAAGCAGGTTTTTAAACATTCAAATGTGAACGCAGATGTATACATATACATACATACATACATTATATATATATATATATATATATATATATATATATATATATATATATACATACAAATATATATATATATATATATATATATATATATATATATATATACATACAAATATATTAAAGAATTGATTAATAATTAACTAACTAATTCATTAATATTTAATCCGCATATTGCAGATCAGAGGAGATCTTAAAAGGTTGAACTTGATGGACAGAAAGTCTTTTTTCAACCTTAATTAATATGTAACTATATATATATATATATATATATATATATATATATATATATATATATATATATATATATATATATATATAAATAAATAAATAAATAAATAATCAGAGTATTGCAGTATATAGTGATACCTTTTTTATTGGACAAACATATTCATAGGTTTCATGACGAGCTTTGTCGAGTCAATAACATCACCATCAAACCAGCAGACAAAGGGGGCGCAGTTGTGATTTTGAACAATCTGGATTACATACAAGAAGGTAACAGACAATTGACAGATAGCACCTATTATAAGAAATTGAACCAGAATCCTACAGAGGATTATACCAGCCAATTCAGGGAACTTATCTGAACGTTCCCTAAGAACGTGCAGCACAAATTGGAGCAGCTCATTATCACCCATCCTACAACTGAGACTTTCTACCTGCTTCCCAAGATCCACAACCCAGGGAGACCTATTGTTAAAGGTATGGACACACTGACTGAACAGTTATCTGGTAATGTTGAAAACATCCTAAAGCCACTAGTTAAAAACACTGACAGCTACATAAAAGACACCACTGACTTTAACAAAAACGCAGTCAAATTAAAGAACTACCTGCTAACACACTACTCGTAAACATGGATGTTGAATCACTTTACAGCAACATCCCGCACACAGATCGTACTGAGGCATGCCTCAATTTCCTCTCAACACAAACTTTGAATCACAAATATAAACCCTGATACCATTGCCAAAATACTAGAATATATCCTGACCCACCATTACTTCACCTTCAATGAACATGTTTACCTGCAAATAATGGGGACCGCAATGGGTACAAAAATGGCACCACAATTTGCAAGTTTATTTATGGCTGACCTTGAACAGAGATTCCTGTCCACATATATCCACAAACCTTGCAGATACTACCGTTATATAGATGACCTGTTCATCATATGGACAGAGGGAGAAAAAAAAAGCTAAGAGACGTCCACACTGCCTTTAATACCTTTCACCCATCAATTAAATTTAAAATAGATTACTCTGCAGTACAGGTGAACTTTTTGGACACCACCATATCCATCACCTATGGAAAACTTAACTCATCTGTATATAGGAAACCTACAGACAAATGCAGTTATATCCACAGCACTAGCTTTTATCCCTCACCTATTAAAAATGCGATTATAGTCAAGCCATCCGATACCACGCATATGTTCTAACAATGAGGACTGCGATAAACATTTAAAAACGACTGTGACTCCTTCAGGAGAAAGGGCTACAAACCTAATGTCATAACAAAGAAAGTAACCTCTGTCATTAAAACACCCCATGAACACCTGCTGCATTACAAAACTAAACTAAAGAAATTACCTCACGTACACCTCTGGTTACCACATACCATCCGGATCTAGAAGGAATACGCAAAATATTTAAGGATCTACAACCACTGCTAACAGAGGAAGCAGAATTAAAATACATATTTCCCAAACCCCCCATTCTTGCATTTAGGCAGACACCAAAATCTCAGACAAGCATTGGTGAACAGTAGATTGGCCAATGAAGAGCTTAACAAAGAAAATGGCACAAAACCTTGCAAAAAAAAAACGGTGTAAATTGTAGCAACGCATCTGCAAACAGGACACGGCCACGCACAACAACAAAACCTATAACATCAGAGGGTCATATTCCTGTACATCAACCAATGTAGTGTACATGATACAATGTACTGCATGTGAGAGAGGCTGCTACATTGGAGAAAGCAGCCAGAAATTACACAAGGATGATTCTACACAGATATCCCATCAACAATCACAATGAGGACAATTACTGTACTCCAGTTGGATACCATTTCACCCAGAAAAACCACTCCATGAAAAATCTCAAAATCAAAATACTCAAAGTTTTTTTTTTTTTTTAAACACTAAGGAAAGAAAGACATTTAAAATTAAAATGATTATGTTCTTTAACAGTAATAACTCAGGCCTTAATGTAGACATGGAATTTTGATCTCCTTATCAAATTTCCTTGTAACCTCCAACATTCATGATTGTAAATATATATGTGTGTTTATTGATTTTTTTTACATTTTTTGTTCTCTGCCTACTCTGGTCTGCACTCTATCACAGTTACACAGCTGGCTGTGCAGAACATGATTTGTTAATCCTGGGATTTTTTGCTGTATTTGTCAATCTATAATCAGTATTGACTCTGACTTGACACAGCTCGTCATGAAACCTATGAATATGTTTGTCCAATAGAAAAAGGTATCACTATATACTGCTATACTCTGATTATTCATCTGGATTACTGGACATTCGCGGCTACCTCACATATATATATATATATATATATATATATATATATATATATATATATATATATATATATATATAATATATATATATATATATATATATATATATATATATATATATATATATATATATATATAAAATAAACAGTGGATATAAAAAGTCTACACACACCTGTTAAAATGTCAGGGTTTGTGTAAAATAGTAGTCAGCATACACCTGTAATCATTTAAAAAACCTCTGATTAACCCCAAATAAAGTTCAGCTGCTCTTGTTGGTCTTTCCTGAAATTTTCTTAGTTGCATCCCACAGCAAAAGCCATGGCCCACAGAGAGCTTCCAAAGCATCAGAGGGATCTCACTGTTAAAAGGTATCAGTCAGGAGAAGGGTGCAAAAGAATTTCCAAGGCATTAGATATACCATGGAACACAGTGAAGACAGTCATCATCAAGTGGAGAAAATATGGCACAACAGTGACATTACCAAGAACTGGAGCTCCCTCCAAAATGTAAAGAAAAGACGAGAAGAAAACTGGTCTGGGAGACTACCATGAGGCCTACAGCAACATTAAAGAAGCTGCAGGAATATCTGGCAAGTACTGGCTGTGTGGTACATGTGACAACAATCTCCCATATTCTTCATATGTCTGGGCTATGGGGTAGAGTGGCAAGACGAAAGCCTTTTCTTACGAAGAAAAACATCCAAGCCAGGCTACATTTTGCAAAAACAAACACATCTGAAGTCTCCCAAAAGCATGTGGGAAAAGGTGTTATGCTCTGATGAAACCAAGGTTTAACTTTTTGGCCATAATTCCAAAAGATATGTTTGGCGCAAAAACACTGCACATCACCAAAAGAACACCATACCCACAGTGAAGCATGGTGGTGGCAGCATCATGCTTTGGGGCTGTTTTTCTTCAGCTGGAACTGGGGCCTTAGTTAAGATAGAGGGAATTATGAACAGTTTCAAATAACAGTCAATATTGGCACAAAACCTTCAGGCTTCTGCTAGAAAGCTGAACATGAACTTCATCTTTCAGCATGACAACAACCCAAAGCATACATCCAAATCAACAAAGGAATGGCTTCACCAGAAGAAGATTAAAGTTTTGGAATGGCACAGCCAGAGCCCAGACCTGAATCAGATTGAAAATCTGTGGTGTGATCTCAAGAGGGCTGCGCACAGGAGATGCTGTTGCAATCTGACAGCTTCAGAGTGTTTTTGCAAAGAAGAGTAGGCAAATCTTGCCAAGTCAAAATGTGCCATGCTGATAGACTCAAAATCAAAAAGGTGCTTCAACAAAGTATTAGTTTAAGGGTGTGCATACTTATGCAACCATATTATTTTATTTTTATATTTTTTCTTCCCTCTACCTAAAAGATTTCAGTTTGTTTTTCAACTGAGTTGTACAGTTTATAGGTCACATTAGAAGGTGGAAAAAGTTCTGATATGATTTATCTTTGTCTCATTTTTTTACAGCACAGAAACCTGACATTTTAACAGGTGTGTGTGTAGACTTTTCTATTTATATCTACTGTGTGTGTATAAATATATATATATATATATATATATATATATATATATATATATATACATACATACATACATACATACACATACACACACACACAGAATCTTCCTGAATTTGATATGCGTGTAGTGACTGTTAATACATTTGATTTATAGTCAAATGCGATAGGTTTTGTTCGAATTACTTTTATGTGTCTACTGTGATATTCAATGTGATATTTTTGCATCTCTGAGCACCTTTGGTGCTCATCGCGAACCTTTCCTCCCGCCTACTGTATGGATCGCTCATTGCAGGATTCATTACCTGCAAGTTTTGTGCTTTGGAATGCCATGCGTCTCTTTCCAGCATCTCCTCCATGTGCGTTTCTCCTCTGTGTGTGTGCTGAATGTTTGTGTGGCGAAACGCTGACTGACGTTTATTTTCAAAGTCCCACGTGCTCCGCTTTGCTCGGCCTCGTTTTCATCCAGTTTCAGATTTTTTTACGTTGTTCGTACGCCATTTTTTCCCCCTTGCTTGGCTGATTTTCAAGTGACGAAACACGCCAAACAAGGCTCAAAATCGATTGTAACCCTACTCCCAGGCTTCCTGGTTCTCCCCTATGCTGTGTGTGAGTGTCATTTAATTTATTTTTCTTGTTTTCCGTCTTTCGATTTCCGCGGTTCGGCCGTTAACTTCTTATTTTTCCGAGGCTGGATTTTTTTTCCTAAGTCCCACGTTCCTCAACTGCTTGCAACGCAAGTCCCGTGAGGCTCGCAGGAGTGACTCGGTGCTCAATGCCTCAACTGCTTGCATCGCAGGGCAATGAGCGCCTTCGCAGCTCATTGCCTAAGTCCTGCGATCTCGGAAGGCTTCATTGAGATAACGGCTCGCCACTCTTTGCGACACTCACGGGACAACAAATTGCAGTTTCACAACTATTACATGCGATAACTAATGGTATGTGCACCTAGGGCCGACTTCTCACACACATGCAGAGAAGAGACACACAAATGTAAACAGTCCCCCCTCAAGAGAGTAGACTAAATAATCCACTACCTATATAATCCACTATGTGTGCGGGGTTAGTATGCTGTCTCTGCTACTTCCACCAGCACATAGAGCTCACTGCAGGGAGTAACATCGTGAAATGGAGTCTCCTGTACTGACAGAGAGCAGGAGACTCCTAGCCAACAAAGAAGCAGTTCTCATATTTCTGAATGGAGGGAGATTTAAATTTAGCCTTCCAAAAAAACAACAAAAATTGTCATTTTGTTATTTCAAAAGCAGAAGAACACTGAATGGAATCAGTTTAGTAGCATTTAAAAGGACCACAAGATATTGTCCCTGCCAGAGTTGCGAGAATGCAGTGTAACAAATGTATTTCTCAGCATTCTGAGCAGGAAGCAAGAAACCTGGCACAACGACTTAAGAAGAGGAGACTTGCACGCTGCCCCGTGTGGGCAGACATCTACACGCACGGACCACGGCTTGCCCGACCACAGAGCGGGCGAGATCTGCACAGAGACCAAACGCGAAAACACAGCCCTGGATCAACTGTGGGAACAGAGTCCCATTTGGCAGATCTGTATTTCTGCGCTAGCTGCCTTAAGCACCATGTATCCCATAGGGTCCTTGAACTCCTCCTCAGCCAGAGATCAGGGCAAAGATGCAGGAGAGATGAGAGTTGGAAGAGGTTGAGAACCAAGCTGGATTAGGAGAGCCGTGCACAGCCATGAAATGAGACATCTTATGTACCCAAGATAGGTTGAATTTAAAGAAAAACTAGGCATGTGCATTAGTGTTGGCATAGATTGTGCACATTATGGTTGATAAAGAGCATTACAGGTTATGTGGACTGCATGCATGCTTGTGCACTTTTTGATTAATATATGTGAACTAGCGACTTGCCCGTCAAAAAATGACAAGGGCAATAAAATTGTAAGGCAGGTAATGTTGTTTGCCACAGACAGTAAGTCTTTTTGTCGTCTGCGATCCTTCGGCGCTCATTGCGAGCCTCGCGGTTGGTGTAGGCTTTGTTATCAAAAGGCGCTTTTGCGCTCATTGTAAGGTCTGCACGGATCTCCTTTTTGTTCTTATTGCAAGCCTCTCCCCTGGTGTACTTTGTGTCCTATGAGAACCGTTGTCGCTCCTTGTGAGGCGCGCTGTGAAGGCCTTTGTTGTTTATTGCGATACTGTGGTGTTTTAATTTTTTGTTCTGTATATGTATTTTTTCCTGATAAATAATTAAATCATAAATTAATATACTTTCCTATTTGTAATTAATAAATACAGCAAGCAATGTGCTGAAGAGCTGACAATCTGTTTTGATGTTCCTGCAGAATACAATGGAGATGCTCGAGGGGAAACAGTTTTGTGTAAGCTGTGTATTTCAGCATCCTGTAAGTTAGTATTGTAAAATGGCGGCGATTGTGGATGATTTTGCATACTTTCGAATAGTGTATTATGTACCTCTTACGGGGTTTTTGTAAAAGTCGTATGTGTTTGGCGGTGTTTCGCATATTTAGGGGTTGTGTAGCCTCTTTTTCGTTTTTTCTGCGGCCATTTTTTCTCTCGCTTAGGGGATTTGAGTGTCTAAACTCGGTAAATTGGACTGAAAATGAGGTGTAAACTCACTTCCAGAGGTCCTGGGTGTCCCCCCTTGCTGTGGGTAAGGTTTTTACTTTATTTCTGTGTGTATTTTGTGTTGTTTTTTTTTTTTTTTATACTTTCCACTGTGCGCGGGTCGTTTGTTAAGGTCACATTTTTGCGAGTTTGTATTGTTTTTTTTTCTAAGTTCCGCGGCTCGTATTTTTTTGTTTAAGTCTATATTGTCATTGTGTGTTAGATCTATTTTTGCAAAGTCCCACTTCTGTGGCTGTTTATAACCGCTTGTGAGGCACCGTAGAGCCTTTACCTCCGCAAATGCGGACCCTCGCGATGAGCCTTCGGGTCATTGCAGCCGACATTGGGAGCCTCCAGCTTTCGCAAATGCGGCCCCTCGCTCCGCGAGAGTTAACATTTTCGACCCGAACTGCAAGCTCGCAAAGCGTGATGACAATTCGTAGTTTGACAACTATTATTTGATACGATTGGCACAAGTACATACACATAATGTGTTCAACATAGGTGCATGTGAAATAGGATGACATGTTTGCTGGTAGTTATACGTTGATCTAATTGTGCTGAGCTTGTGCTGGCACCTCTCAGTGACAATATACAAACAGAAAATGCAAATATACAGTGCCTTGAAAAAGTATTCACCACCTTGACTTTTTACCTATTTTGTTACATTACAGCCTTAAGTTCAATGCTTTGTTAATCTGAATTGTATGTGATGGATCAGAACACAATAGTCTAAGTTGGTGAAGTGAAATGAGAAAAATATATACATACATTATTTTATTTTTTTTTAAATAGAAAAAAGAAAATTGGCATGTGCGTATGTATTCAGCCCCTTTGCTATGAAGCCCATAAAAAGCTCTGGTGCAACCAATTACCTTCAGAAGTCACATAATTAGTGAAAGGATGTCCACCTGTGTCACATGATCTGTCATTACATATACACACACCTTTTGAAAGGACCCAGAGGCTGCAACACCTAAGCAAGAGGCACCACTAACCCAACACTGCCATGGAGACCAAGGAACTCTCCAAACAAGTAAGGGACAAAGTTGTTAAGAAGTACAAGTCAGGGTTAGAAAATAAAATAAAAAAATATCAAAATCTTTGAGGATCCCAAGGAGCACCATCAAATCTGTCATAACCAAATGGAAAGAACATGGCACAACAGCAAACCTGCCAAGAGACGTTCTCCCACCAAAACTCACTGACCGGGTGAGGAGGGCAATGATCAGAGAGGCAGCACAGAGACCCAAGGCAATGCTGGAGGAGCTGCAGAATTCCACAGCAGAGAGTGGAGTATCTGTACATAGGACGACAATAAGCTGTATGTTCTATAGAGGTGGGCTTTATCGCAAAGTGGCCAGAAGAAAGCCATTACTTTCAACAAAAAACTAAATGGCATGTTTTGAGTTTGCAAAAAGGCATGTGGGAGACTCCCAAAATGAATGGAGAAAGGTGCTCTGGTCTGAGACTAAAATTGAACTTTTCGGCCAAAGAAAACGCTGTGTCTTGCGCAAACCCAACACATCACATCACCCAAAGAACACCATCCCCACAATGCAACATGGTGGTGGCGGCATCATGCTGTGGGGATGTTTTTCAGCAGCCGGGACTGGGAAACTGGTCAGAATTGAGGGAAAGATGGATGGTGCTAAATACAGGGATATTCTTGAGCAAAACCTGTACCACTCTGTGCGTGATTTGAGGCTAGGATGGAGGTTCACCTTCCAGCAGAACAATGACCCCAAACACACTGCTAAAGCAACACTTGAGTGGTTTAAGGGGAAACATGTAAATGTGTTGGAATGGCCTAGTCAAAGTCCAGACCTCAATCAAAAAAAAAAATCTGTGGTAAGACAAGCTCAAACCATCCAACTTGAAGGAGCTGGAACAGTTTTGCAATGAGGAATGGGCAGAAAGCCCAGTGGTAAGATGTGGCAAGCTCATAGAGACTTATCCAAAGCTCTACAAAGTATTGACTTTAGGGGGGGGGGGGGGGGGTGAATAGTTATGCACATTGACTTTTTCTGCTATTTTGTCCAATGTGTTGTTTGCTTCACAATCAAAAAATAAAATAAATAAATCTTCAAAGTTGTGGGCAAGTTCTATAAATTAAATAATGCAAATCCTCAAAACAATCCATGTAAATTCCAGGTTGTGAGGCAACAAAACACGAAAAATTCCAAGGGGGTGAATACGTATAGGATGTATAGCCCCTTAAAAGTGACATCTAATTACGGAGCTGAAATCATCCCAGTTTCTCTCTTTTTAACAGTTTGTATTTTTATCCTAAGTTTTTTAAAGTTGTAAATTAAGCTTACATTTTAGAAAATAAACAGTTTGCGGTAAAAAAAAAAAAAAAAAAGGGTGTTGTTTCTTTTTTGTTTTAGTTCCTTTCAAAAGCCTAACCCTTATACCCCAAAAGCCTAACACCCAAGCCTAACGCTAACCCTTACACCTCAAAAGGCTAACCCTGTCATAGGCAGCAATAACAGCACATATATGTACAATGTCACAAATTTGAAAGGTCACCTATAATCATGGGCAGATATAAGACCATATAGAATAGGGTATGATCAGGTTTATTGGCTGGGGAGTGGACTATATATATATGAGATGTTTACACATATACATAATTCTGCCACACTCTCACGCTCCACCGCTCGCTCTGCGTCTCTCACGCTGCACCGCTCGCTCGCAAAGTTTTCAAGGCTGTAACCCACTCCAGTAACTTACAATTGCTCAATTGAATTGAGCTCCAGTTTTTTTTTACTTGTTTTAGACGTTCAATTGTACCATTTATATACTGTACGGTGGAGGGCTTCTATTGCTCTATTGTTGTCCACCATAATTTAAATGATTGTTGTGGTGAACTACCTTCTTATAAAATTTAATACACAAGCTAAGGAACCGGCCCCACGTTGAGGAGACACAGTAACCTTTAAACAGCTGTACGTGGGTAGGTTTCCTGGCTTGTGTATAATCCATCCTAAGCTTTGCAAAAAACTGTAATACAGAGTCTATATGCTTAGAGGAAGCCATGTTTAAAATGGTTATGGTTTGCAAGAGCAAAGCCTTCGTGGGCACATTTGCATGTCCCTGCCCAGGTTCCCAGAATGCAGTGTAATAACTGTATTTCTCGGAATTCTGAGCAGGACATTCAAATGTGAAATTATATATATATATATATATATATATATATATATATATATAAATATATATATATATATATATATATATATATATATATATATATATATATATAAATATATATATATATATATATATATATATATATATATATATAAAATACACACACACACATTTAAAAACTTGGAGTCTTAATTAAATCAGAAAGAGAGTCATACAGCTATTTTTGCAAGACCCTGGAGGTATCCATAATACACTGGTGGAAGCTGCGTGTGAGAGAGATGGATTTACATGTCTGGAGAGCTTTGGTTGCACTTAACAATGCAAGATGTCCGATTCTGCTTCTTCCAGTGAAGAGAGTCTCATTCGATTATAAATCAAAGGCTCTGGACTTCTGCCTGTTCCCTCCCTCCACTAATAAATACAAACACACCAACCCATCATTCAGCTCTCAGGATGTAATGTAACAAAAACAAAAAAATGTTTCCTGTACTCTAGACTGATTAATTTATATAAAATCTAGGAGCTAAAGCCAAAACTTAGGAGCCAGTACCGTAAAAAATAGGTGTGATTTATTTTTAAAAAGCTCTCTGGCGGCACACACATAAATAATTAAAACAAAAGCATAGTTGCCCACACAAGCGATTAAAATAAACATATATTTTAAATAGTTTTATTAAATAAATATGTTATGTATAGCTGAAATAGTTACATAATCCAAGTTCTTTTTTAAGAAATAACGGTTAATTTTATGTGTCTTTGGGTCTCATTCAAATGATGGGCGTAAAATGGGCGCAAGTCTACGATTCCTTGCTATGGTGCTACAGCCCCTCGTAGCCCTACGTCGCTATTCAAATAGATGGCGCCGCAACTTACTCCCTCCTACGGCCGATCGCAACCTACGCACATCGGCGTGCTTCAACCTGATTGCGGCCAGTAGCCTGCAGGTCATGGTTCAAGCCCGCCAAATCGAAAAGTCAAATAAATATTAAAATGATGGGGAACACAAGGATTAAAAGCAATACATTCACAAGCTGGCACATCGCTGCTAGCCAATACTGTAATTTGTGTCCACAGCCCGCCGGGCTTGAAGAAGATAGAGTTACTGGCTTGGAGGTCATTCAAGCCCGGAGGTCCCGGGCTTGAATGACCTCCAAGCCAGTAACCCGTTCTCCAAGCCTGCCGGACTTGGGCTACAAATTACAATATTGGCTACTGGCGATGTGCCAGCTTGCCAATGTAGTACATCGAATCCTCATGTCCCCCCATCAATTACAGCGCTGCATTGAATATATATTTACGTTCTAAGATCTACAAGCTCATACGGGCTTGGAATTCCCCACCGAGTAACTAATACTGTAAGTACCCCCGCGGCAACTAACATTAACCCCACCATACTGTGGGGTCCCCATTGGGTTCCCCGGAGAGTCCCCAAATTAACCCTTGCAACGGTGGTGTCGCTGCATTAAAAAAAAAAGTCAAATTTCTTGCAGTGTAGATCCTTAAAAGGACCCGCAAGAAATAAAACTATTAACCGCTGCCGTGGTGGTACTATAAAATTAACCCTGTCGCTCATGGGGGTCAATGAGACTAAAATGAATTCCCTCAGTCCAAAAGGGGTAAATATAGACCCCTATAGGACATTATTAGCCCATAGATTAACCCTGTAAGTACCATGAGAGTCCTCCAGAACCCTCATGACACAAAGTCTAAGCACTACACTATTAACCCTAACTAAACCCGATCAACCCAACTGTGCCTATTTAACCCTATCTCTTATGGGGGTCTATACAGACACCCATAAGCCTCAGTTTAACCCCATCAGTACCATAAGGGTCTATAAAAGACCCTCATGGGACAATTAGAACAATAACATTAACCCCATAAGTGCCAATGAGTGTCTTCCAGTACACTCGTGACACTAAATACAAACACTACCCCTCAATAAACCACTAAATATAAACTAACCCCCCCTCTATCCTAACCCCTTATTAAACCCCCCAATTACAAAAAAAATAAAAAACCTAAGTTACAGAATATAAAAAAAGAGCACCATTACAAAAATAAAAGACCATTACACAAAATAAAAAAAGAACTACACACCTAAGAAAAGAAATACATGCACAAATAACACATCACATCAATAAATACAGTTCAAAGATAACTACAAACTATTGCCCCCTAACTACAATACATGTAACCCCCTAAATACAACACATTAAAACCCTATCTACATACAGCAACCCTAAATCTAACCTAAAATAGAATAAATAAAACCACCTACCTTGCCCAAATGTCCCTTCAGCGACAACGGTTTTCCTGCCGCAGGTCACAGCCCTAGGAAAAAGAGAAACATAAAAATTAGTCAAAAATAAACATTTTAACTATTAAAAACTTACCTTTTTGCAATGTCCCCGTCCTCCTGGAAGTCTTTCTTCGTCTGGGCCCCTGAAAAAAATATATATATCTGCCGCTCTAAAAAAGCCTTACGGAGCTCCTGCCTGGAGGAGCTCCTTGACGCAAATAAGGCTTGTAGTGATTGTTCCTTATTTGCGTCTCCTCCAGGCAGGAGCTCCATTAATTTTATAGTGGCGGATATTTTTTCAAGGGCTTAGCCGAAGAAGACTTCCAGAAGGACGGGGACATCGCGGAAAGGTAAGTTTAATATATAGTATGTTTACATTGTTAGGTTGTGTTTATTTTTGACTAATGTTATGTTTCTTTTGTTCCAGGGTACCCAGCTGGAGAAGACGACAGGAAGTACGGGGACATCGCGGAAAGATAAGTTTAATATTTAAAAGTTTTTTGTTTTTTTTTTATGTTGTGTTTATTTTTGACTAATTTTATGTTTCTTTTATTCCCAGGGGTGCGACCTGCGGCAGGAAAACCGTCGTCGCTGAAGGGACATTTGGGCAAGTTAGGTGGTTTTATTTATTCTATTTTAGGTTAGATGAAGGGTTTTTAATGTATGTAGTTAGGGTTTCAATGTATGTAGTAAGGGGTATATTTGAACTGTATTTATTGAGGCTACGCAAGGGCTTCATAAGCCAAGGTGGACGTAAGCTGCAGCTGTTTTTTGGTGTTTTACAGGCTTGGTTAGCTTAGAATTTGAATAGCGAGGTGGACTTTCATGCGGACAAAACTCTTGCAGCCGCAAAGGATCAAAGGCTTTGACGGAGGTAAGCTGCAATTGAGATGGCCACAAGGGATCGCAGGACGCCGGCCTTAAGGCGGTAAGTAGCTTTTGGCCACTTATGCCAAAATCGTAGCCCTATGTCTGCTTATCTGTTGTATTTGTGTATTTACATACACAGATCCAGAAAAAGCACACATATCCAAGCACTTCACACATATTACATAGGAATTAAGATTAAAAAAAAAAAAAAAAAAAAATGACTTTCAGTCCATCAAGTTCTGCAATACGCCTGTAACTTAACTTATGTACAGCGCTACGGAATATGTTGGCTCGTTACAAATAAAACGATGATAATAACAATAATAATATTAATAATGAATTCTTAATTGATCCATAAGGCAAGCAAAAAAAAAAAAAAACAGTGTTAAAATCTCCATCAGATAGCAAAGTTTCTGAGGCTTCCCCCTAGTGATCACAATCCTGAATCCAGAAAGAGTAAGTGCCCATTGTTATTTTGTATTGGAGAGAGCGACCTGTATGTGTATAGAATGGCTCCATGTAATGTGTGTGTGATATAAGCAGCGTGTGTTAGATTAGAAAATTATAAAAACAGGGAAACCTAGATATACCTTTTAAAGATTCTTTACATCAATTTTCTTTCCTGATAAATTCCTATTTCATCATTACCTCTTGGTAACTACTCAACTCAAATGAGGTAAAATGGGACCCAAACTCATGACATTTGAAGTGGCCCAGTGTAAATATAAAGCCACCCATGGAAGGGACAAAAAATGTAATGATGCCAGAAAATGAAAATTCTGATTGCCAATCCGAATTTCAACTAGAAATACCTCAGAAAAACAAAATAATGCCAAAAAAAGAAAATTACTATATTTGAACAGCATGAAGAACCGTCTGAAAATCTGATGTCTATCTGACAATGTTTAGAGAAAAATGCATTGAAGAGCTATAGCTCTAGAAACAAATATGGCCCAGAGTAGAAAATGGCAAGATCCATAGGAAGATGGTATACAGGGGTACTTTGGTACTTGTCTGCCTTAGAACTCGCCAAATTTGGTATTTAACACATTTTGATGAGCAGAATTGCTTTGACACTCAACGCTTTCTCAGTACATGCTTGCTGTAGCCTGTATGAGTCAATTTACATTACTCCTGATGGGAACTTGGTACTCATCGCGCCTTCTGGAACAAAATTAACGGGAGTACCATGGTACCACTAATGTATTTATATATATATATATATATATATATATATATATATATATATATATATGTATATATATATATAGTGGTCTAATCTTTTTTGTGACGAGGGGAGACTTGTGAAAGCAGAATGGAGGGAACATGTCACAGATGTGCAAATAAGGCACTAGAGATGAAGCGTGAGCAAGTTAAGAGCTACAGTTGTCGTTGTGCATCTTGTATGGAAGTGCACAAGACTGACCTGCAATGTATTCATGATGAGCAGCTCAATACAATAAACACTGACCAAACTTCTGCAACTAAGAACTCAGGTATATGGCTGGCTTTCTATCAACTCCTGTATGGCCTCCCACTGTTTAAAAATGTATCACCAAGAAATAATTGGTGATCTTCAACCACCTAACAATATCCCTTTCTTTAGAAACATCTGCAACCACCCCAAGCATCTGAAGTTATTTGATTCATTGTCACATTTGACCACTTTTTCATTCCTCCATCTTATTAATTACCAAGTCCTGCAGTCTCCTATTTTTGCAATATATCCAGAAGGTGTCCCTTCCCTTCCCTTTTTTTTTTAAAGACACTTTTCTGTTTAAAACATGCTTTTTTAAGGGCATGATTGACAAAGTTAAATTCCATGTCCTTTTAAGCAAGCAGATGCACAGCGGTTCTTGTGACTTGTGTCAATTTAAAAGGTATATGCAAGAGAGCTGGGTTATGAATGCATCTGCAAGAGGAGAATTAATAGTTCATGAAAAAAATTGTTTGCATGAAAAAAATACCAAAATAAATATTTAAACAGTTAACCTAAAGTTTGCTGAATTTCTTGCATTTGCAAACGTATTTCTATCAATGTTGACACCCCCTGAAAATAGCATACATAATACATGGTATATTTTTGGCCTGGGGATTGTGAAGGCAGTTCTCCTCTCCTTTAGATTTCTGTAATACCCAGAACAAGATCTGTGTCCCTTCATTCACTGATTGTTTTATCTTCATCCCAGGTGATACTCCCCCCAGCCCCAGTGACTTGCCCCTGTAACCCCCAGCGAATTGCCCCATTAGCACTCCCAGCCCCAGTAAATTGCATGCACTCCCTTACACAGAGACACATACACACAGACTAGAAACGCAAGCTCTTCCTTTACAGGTCATTGCAGGCCCATAAATCAAGCATAAATGCTCATTTGCCTAAAAGACAGATTATAATAGGAAGCATAAGCTGAAATGTTTGGTTTCAGTACAATTATAATTTGTCAGAATTTATCAAGGAGAGGTTGTATGTCTAAAGAACCGTATAACCTCTCAAGCATTTTTACTTGAATGTCGACTTATGGTTCTTTAAGGACCCAGTGTAATAGTCATCTATGCTGACTGCATACAGCATTGCTGATTGGCTGCATATCTGAGCATGCTCACATGGACTGGATACACTTTTACAGACTCATACCCTGAGAAGCCTAGCTCAATCCTGAGGGTGTAAACATCACCTGCAAAAGTGGTTTGTTTTTAATGCAAAAATGGTTTGCATTTTTTCATGCAAACATTTTTTGCTATGTGGGTTATGATGCTTCTGGACCATAACACACTAGGCACATCTCTATGTGCATATGGCCATGCTGATCCACTGGGTATTCATGGCAGAGATACTGGAGTGGGTTGCCAGTTCCTTCTCCAATTGGCCACAACATACAGCTGCTGGTATTTCTAGGTGGTCTCCCGTCTAAGTACTGACCAGGCCCAACCCTGCTTGGCGTGACCTCTCAGTTCCCTGACTAGAATCAAACTCAGGTTGTAGCGGTGAAAGCACCAAATCCTAACCACTGAACCGCCAGGGAATCCAAAAAGGATAGATAATTTATGCCTAAAATACCCAACTTTCAAGCTCAATTAATTAAAAACTTCCACTACAAAACTTTAATAACAATCACCTGCCATTATATTGGTTTATGTTTCATTTCTGAAATAACTAGGATCTTTGCTGTGGCACTTTGAATATATGAGGAGTCTGCCCAGTCCCGAGATGTGAAATCCCAGGTTTTTTAGAGCACAGACAAATACAGTAAACTCCCAGTTATCCGGCACCCAACCAACCGGCACTCCCAAGCAACCGGCACCGGTATCAATTCCCCATTTTCAAAAAAAAACTCCCGCTAAACCGGCACTATCCAGCAGCTCAAGACTGCAAAAAAAAAAATAACAAATGCTAACTTTTTTTCTAATTTTAAAATGGCCCGGTTTAGGTGCTAATGCCTTTAAAAAAAAAAAAAAAAAAAAAAAACGGGGACTCCCGATTAACCGGCAATTACAGTTATCTGTAGGTGCCGGATAACAGGGAGTTCACTGTATGTGCCTTTAGTTCTGATGCTTTATGGGAGTTCAGAAATAAAGTGACACAGAAAAGATCTGTATCTTTGTTGGAGGAATTGTGGTGAGGAAGGGTCGTTCCTACATATATGGTGGGGATGCCCTTTAATCCAAATTTTTTGGAGAATACTTTCTTCCAAATTAACGGAAATCATTAAAGAAAAGAAAAGAAAAAAAAAAAAAAGAACATTGACCCCTGAGATCTCTCTACTACATGTTTCCTGATAAATTAAATGGTGATGTTAGAATGTTTTTTTTTGTAATTTAGTTTTTTAATTTCTTTACATACAAATAGATACATCCCAATATACAATCTTTGCAAATAACAATATTGCGTATAGGTGTTCAGTTATTTGTTACATAACAAAAAATACAATACAGATAGCATAGAAAGAAAAAAAACCTCAATAAATAGACAGACAAATTAATAAACATTACATACATAAAATGTTACATCCAGCGGGGAGAGAAGACGTCCAGGGAGGAGCCCACCTACATGAGGTTCCAAAATTAAGAAAAACTTTCTTTCTAACGGGGTAAGAGCAATCCTTAAAATATTCATCAAATTTCTCGTCTATTGTATTTTTCCCATAGGGACCATTTATTTTTAATCTGTGGGCCTACCTCTAAATTTTGGATGTTAGATTCCAGTAAATGGTTTTTCCCCAACATCTCCTTCAAATCAAACCATGTTGGAACTTCACTATTCTTCCATCTTAAAGCTATCAGATTTTTGGCTATTGAAAGGAATAAAATTATCATAGCCTTAACTTTCTACGGCCATACCTCCTCCAGGATATGGAGAAGAGAGATTTCTGGGGAAGGCTCAATAAAAACATTACATATACTTGATAGCTGTCTAAAGCTCTCCTGCCAAAACCTTTGTATATATGGGCATTCCCACCACTTAGCTTACACCCTCTCCAAACACAGTTTAAGTTCTTCTGACCTCTTAATCTGACCCAATTTAAGGGGAACAATATGCCATCTATTGATGACTTTAAAATATGTTTCCCGGTGCGATACATTTTTTTATATATTTGGCAGTTATGGCAAAAGCTGCATACCACTTTTCAATTGGCCAGGTAACTTCAATATCTCTCTCCCACATTCTCCAGTTAAAGGGTTTCCCATCTTGATAACAGCTTTTAACAATCTTATAACACTTAGCAGATAAATTAGTCTTATCTTTAGAAATCAGCAACTTTTCAAAATCCGTTAGCTCATGTTAGAATGTTTTTGATTCAAACACTTATAGCACTGATAGGAAGTAATTGGAAACAAAATAGTGTTCCAACCTGGATGGAAATAACTAATAGATTGGAGAAAAATTACTTAATGGAAACAGAAATCAGTGACAGGGGTATTACAATAAACAAGAAATTAAGGTGGAAAATTTGGGAAAGGTCTAGGCCCAAAATGTATAGACTAAAAACTCTGTATTAGAAAAAACGTTTCCTCCATAATGAAAAAACAAGAGATTTGTCTTGCCTTCCACCTAGCCGATGCCTAGTCTAGAATGAGGCTAGGTTAAAATATTGTAATCCATGTATGAATGGTAACTCAGGAGATATTTATATTGAGGTTATAAAAAAATGTCTCTGTGATACGATTCACAATATAATGCTTGATGAAAAAGAGACGTAATAATCAGGAACTATTAAATTGTTAATTCTTGAGTTAAGCTATGTATGGAATGGTCTCCCTATCGGCAACTTAGATCTAGCAAAACGGGGAGAGGTTATGTAATGCAATTAATGTTGTGGTTGTAATTAAATAGTAAAATAGTCTAAAACTTGATATAGAAGACTACTTACATGTATAAATTAAAGGACCACTGCAATTAAAAAAAAAAAAAAAAAGACACCTACTAAAAATATTAGCAGTTGTGTAAGCCAGGAGTTGATACATATACAGTGGATATAAAAAGTCTACACACCCTTGTTAAAATGTCAGGTTTATGTGCTGTAAAAAAAATGAGACAAAGATAATTAATTTCAGAAGTTTATCCACCTTTAATGTGACCTATAAACTGTACAACTCAATTGAAAAACAAACTAAAATCTTTTAGGTAGAGGGGAGAAAAAATATAAAAATAAAATAATATGGTTGCATAAGTCTGCACACCCTTAAACTAATACTTTGTTGAAGCACCTTTTGATTTTATTACAGCACTCAGTCTTTTTGGGGATGAGTCTATCAGCATGGCACATTTGGCTTGGCAAGATTTGCCCACTCTTCTTTGCAAAAACATTCCAAATCTGTCAGATTGCGAGGGCATCTCCTGTGCACAGCCCTCTTCAGATCACCCCACAGATTTTAAATCTGATTCAGGTCTGGGCTCTGGCTGGGCCATTTCAAAACTTTAATCTTCTTCTGGTGAAGCCATTCCTTTGTTGATTTGGATGTATGCTTTGGGTCGTTGTCATGCTGAAAGATGAAGTTCCTCTTCATGTTCAGCTTTCTAGCAGAAGCCTGAAGGTTTTGTGCCAATATTGACAGGTATTTGGAACTGTTCATAATTCCCTCTATCTTAACTAAAGCCCCAGTTCCAACTGAAGAAAAACAGCCCCAAAGCATGATGCCGCCACCACCATGCTTCACTGTGGGTATGGTGTTCTTTTGGTGATGTGCAGTGTTGTTTTTGCGCCAAACATATCTTTTGGAATTATGGCCAAAAAGTTCAACCTTGGTTTCATCAGACCATAACACCTTTTCCCACATGCTTTTGGGAGACTTCAGATGTGTTTGTTTTTGCAAAATGTAGCCTGGCTTGGATGTTTTTCTTTGTAAGAAAAGGCTTTCGTCTTGCCACTACCCCATAGCCCAGACATATGAAGAATATGGGAGATTGTTGTCACATGTACCACACAGCCAGTACTTGCCAGATATTCCTGCAGCTCCTTTAATGTTGCTGTAGGCCTCTTGGTAGCCTCCCAGACCAGTTTTCTTCTCGTCTTTTCGTCAATTTTGGAGGGAGCTCCAGTTCTTGCTAATGTCACTGTTGTGCCATATTTTCTCCACTTGATGATGACTGTCTTCACTGGGTCACATTAAAGGTGGAAAAAGTTCTGAAATGATTTATCTTTGTCTATTTTTTTTTTACATCACAGAAACCTGACATTTTAACAGGGGTGTGTAGACTTTTTATATCCACTGTATCTGAAACTTAGGGAACAGACAAACATTTTAGGTCCCAATTGATAGATTATATATAGAAATAGACGATTAAAACTAAAAATTTAGGAGCCAACACAAAAAATTTAGGAGCCAGACTTTTTCAGACCCTGGTGTAAGCCATGGACATAAAACACTAAATTAATTCCCATACTCCTAAACAGTCCTAAAACACTTTTTTGGGTAAAATCTGAAGTTTTTATTACATCACATCATGAGTGTTGGATTATGGGTGCTTTCTTTTATCATATGTGGGAACAGGCATAAGTCCAGAGCCCTTGATTGATAATTAGATGACTGAACCCGACACTACACTCCACCTCCCTAACTGGCCCAGAATCCAACTACTTGCTTCAGAAGATGCTATAACAGTTATACAGGGTCAGCAGTGGCTTCAATTCTTCTTTTCTAATTAAACAATAGCTTTAAGATCCTTTTCCTGCTTAATTATGCTCTTAGGTCAGATAAAGAGTTTCCAAACATATTTGTTTCTGTTTGCAGTGGTCATTTACATGCACAACATATACTCCAATCATTTACCCACTTAAAAAGGTAAATGGACGTTTCCTTATTTTTCTAAATCTAACAACTGCTTCTTATCAGTCACATTCATCACATGGAGTCATTCTATACATATTTATTTTATTTACAGAGACGCTTACACGGGCACTTGGTACCTACCAATAGAAGAAGTGAATTTGGGTATGTTTTTTTAACCCTACACTAACCTTCAAGCCAACAACAGCACAATGCAGAGATCCACACAGGAATGTCTGAGCTCCTCCTTGCTTCCTTGTGGAGGGGAAAAGCAAGAAGACACATTCCATGATGCTTTGCTGAAAACTGTCTTCCCAGACATTGCAACAATGGGACCTATCCTGTTTTATGTGCGCCTTTGTGTAAGTGCGCTGCCGACTCTAGGAAAGCGGGAACGCTCACGTCGCCATCTAACGTTGAAAATAGGTAGTACACCCCAACCCTAACCTCTTACCGGGCATAGTAGCTCATTCATAGCACTAAATGGCTCTTCGCGAGCGCGTTCCTAGAGTTTATGCGGCGCGCTGTTCCGGCGAACAGAGGCGCACACAAAACAGGATAGCACCTAACAATGTTATAGCAGCATTTGATTGGCCAAAACTAATAATACATTTTATACTAATTTCGCTAAGGTTTTCAAAGGGGGCATGCCTTCTCAAAATCAAGTTGCAGAAACTGAAGAATTCTGGGACCTATCCTGTTGTGTGCATGCACGCTTCAGAGCTGGGAAGCACGCCGTGGACGTCCCGATATAGCTGTCTGCAAGTGCCCGGTAAGTGATTAGGGTTTTTCGGGTTAGGCCCGGCAAGTGGTGTAGGGAGTTAGAATTAGGTGGTTCGGTTTAGGGGGTTATGGTTAGGGCCGCCAAGAGGTGTTGGGGGTTAGGGAGTACATCGGGACATGAGCACGCCCGACACCAGGAGGCTTCCAGTGCCAAAGTGTGCACATAACAGGATAGATCCGAAATCTGCAAACAGCAGGGCAAGTTTGTTAATGATTATTTTGGGATTTATTTATTTTGTTCCCATGCAAAAAATAAAAAGGTTTTCATACACTACTGATTCTTTCACAATACATGAAACTTAGATCTGCCTTTAAGTAATCATGGAGTCACGGAGAGTCGGACACGACTCAACGCCTAAACAACAACAAAGATTCTAACAACATAATTTAAAGATGTGCATGCAATAACTGTTAACACATTATATGCTAACTGGGCATGCTTATCTTCTTTATCTCCCTTAGAGAGGTTAACTTTTAGTTAACATATGCAAAACAATAAGTCTTCTACAAATGTGTTACTACAACCAGATACAAGCGACCTATTTACATTTGTAACCATAGTGGGTTTTTCTGTGTGTTCTCCAATATTACATAAACTATACCTTAATTCGGCTGCCTAAACTCCACAAGTCTCAGAGCCACTTGGGCAACCGTTAGGGACGAGGCCACTAGCCCTCACACAAGAGCCTCTATCTAACCCTCACCACAACAGCCACTGACACAGGGCCCACTAGCCCGCACACTGTATATCCCCCACATACCCCAATGCACATGTGACGAGGGTGAGTACACCCCAGGAATGTATTTCACCCAACATGCACCAGTTTAATTCAAATCAACACAAAGACGTGACGACAGCGTTTCATAGTTACCTATAGGTGTTATCAATGTAATGGCTGCGTATCATTCGCCACAGGCCGCAAACAACAACTACAAGCCAGTGTAGGAGTCACCGTCAGTAATGGCGGCCGTGGAGTCGCCTCATAAAATGGAGTGCGCATGCGCAATGCGCTCAGCTCCAACGCCGTCTTCAGATCTC
Organism: Discoglossus pictus; assembly: GCA_027410445.1. Taxonomy (NCBI): domain Eukaryota; kingdom Metazoa; phylum Chordata; class Amphibia; order Anura; family Alytidae; genus Discoglossus; species Discoglossus pictus. Next base: position 63,237,224 of record CM050166.1, read on the forward strand.
GAGCTGTTGTGTTTTAAGAATAAATTACAGTTCGCTTACTAGGTTTTACCCTTCTGTGTTCATGTATCCCCTTACCACGTTTATTATATTGTATACCGCCCCTCAGCCTCCGCAGTAACACTGTGTGCACTTCATATTACATCAAACTCAGAATTGAAAAGGTAAAAATGTACGTGATGAAAGTGTAATGTTAGCTTTATATTAACCTTGTTGAACTTATTCTCTTGAAATCAATCCAAATAGCACATTTAAAAATGTTGTACTGGCACAGCACATCACTACGTTATCATGTAAAGCTTATCATCTGTTACTACCCTAACATTACAACCTAACTCTAGCCCTACCCTAAACCCTAACTTTAACCTTACCCTAAACCCTAACTCTAATCCTACTCTAAACCCTAACTCCAACCTTACCCTAACTCTAATCCTACTCTAAACCCTAACTCTAACCTTACCCTAAACCCTAACTCTAGCCCTACCCTAAACCCTAACTCTAACCTTACCCTAACTCTAATCCTACTCTAAACCCTAACCCTACCCTAAACCCTAACTCTAACCTTACCCTAAAGCCTAACTCTAGCCCTACCCTAACCCTACCCTAAACCCCAACTCTAACCCTACCCTAACTCTAATCCTACTCTAAACCCTAACCCTACCCTAAACCCTAACTCTAACCTTACCCTAAACTCTAGCCCTACCCTAAACCCCAACTCTAACCCTACGCTAACTCTAATCCTACCCTAAACCCCAACTCTAACCCTACCCTAACTCTAATCCTACTCTAAACCCTAACCCTACACTAAACCCTAACTCTAACCTTACTCTAAACCCTAACTCTAGCCCTACCCTAACCCTACCCTAAACCCCAAATGTAACCCTACCCTAACTCTAATCCTACCCTAAACCCCAACTCTAACCCTACCCTAACTCTAAACCCCAACTCTAACCCTACCCTAACTCTAATCCTACTCTAAACCCTAACCCTACCCTAAACCCCAACTCTAACCTTACCCTAACTCTAATCCTACTCTAAAGCCTAACTCCAAACCTAAATCATAACTCTAACGCTTAACCTTACAACCAAACCATTACTCTAACCCTCTTACTCCTAACTATAACCCCTAACCCTACCCGTAAACTATAACTCTAACCCCTAACCCTTCCTACCCCTAAATCATAATTCTAGCGCTAACCCTACCCATAAACCATAACTCTAACCCTTAACCTTACAACCAAACCATTTCTCTAACTCCTACCCCTATACCCTAATTCTAATTCCTAACCCTACCTATTGAATATAACTCTAACCCCTAACCTTACAACCAAACCCTTCCTATACCTAAACCATAATTCTAGTTCTAACCCTACCCTAACTCTAACCCTACCCCTAAACCATAACTCTAACCCTTGACCTTACAACCAAACCATTACTAACCCATACCCCTAAACCCTAATTCTAACTCATAACCCATGAACCATAACTCTAAACATTAACCTTGCAACCAAATCCTTACTTTAACTCCTAAACCTACATCTAACCCTAACTCAGAACTATTACTCCTAACCATACCCCTAAACTGTAACCTAACTCTAACCCTAGCCTTAACTCTAACCCCTACTCTTACAACCTAACTCTAACCCTAAACCATAACTCTAACCATACCCATAAAGCCTACCCATAAACCATAACTCTAACCCTACAACCAAACCCTAACCCCTAAACCATATCTCTAACCCTGAACCATAACCCTAACTCTAAACCCTAATCCTATACTCTAACTCTAATTCTATACCCTAGCTCTAATCCCTAACCCTAAACTCTAATCCTATACTGTAACTCTAATCCCTAACCCTAAACTCTAACCCATCACTGCTGGCAGGTACAAAACAGGAACTTTTCAAATGCAGCTGTGTTTCATAGTTTTGTGAGCCCCTTTTTGAATAATTTAACTTTCATTTTTAAAATTGAGTAAACTTGCGGTTTTGCCTCCTGAGTATTTTTGTTCAAAAGCTGCAAATGATCTTAAAAAAAGCAGTAAAACTATACAGATAAACAAATTATATGTTGCAATCTATATACTAACATGACTCTGTCACCCAAACAAGAAGCTGATTTAATTTAAAAGAGCTTTAAAAACTGGACATTGTACTAGCAGTTTTTCTTTGCAGGAAATGATTGATTTTGCTTCTGTGGTTGGCTCAGTATGCTAATGTGCGACACAGAGTGTTTTTTAAGGTTAGGAGAGGGGTCTAACTGCCAGATAGCACTGCTGGTCTTTATGTTAGCCATTACAAAGACAAGCAGTCTCTAATCCTAATTAGAAAATCAAAGCAGCTAATTAATAGGCCTGAACTGCTCATATAAATACAATAACAACTACAACATGGAATTTCCATTATGCATATGGTTTTCTTGGCAAAGATACTGGAGTGGGTTGTTAGTTCCATCTCCAGTGGACCTAGATTTGTCTGGCCTCTTTGCTATGACCTGCCCATCTTGAGTGACCGTACATGGTATAGCTCACAGCTCACCCCTTCACCACGACAAGGTAGTGTTCCAGCAGGGTATCAGGTTGGTTATTTTTTTTGCCGTCATTAAGTCGTTTTCATGGACCGTAACACACCAGGACATCTTTATGTCTATGGTCATGCTGTTCCACTTAGCATTCATGGCAGAGATACAGGATTGGGTTGCCAGTTCCTTCTCCAGTGGGCCACAGCATACAGCTCCTGCTATTCATCCAAGTACTGACCAAGCGCATCCCTGCATGGCTTCAGGGCGGTGTGACCTCTTGGTTCCCTGACTGGAACGGAGCCCAGGTTTAGATGTGAAAGCACCGAATCCTAACCACTGGACCACCAGAGAAACATTTAAGTAATTCTAAAAGAAAAATATTAATAACAACAAAATAAAATAATAATAATTAAGTGGTTATTGATATTGGGAGTATTGTGGTTTTGATAAGTATTTTGATAAATATTTTAGTTAGTCGTTCCTATAGTGGTACGGCTGTATGTTCTCCCTTCAAGTGTTTGTAATCTGTACGGTTGTGTTCACCAATAAACATTGCAGCCTGTTTCCTCCAATCTGTTGTCAAGCTGTTTAATGGTCTAATGCACCATCTGGTCCATGGTTGGGTCATGGTTTCACATTATTGCAAGTCAATGTTCTGTTGGTTGATCATAACGTGCTTTGTCAGCTCACAACATTTACTCTGGCACACACAGATATAATATAGATGGATAATACCTATATATAATTATGGAATGTGAGTGCGTGTATGTGTGATACAAATGCACAAACGAGTGCCTATATGAAATTCTTTATTTGAAATATACTCCTGCATGTTTGTTTGTTTTTTTAGCTAATTCTGAGTATCTAAAAAAGCTGCTACTGAAACCACATTTTGCCATATTTTTAATCCCTGAAGCTTTCCTAATTCTAAGAATCACACCTCTCAGGAGTATAATCTTTCAATTATGCAGAATTTTATTCCTCTTGTAACGGAACGAAACCCTGTTTTATGGTTATTTATTTCTTAGGGATTATGGTTAAAATATGATCCTACTGTTATACTGTATGTATGTTGGTTTATGCTCTGCAGAATATTGGCTCAGACTATTGCAGACCGTAGCATAATAGATAATCCTATCACAGGGGCTGCTCATTAGCAAGAGAAGGCTATTGTGTAAAGTGTTCACATTGTGAAAGATAGAACAAAGAGAAGGATGATCTTATCAATGTCTGTTATTGTATCAAAGTAGCCAGGTAGTCTCAGGGAGATGTGACCACACCTATTGTTCTCTCTATTTGTACTGTGTGGCCAAATATGGCCATGTGTATTTCCTGTGGCCAAAGATGTATATATCTGTATAAGAAAATAAAGAGACATGATTCTTTGACTCCCAATTGAGTGTCATCCAATATGGGTGGATGGGGCTTGTGAGACTGGATATTTTACGGTATACCAGCGGAGATATTGGACTTATTATTCCAACTCCGTTACACCTCTCTTTCACCGTTTACATTGAATATCACACTAAATCTTGTCGCTTTAATCACTAGAACATCTCCAAAACGGTCATGGCAAAAATCAGTCAAATTTCCCGGAAAATAGATGGGGAAGAAGTGGAGGCAGTGACAGATTGACACACCACAGGACAAAACCCCCAGCACTTAGAAAAAACACAATACGAGACGTAAAAATGTGGCCGGGACACGTAACCAAATACCAGTAAAAACAGACTAAATACACCCAAAAAAAATACAAAAACATCACAGACAGCATGGGGCAACAGCCAGGACGTCTGTAAGTGAGCTGGAACGAAAATTTAAGTCCATTTAGATGATTTGCGCCATTCGAAAATCGCCTAAGCGCGGAAAAAAATGGCCGACGAAAAAAATAAAAACGAGGCTACATCACCGGTAATGACGCAAAACACAGTCAGAGACTTAGTAGTTTGACAAGCACGAAGGAGGAAGTACAACGGCCTGTTACTAAAGACGTAAAAGCCGGCCGATGCACGTAACACATAACAGTAAAAAACACAGTAAATACACCCCCAAAAAATACAAACACATCACAGACAGCATGGGACAACAGCCAGGACGTCTGTCAGTGAGCTGAAATTCAAATTTAAGTCGATTTAGACGATTTTTGCCACTCAAAAATCACCTAAGCGAGGAAAAAAAAGGTGGCCGAAAAAAATGAAAACGAGGCTACATTACCTTAAGCCGGAAAAACAGAGCCAGAGACGTAGTAGTTGGACAAGCACAGACGAGGTAGTACAACGGACTGTTACTGCAGACGGAAAATCCTTAGGAGACACATAACACATGCAATATATAGCCGACATTTTACAACAATCTACACACGAACGCATATGAAATGCCGGATTTCCCGTCAAAACGAACACGGCACAGTGCTGACAGTTTCTCCTCAGGTGATAACAGTCTAACTGGACATTTTAGGATGCCAGAAAACCAAACAGATTGTTAGCTCTTCAGAATATTGATTGATGGATAGTTATTAGAAAAAAGGTAAAGTATATTACTTAATTTATTCATTAATAATTTATAAGAATAAAAAAAAAAAATTACATTAATACATTTTACAATACCTGTACGTACTAATGATTAACCATTGCCATACAAAAATGGCAATAAACACAAAAGCGCACCTCACAACCAATGCAAACTATAAGTATACCACGCACGCAATAAGCGCCGAAGGCGCTCATTGAGAGGCATGCGATGAGCGCCAAAGGCGCTCTGCGCAAGCCTCGCAATGAGCACCGAAGGTCATCACAGTAAAAAACGCGCAACATTATGTCTAAAACAGCATTTCCAGCTTCACAATTTTGTTGACCTTTATTTTTTGACGGGCAAGTCGCTAGTTAAATATATTTGTGATCCCGGACCACAAGGATCCCAGGTAGATGACTCAAGCCAGCCAGAGCAGTACTTAAATGCCCATAGAAAGTCTAAAAAGTTGAGGCCATACAGCAAGCATTCTTGAAAAGACCACTATAGGCATTTTTTTCTATATAGTATTTTGACTAATTAGTCTTCATAATGGGCAATTTTTTTTATAAAATAAAAACATTAACACAGCCTTTTACTACAGGTTTCGGTTTTCTATACTGGGCCTGCTTCGGGCATGTTCTGCCTCAACAGGGTGTATCCTTGCATTATTGCTAATGAGAGCACTGGCATTTGTTATTGCTGTATTTCTATTATGCAAATAGATCTCTCACTCTGCATTCAGTGTCTCCTCCCCCTCAGGAAATAGATCACTTAAAACTAAAATGGTGGATTTCACAACAGCAAAATTGCATAAAAAAGTAATAAATTAAATGCTGCATTATTATTCTTGTTAACATTCTAAAAACATGTCGCCTATGTGTTTGAAGTGGAGTTTTTCAAAGGAGTATTTTGTATTTATAACCTCAGGGGTCCTTTAAATCAAGACGAACAATATTTACAGCTGTCACTGTTAGCATCCCACTCCTGGCCATACTGAACAAGATTATAAATTTAGCACATCTCCCAGCGTGCACAAAACCTGAGATTATCAGGTGATGTCATAAGACCCGGGGGAGCAATAAGGCCGTCTGGTTTGAACAGTGATATCACAAGACGACTCATCTTTCACCAAGATACAGGTCTTTTTTTAGAATACAAAACCTTCTCCTCATACTGTGGACATTCATAGTTCATCTTCGGCTGTTGTGTGTGTGTGTGTTGTGTATGCGGGGGCAGAGCTACCAGTGGTGCAGGTGGTGCAATGCACCGGGGCCCTTCTCTGAGTGGGGCCCACATATGGAAAGGGGTTTTGGGGAGTTGCAGCTATGGGAAAGCTTCTTGGGGAGGGGTGATGTTATAGGAGAGGGTATGAGGGGAACTAGAGGAAGGGGTATTAGGGAGGGGCACTGAATGAGTTGATACCAAGGTGGGGGGCCCAGGGCAAAAAAAATGACAGCCCCCCTTGGGGGAGGGCCCTCATTTAGTTTTTGCACCGGGGCCCTCCATTCTCTAGCTCTGATACTGAGTGTATGTATAAATGTGTAAATATACAGTGCTGTACTAGACCACTACAGCAGGGTCTCTCCACATATGATACCGTGTGTATATTATACAGGGCAAGCAGGACCTGCAGGGCCTGCTAGGCCATCAACTTCCCCTTAACACATCCTATACAGGGTGGTGAAACCAACCCATTGGGAAAGATGGTTGCCCCCTAACACTGAATATGATAAAGCTTAACAAGCTAATTTGAGGTACATCTTTGCATTTTTATCATATATGCTATAAAAAATATTCTTTATTTTTTATGCACTATTACCTTCTTACATTATCCTACATATTAAATTACATGATTAGGTCCCTTTAAATCCTCAATTTAATCCCCTAACTAAATGAGCTATATGTTTTAATTAGTCATTGATCAGCAATGCAATTAATATTCAATTATTTAAAAAGCTCAAATCATATTCAGCTATTTCTGATCTCCACTCACTATTAAAGGTGGGAGAGAGTACTAAATTGTCAGGCACAAGGTTGCATTTACACAATGCTCCCCATTGGCAGGAAGAAAAAAAAATCAATTGAAATTTAAACTTTTTGGGTTTTATATGAATTTCAAAGAAACAACAAACAACACTAACAAAAACTGAACATTAGCAGAAATATAAACTTTAAATTATTGATGTTAAAACTTCTGGTTCATTCTGGATTCTGTTTTTTTTTTTTTTTTAGAAATCAGAGCATTAAAATGGGTCCAGCAGGAAAAAATAGCGTTATAGTGAGGTAGTGATATAAAGATTTGAGCGTTAAAAAGGGTTTGGCCAATGGTGGCTCAATAGCAATCTGAACAGAGCAGGCACATGGTTTAATAATGGCAAACTGATTTCCCATGAGAAACTTATCACCCAATACAATAGGGAAATCAGGAAACTAAGGGTCTCATTCAATTCGGGGCTGTTACTTGCAAGTACATTCCCGATTTGCTACGTTTGAGCTGCACGCTCGTGTAGCTCTACTTTAACGTTCCTATTCAATTGGCCGGGCCTGCAAGTTAGTCCTCCTTCCTGATAATCGCAAACCCTGCCTTCGGAAGTAGCATCTACGGGCCTGAACATGAAGCCCTTAATTCCTGCTATTGAATCAGCAAATGGAAACCGAGATCGTCATCAGGACAACCTCCAAGCTCGTAGGACTTGGGAAATGCAGGGTCACCACAACAAACCCTATGATGCGGGTGTCCCCCCTGCCGCAGCTTTTAAAATTGGTGCCGGACAGGTCATTAAATGACCCGCAATGCTGTTAAATTTAACTCTATAAGCCTCTATTTAACCCCACCAGTCCCATAAGGGTCTATAAATACCCTAATGGGACAATAATTAACCATAACATTAACTCTATAGGTACCATGAGGGTCCTCCAGGACCGACATGACACTAAATACAAGCACTACACTACACTATCCCCCCCAATGAACCAATAAATCTAAATTACCCCCCTCTTACTAATTACCCCCTCTACCCTACCCGATTAACACCTACAATACCTACCTAACCCCCTAATAAACTCTCTAGTGCCATACTAACCACATAAAATAAAAAAGACTAATTAAAAATAAAACCTATATTACACAAAATAAAAAAAGAACATTACTGAAAATAAAAAACTACAACCTAAAATAAATACATCACTACATAACAATAAAAATAAAAACCCAAACCCAGCAATAAATAAATGGTAAATTATACCACTTACCTTGCCCAAATGCCCCTTCAGCGATGATGGTCTTCTGTGCTTTGTCCCAGACAAGGGCCCAATTTAAAAATGTCCACTGGTCCGGCACACCTACAATAAAAAGAAAGATTACAATTAATACATAAATAAATACAAGATGTAAGATTATATAGACCTAATAGGCCACTTACCTGTCCAATATGGCCATCCAGCGATGCCTGTCCTCCTCAAAGTCGTCTCTGGCAGGGCCCCTCAAAATATAACCCGACAATCTAAAAAATTAAAAAATCTAATGGAGCTCCTCCCTTGAGGAGCTCCCAGCCGCAAATGATGATTCTCGCACATGCTCCTGTAGAAAAATCGAAACTCTGCCTTCTGATTGGTTGATGTAACGGTCAACCATTTCTAAACCAATCAGAAGGCGCTATTGCCTTCAGCCAATCAGAATCGGATACACCCCTGCGGGGTGTATCCAATTCTGATTGGCTCAAAGCATCTGCTCCTTCCAATTGGCTGGTGTAACTGTCAATCAGATTGCAGCCAATCAGAAGGCACAGCTTTGAGAATCTGGTTTAGAAATGATTAACAGTTACATCAGCCAATCAGAATGGGATATAAGGGTTTATCCCATTTTAATTGGCTCACACATTGGCGCCTTCTGATTGGCAAAAATATGATTGACAGCGATTTCACCCTTTCAGAAGGCGCCTTTTCGATTTTTCTACCGGAGCAGAACCATCATTTGCGGCATGGGAGCTCCTCAAGCGATGGGCCCTGATAGATTTTTTTATTTTTTAGAACGTCAGGTTATTTTTCGAGGGGCCCTGCCTGAGACGACTTCAAGGAGTATGAGAGCATGGCTGGATGGCCATTTTGGACATAGTGGCCTATTAGGTCTATATAATCTTACATTTTGTATTTATTTATGTATTAATTGTACTCTTTCTTTTTATTGTTGGTGTGCTGGACCAGTGGACATTTTTGGATTGGGCCCTGGGATGAAGCACAGAAGACCATCATCACTGGAGGGGCATTTGGGCAAGGTAAGGTTTTTATTTTTATTGTTATAGTGATGTATTTATTTTAGGTTGTAGTTTTTTATTTTCAGTAATATTTTTTATTTATTTTCAGTAATGTTCTTTTCAATATAGGTTTTATTATTATTTTTAATTAGTCTTTTTTATTTTACGTGATAAGTATGGTGCTAGGAAGTTTTTTTGGACCCTCATGACACTTATAGGGTTAATGTAAGGGTTAGTTATAACAGCAAGGGGTTAATGTGGGGTCCCTGCGGGGTCCCGATCTGGACCCCCGCATCACGGGGGTTAATGTGGGGACCCTGCGGGAGTCCCGATCGGGACCCCTGCACCATGGGGGTTTGATTTGGGAGCAGTGGGGAAGATACGTAAGGGCTTTGCAAGCCCTTGCAACGCCTCCTTGGTACCAGTAACCTATGGTTAGAGTTTAGGCAGTTATGGGCTTGACGGAAGGGAGAATCTGAGCAATTGAATAGCGATTTGTGATTTTTGTGGCCACAACTCTTCCGTCTGTGAAAGATCAAAGGCTTTGAGGGAAGTAATTGGTGATTTGAAGTATTGCAATGGATAGTAGCGCACAGCAAGTAACCCGCCCAGGTCTCCAGAAAGTGGCAAATGAATGAGGTCATAAGACATTGGCTCTCATCTTTAGCTCGAACCATTGGACCCCCAAAACCATCCTGGCTATTGATGACTTGCAAAACTTTCCCTCTGCAAAAGGGATCCTCTGTATTCCATATGCAATGACCCAAAACAAAAACTCACCTTTATGCCAAAATGGGAGCGGAAACTAAGCAGAGAATAAGATGCTAGTACATGGAAAGAGGCCTCTTCTAACCTGACTAGTGGATCACTTACATAGTTGCATAGTAATTAAGGTTGAAAAAAGACTTTCAGTCCATCAAGTTCAACCTTTTAAGATCTCCTCTGATCTGTAATATGCGGATTAGTTATTCCTTAATTAATTGTGTTAATTAATTGTTAATTAACTATTAATCAACTTTTTCTTTATTTTTTTTTATTTTTATTTTTTTAATTATTAATTAATCCAGAGGAAGGCAAACAGAAAAAAACCCAAGTAAAAAAAGGGAAAAAACAAGTATCAAAGGGAAAAAATAAATATTTCCTTCCTGACCCCAGATACTGTCGATTGGATTTCTCCCTGGATCAATACTCTCTCTCTCTAATTATCCAGGATAACCCTGAATTCCCTTTTTAATTAGAAATAAATCCAGTCCCCTTTTAAAGTTATCTATTGAATCCGCTGTCACCACCTCCTCTGGTGGAGAATTCCACAGATTAACCACCCTTACTGTGAAGAACCCTTTTCTTTCTTTAAGGTGGAATCTTTTTACTTCTAACCTTAAGGATTGTCCTTTTGTCAGTTGAAAACCTCTTGGCACAAAAAGCTCCCTTGACAAATCTTTATACTGACCGTGGATGTATTTATATAAGGTAATCATATCTCCTCTTAGACACCTTTTTTCTGGAGAAAAGAAGCTTAATTTGGTTAGTCTTTCTTCATAAATTAGCTCTCCGCTCTTCTTATTAGTTTTGTTCCCTCCTCTGTACCTTTTCCAGCTCTAAAATGTCCTTTTTATGAAGTGGTCCCCAAAATTGTACTCCATATTCCAAATGTGGGCTGTAGCGGAGAGGCAATATTCCCCAGGTTATCTCCGCTTATAATCCCAGTGAGGCTCAGGAACAAGTAAATGGTAAATCCACAGGCAAGGTTTCCAACAGGTAAAATAATAGCAATATCCCAACCGCAATCCCAATAACTGGACGACACACAGTTTCAGGAGCAGAACTACATCTTTAATGACAGGGAATCTCCTTTTATGCCATGGTGCCCTTTGAAGGGCTACACCCACATAATTATCACAGCCAATTATATACATGGTTCAACCCCCACGTCTCCTCCCCTCAGATAACAGGTAACACAATTAAAACAGACCCAATTTTAACCACATTCTGGATGTACCCCAAATACAGGGGGTACACCTTTAAGTCCAGCACCGTTCAATAGCTCTCACCCAGGGGAACAACATATACAAAAATGGCATGAATCAGACCAGGGGTTCAAAAGTTAGTAAAAGTATGTTTTTCACATAACACACAGACATGTCACATATCCCCCACACAATACACATATAGGACAATAGGTGAGTCACACCTCCCTGGCAACTTGGATACAATCAGACATTAATTAGATCATTCTTCTTTGTTCTTATCAGAGAATGAAAACACTTTGGAAAATGCAAGGATCCTTTACAACTTTCTTATCTCTTGAGTCTCTGTAATAGGATTATCTATTAGCCTAGGTCTGCAAAAGTCTGGCTAATATTCTGCAGAGCATAAACCCAACATACATTTCTTTTTACACAAGTACAACATACAGTTATGTGAATGCAGCTTATTCACAGTAAATTGCAGGACAGCCCAGTGCCATCCGCTACATGGGCACACTAGAAATTTGTATAGTGGCAGAATTATATTCACTTCCCTTGCTTCTATACCCTTCTTAATACATGCTAATATTTCTTTGCCTTTGCAGCTGCTGCTTGGCTTTGAGCACTGACACCTAGGTAGTTGTTCACAAGCACTCCCAAATCCCTTTCAATATCTGTTACCCCTACATTAAGATGATACATTTCATTGCTATTTTTCCTTCCCAGGTGCATAACTTTACATTTATTCGTATTAAATCTCGTCTGCCATTTAGATGCCCATTCCTCAAATTTATGTAAATCCCTTTGGAGGGAAAGCACATCATTATCTGATTTAATTACCTTGCACAACTTTGTGTCATCAGCGAAAATGGAGACACTACTTTCCAGTCACACCTCTAAGTCCTTAATAAATATGTTAAAAAGGAGAGGACCTAATACTGAACCCTGAGGAACTCCACTTACCACATTAGTCCAATCGGAGTATGTTCCATTTACAACAACCCTTTGCTTCCTGTCTTTTAGCCAGCTCTCAATCCATGAGCAGATATTTACTGCAACTCCTGTATCCCTTAGTTTGCACAATAGTCTCACTGTATCAAAAGCTTTTGCAAAATCAAAAAAGATAGCATCCACTGAGTTGCCTTGATCCAGGTTCCTACCAACCTTCTCATAGAAACGAATTAGATTTGTTTGACATGACCTATCCCTCATGAATCCACGTTGACTCCTACTTATAATCCTGTTCAAATAGACATATTCTTGTATTTTATCCCTTGTTAACCATTCTAAAAGCTTCCCCACTACAAAAGTGAGGCTCACTGGTCTATAATTCCCCAGATTTGTTTTTTCTCCCTTTTTAAATATGGGTATCACACCTGTTTTTCTCCAGTCATCTGGTAGAGACCCTGTGTGGAGTGAATCTAAATATAATGGTATCCTTGGATGTATTCCATCAGGACCCGGGGCTTCATTAACATTTATTTTTTCCAACCTCTTTGGATTACTTCCTGTGGTAACCAATTATTCAGAAAAGGTAGTGTAGCCCCATTATGTTGCAGTGTCCCAACCACTGGTACCTCCCTTGTGTATACCGAAGAAAATAACCTATTTAGCTCTTTTCTGGTCACTAATTTTCAGATGGCCTGTGTCACATTATAATGTTCCTATAGCTTCCTTCCTCACCTTCTTCCCATTAATATACAAAAAATATTTTAGGGTTAGTCTTACTCTCTTTTGCAATAATTTTTTTATTTTAGCTAGTCTAATAGCCCATTTGCAAGCCTTGTTGATTTCCTTGTACTCCCCTAAAGCAGTATCTGTCCCCTCTTGTTTGTTTAATTAAAATGCCTGTTTTTCACTCTGTATCTTAGTCTTTAAATCATTGTTAAGCCACATTGGATGTGATTTACTCCCTTTACTTGTATTACCACTTGGTATATGGTGATAAGTATGTATATTTAGTAAGGATTTAAATGTTGTCCATTTATATTCAGTATTTTTACCTATCAGTTCTCTGTCCCAGTCTATACTTTGTATTGCTGCCCTTAGACCGTTAAAATCTGCCCTTTTGAAATGAAAAGTTTTTGTTGACCCCTGAAAATGTAGTTTTTTTTTATTCAGTCTCAAATGAGACTGTATTGTGATCACTGTTTCCTAAAGGTTGCCCTAATTCAACATTTGATACTACATCAATATTATTTGTGATGACCAAATCTAAGATAGCTTTATTTCTAGTAGGTTCTTGTATAACCTGGACCAGATAATGATCCCTGATGAGTGTAATCAAGAACCTGCTCCCCTTAGCTGAACTGCTGGTCTCATTTATCCAGTCTATTTCAGGGTAATTACAATCTCCCATTATTAGAACTTCACCATGCTTAGCTGCATTTCCAATCTGTAACAATAATTGTATTTCCTCACTTTTATCTATATTTGGGGGTTTATAGCATACTCCTACTAATTATCTTTTAGAATTTGCTGCTCCGCTATTTAACTCTAACCACAAACATTCAACATTATCGCTAGTTCCACCATAAATATCTTCTCTTACTATAGGCTTAAATTCAGGCTTAACCTACAGACAAATCCCTCCTCTTCTTTTACCATTGCCCCAATATTTCCTAAATAGGTTAAGACCATCCAGATTAACAGTCCAGTCATGAAATTCATCCCACCTCGTTTCGGTAATGCCTATTAAATCAAATTGTTTGCTAAAAAATCTAACTCTCCCATTTTTCCTGGCAAACTTCTGTCATTAGCAAGCATACATCTTATGTTATGAGTCTGTAGTTCTGAAGTGCCTGCCACTGAACTTGAATTACTTAGTACTACCTCCCTATTGACTATACTATTCCTCCCCCCATCTCCTCCCCTATGAGTTGTTAATTCATCCCTTATACCCTCTACACTTTCTACCCCATTACTTATATCTAGTCCCTCCCCCCCACCTACTAGTTTAAAAAAACCTCCAGCCTTTCTACCATCCTATGCCCTAGCACAAAAGCTCCCTCATCATTAAGGTGCAACCCATCCCTGCTGTAGAGATTGTACAGAAGTGAGAAGTCAGCCCAGTGCTCTAAAAACCCAAACCCCTCCTTAGTGCACCACATCTTTAGCCACGCATTAACCTCCCTAAGCATCTTCTGCCTCCCTGGTCTCGCACGTGGCACTGGTAGTATCTCAGAAAATACTACCTTGGAGGTCCTTGCCTTCAGCTTGTTACCTAGTTCTCTAAAATCATTCTTTAGGACACTCCATCTTCCACTAACTTTGTCATTGGTACCAATATGTACCAAGACCACCGGTTCATTTCCAGCCCCTCCCAATAATTTGTCTACCCGATCCACAACATGCCAAACCCGAGCACCCGGGAGACAGCAAACTGTTCGATTGCTGGGATCTCTGTGACAAATAACCCTATCTTCCTTCCTAATAATAGAGTCCCCTACCACCAAAGCCTGTCTATTGCTCTGCCTATTTTGCCCTCCCACTCCTCCAGTAGAACTGTTCTCTCGGCTTTTAGAGGGAACATCTCCAACAGTTTCACTCAATCTGCCAAATCTGTATGTGTTTGCCAACTCAGACCTGGCCTGCCTCATTCTGTACCCCCTGATTCCCCTTGTAACTGTAACCCAGCTACCTCCCTGGACATCCTCACTAGCTCCAGCTCCACCCTCCATGCTAGGCCCAGCTAAACTGTGCTCAGTGAGCACCAACTCCCTTTCCAGTGGAGCAATATCACTAAGTGCCGCAATTCTTCTCTCCAGTTCTCAAATTTGAGCTCCCAGAGAGGCAACATGCTCACACCTCTCACAGAGGTATGGACCCTGGATCATCTGTTTCAGTATTGCATACATATGACAGGATGTACACCGAGTGATGTTGCCACTGGACTGATTCATTTTTTTGTCTACCAAAATTCAGTGGGAAAAATAAAGAATATAAAATAAAATATTTGTATAAAGTTTTTGTAAAAAAAAAAAATATATATATATACACATAGCGTATATACTCAAGTATAAGCCGAGTTTTTCAGCCCTTTTTTTAATGCTGAAAAAGACCCCCTCGGCTTATACACTCTGCTCCTGCTGCTCTCTGTACGAGGGAGAGGAAGGGAAATAGACACAGGGGAGGGATAGGGGGGAAGAGACATCTTTATAGAGGGGGGAAACAAGAGAGGGGCACAGAGGGCACACAAGAGGGGGGACACAGATGGCACAAGAAGGGGACACTGGAGGGGAAACAGGTCACACAAGAGGGGGACGCAGAGGGCACAAAAGGGACACAGGGGCCAGTGCATTTCCCACCCTCGGCTTATACTCAAGTCAATACGTTTTCCCAGTATTTTGTGGTAAAATAGGTGTCTCGCCTATACTCGGGTCGTCTTATACTGGAGTATATGGTATATCTTTTTTTATTCTTCCCCCTTTGCACTATAAATCTGCCCCCCCCCCCTTTTCTTTGAAATCCCTCCTTTTATTTAAACTCCTATACTTTTACTAGAAATGCACTTATACTAGAAACGTTCGCAAGCTCACAAGTTGACCCCTTCTCCTGTTTATATTAACTTCTGCCTTCTCACCTGGGCACAATTAGTGCACTCTGCAATTTATCAGCCTTCGCTTGCAAAAAGTAAAATTCACTTGCAAACAGCCCCAAACAGCTCACACACCTTTATAGTAGTTTAACACAGTCAAACCACACCCCTCTCACCTGCAATAATCACTCAAAGTCTCAATAAAGTTCTACATAAAATTTATTATACACCTTAGAGAATAAATTAACCCCCTAGTTAATGAAAATTACTTTAGAGGATGCAACTCTCTGGGAGACTTTAATCAACTTTAAATATGGTGGACATGCCCAGGGGTGCAAGACCTATGTGGGAAAACGACTCAATTACTATCTCAAATAATAAGCATTCCAATATCGTCCACAATGGAAACATGCCTACTGGACATCCATATAAGTACCTTAATTTCACACCAAAACAAATTTCTGCAATTTTTCGCCCAAGCCGTAAAAAAATCACATAGCTAAGAACTGGAAAACCCCTGCATTAAACTTAAGGGAAGTTATCCTTAAAATTTATTATATAATGATCAATGAAAAGCTTACCCACATTCTACAAGACACAAATCCTCTTTTCCTTATTATTTGGACCCCTTGGTATAATTACCCACACAGTATTTTTATATAGTAATACGCTTCTGACCCTCTGTTATGGTTTATGACGGGATGCGGAAGCCGGAAAGACCTGGACCCCAAAATTCTAGTTGACCCAAGATGGTAAGTCCTCCAGACTAGAATTTCTTCTTCCCCTCCTCCTTCTGTTTTTATTTATGTTGTGTTCAAGTTGATATTAAAACTATTATGTTAATAACAAAAAAAAAAAGGAAACAAAGACAGGAAAACATAGACAGGCTTAGAAATCTTTATTTAAAAATAAACTTAGCATCAAACAGCTTATCACAACTTTATAAGTAAACTACCCTAACCTGGAATGTGAAAGTTAACAATATTCGCTGTATATGTTTCTTATACTCTGTTGCAACATGTCATGACACTTTTCTAATATGTCTTCATTAAAACGATTGAATCGAAAAGGGGGTTGGCCGACAAAAACAGCGTTAAAGCGGGGTTTAGTGTTAAATAGGGAATTACAGGAAAAACAGCGCTACAGTCTGTTTCTTCAATATTATTAAGTATTTTGTGCCATGATAGGCCTAGTGAAGTTGGCATTACCAAGTACGGTAGGTAGAAGCTTTTTCCCAGCAGATCGTAGGTTTTTCGGGAAAAATGCCTGTCACGGACCCCTTTCCAGAGCCATGATATCGGTGCATTGAGCCACTATAGAGGACATCCCACACATTGAAAAATTGGTTGGGAATTATATTGCCACATGGGAAATGTGGGTGGTGGGGTCAATAGCCTTAAGACATAGGGTCATAGTGTACCCCCATGCTTCATGTGGTCTTATGGCATATGCCCCTGCCTTATCTGGTATACTCTATGTAATTCCCCATGTAATATTACTGTGTTCTGTTGCTCCTGGTGGCTGCAATACTGATCCTAAATCCACCCTGCAAGTAACTTGTCCTGGTCACTACCACAGGAAAGTTACTGAAGTTACTTGGAAGTGCTGATTCCTGATAGAGAGACTCTGACTTATACAGAAGCCAGATTTCAGTGTGCTGGTGCCGACATTTCCAAGAACCCAACAGTGCTTGTGGGTAGTTAACCTGTAGTCTCTAGCAGGTGGTCCTGGGCAGTAATAGCCCCTACCCCCTACACTTATTAACCCCCAAATAAAAATCATCTGTTCCTGCAGGATTTCTTAAAAACTTAACATGGTTGTATTCTACTTGGATAACCAGGAGCTGACAAAACACATTTTTTACTGTTGAAAGATAATGATCAGGACAGAGGATAAAAGAATATCAAAGGCATTGGATGTACCATAGAGCACTGTGAAAAATATCATCAATAAGTGAAGAAAATGTGGCATTACAGGGACATTACCAAGAAAAAGACAACCCACCAAAGTTAAAGATGTATCTAAACGTCCCTGTTTTCACCTTTTTCTAATCTAACACATGCTGCTTATATCAGAAACACACATTATATTGACTCATTCTATTCACATACATATTTATTTCATTTAAAAATAAAATGTGTTTTCCACCCGCCCCCCCCCCCCCCCCGCAGTGCTGCTTACATAGGAACAGTGAACCTACCAATAGAAACACTGCATTTGAGCATGTGTCTTACCCTTTAATAACCGTTAATCCACAGTAGCACAATGCAGAGATCCACAGAGCAATGTCTGAGCTCATGCTCTGCAGCACAACTGCCATCACAGGTTAAAACAAATGATCAATGTTATGTTAATTTTAGCAGGGATTTACAGGGATGTTAATTCTCAAAATAAACTGCTTGCAAACTCAAGAGATTTAACAAGCTTGTACTTGTCCATTTTCCTTTGAGAGCACTTATGTTTATTTTTTTACACATTGTAACAGAACCAGTGCTCACTGGAACAACTATTGGAGATTGGCTGCTAATGTTAGCATCTGGTCCACCACTAGACACAACACCCAGTCTTCAGCTTCATTAAGGGAACAGGAACAAGAGAATATTTCAGAATACAAGTGGTTAATAGCTTAGTAAATAGGCATAATATTTTGGCTATTAGATATAATTGCATTATAGCACAAAAAGCATACAATATGTTTGTCATATCATTTAGACCAACAACATGGCATGCTAAATACAAAATGGCAGAAAACATGAAAAATTGATTTTTCCCTCTAAAGAGCAACAATTTAGCTAACTTTATACTGTACTAACATTATTGCTGCACAGTGAATTATGAAGAGTGCAGTAAGTACTACTTCTAATAACTAACCAATGAATAAAACAATAAATCCATATAAATAGCACTACTAAATAAGTCACTATTATTTCTTACTCGCGACTTGCCTGTCAAAAATGACGGAGCAATAAAATTTGAAGCCATGGGAATGCTGTTTGAGACATAATTGAAACCGTTTTGTACTGTGAGGACCTTTGGCGCTCATTGCAAGGCTTGCGCTGAGCGCCTTTGGCGGGCCTCTCCTGTCGTGTACTTTGGTCCTCTGCGAGAGATATATATATTTCTATGTATATGTAGTTAATGAATAATTAATAATTCATATAATTAATTAATTAATAATTATTTATTTATGCAATAAATTAATATAGTTTAATTAGTTGTAATTGATATATGCAGCGAGCAATAGGCGGGAGAGCTAACAATCTGTTTGTATTTTGCGTCTGCATAGAATATACATTGTGAGTGTTAGTCCCCTGCTTATAAAGTGTAATGAATGTTTGAAGTGTGCATTCTAAATAGGCTGCGTGCGTGAGGTAAAGCCGTTGGTAAAGCAGCATTGTATAGTCGTAATGTTATTAATATGTTACGTGTCTCGTGAGTATTTTCAGGCTTTTGTAATAGTGTATTTTGTAGGTCGTAGTGTGATTTGTAAAGTGCTACGCGTTTTGCAGTGCTTTGTGCGTTCCAGGGTCGTGTAGCTTTGTTTTCATTTTTTTCCTCGCTTAGGCAATTTTTGTGTGACGAAAATCGTCTAAATCGAGTGAAATTCGCGTTCCACCTCATTTACAGATGTCCTGGCTGTTGCCCCATGCTGTCGGTGATGTTTGTGGAATTTTTTTTGGTGTATTTAGTGTGTTTTCCGGGTTTTTGGCTGGGCCGCTAATCTCGTAATTTTTGGCATCTCGTAATTTTTTATTTCTAAGTCCTGTGTATCGTATTTTAATGGCTCGCCACGCTGTGCGAGGCTCGCAGCGGCTAAGTGCTACGGTTTAACGGCTCGCCTCGCTTTGCTAGGCTTGCATTGATGAGCGCCTAGTAGGTCAAAATTACTAGTTGGAATGGGCTCTTGGAGTCCCAGGGTACATAACCAGGGCATTGGGCCCAACCATACACCACACATATTTAAGAAGTGTCCTAGTCCCTAAGGCAAGTCTCATGGCCATTTTAACAGCCATTGATGGTGGTAGCCATATGGACCAGTGTCCCTCCATAGTAAGTTGTCCACAAAGAAGTCCATGAGTCTAAGGGGTTTGACAGTACACTTTTGGGCCCTGAATTTGGGTGACCCCAAATGCCAGGGCAAGTGCTTACTCCTTCCTATTGCTCCAGTAGGGATCCTGCTGGCTGCTCACTAGTTTTAATTTTTTTCTACTGTCTCGCACCACTCTCGACTCCAGTGTACTGTTAGCAACATAACTGACTATGTGGTCTGAAAAATATTAGCAATAATTTATTACAACTAATTACAGAGGTACGTAAATGGCTACCTAAGTGTAATATTATGATATGCTCTTTTGAAGAACTTGACACAATAATGTTAAAATTAAACAGCTTTAACTAGTTTGTCCTACTTTTCTTTAGTAAAGGAACAATTTGCAAATAGATACTGGGGTAAACATAGATGCAGATAAAATCTATTGAAATGTTTCCAAATAATATATATATATATACATATATATATAATTGTGCTGTGGTTTGTGGCATTGGGATTTACATGGAGGTACAATCTGCAGTAGTATAATCCTTTTCCTTAGGCTCTAGCCCAACAAACAGTCTCTAAATGCCCAAGAAGGATGACCCAGACACTAGCAAAGTCTGCTAAAATGACGATTTTTAAAAAATGTTATTATGCCGACAGCTTGCATAGCTACTAATGTTTGTTACACACTGTGCCAGATATCTTAGTTTTGAAAGCCAGTATTTACATTACATAAATAAGCTAATCTTTCACTTTCAATCAAGACAGGAATGATACAAATGTAACTAAACTATTGTACCAGTAAAATACACAAATGAAAGCCCTTAAGGGATATATTTTTAATAATCATGTTCACATTAGTTTTATAAGAGCTGTCCATTGGTATCACCAACCACCATGGCCCTCATTCAATTGCAATTTGGCCAATTGAATAGGGCTCTAAATAAGCACAAAACATATATGTTTTAAAGAAGTTTTCCGTTAGTAAGCATCTATCCAAAAGCAAGGTCTTTACTAACTAAAAATTTAAAAAAAAAAAATGTTATGTGCTTATTTAGAGCCCTATTCAATTGGCCAAATCGCAATTGAATGAGGGCCGATGTGTCGGTCAATGCTGTATGAAGTATTCTCTTTGCATTGGACCTCTAGGCTAAGGGATTACCTGTACTGGTGGCACCATACTCAGCTCTTGGTGTATTCACTGTACTAGAGTTGGTTGTTTTACTGTACTGTAGAACTAGATGCATCGTATTTGTGTGTAACAGTTTGTTAAAGTGGCTTTATTCATATTAAACATGCCTGATATTTCTATGTGTTTCTATAAGTAATTTTGTGGTTATTTAAGCAATACTGTGCAAACTGGTTTATGGCAGTGCAATCAAAATTATTGTATGCAAATACAGCTATTAACAGCATTAAAGGCCCCCGGACAAACCATTGCAATGGGACCCTACCTACACAACAGGAATAAAAGTGTAAATTATCAATTAAACTAAACTTATATATTTTTCTTTTATCAGTTTCAGTCTTGAAAATGACTGTTTTATGGCCCTATGGGGCCCTGGTGCTCTTGATGCCCAGCATTCCCATGAGTTAAGGTGGTCCTGGTGAAGCAAATACTATGCATCTATGCAACAATTCTTTTAACAATGGGACAATTTACCATTGAAAGCCTCCTATGGAGAAATGCAAGTAACCAAATACTAACCAACTGTTTTGCAAAAGTGTTTTGCGAGCCTCTCACCTCTTCTTTTTTTAATATATATATATATATATATATATATATTTTTTTTTTTTATAATTAATTAATTATAAATTAATATACTTTACCTATTTGTAATTAATATATCCAGCAATCAATATGCTGAATAGCTAACAATCGCGTTTGTTTTTCCTGCAGCATAAAATGTATATTTGGACTGTTGTGACCTGAAGAGAAAGTGTCAGCAATGTGCCAAGTGTGTAGTGGGTTGTGTATCCTTGTTTTGTTTTTTTTGGCAGCCATTTTTTTCTCACGTAAGCAATTTTTGAGTGGCGAAACTCTTAAATTTGCGTGCAACCTCACTCCCAGGCGTCCTGGCTGTCCCCCTGTGCTGTGTGTGACGTTTTTTGCATGTTTTTTTAGTATGTTTTGTGTTTTTCGAAGTGCGCGATTCGGCCGCTAACTTCGTATTTTTTGCGGGTCGTATTTCTTTTTCTCTAAGTGGCGGTTTCCTTTTCAAAGTGTTACAGGCCATAATTTTTGCAGGCGATTTTTTTCAAAGTGCTTCCACATCCATTTGGAACTCCTTGCCCCGCTCCATTAGATTATCTTCCTGCCTCAAAACCTTAATTATTAAAAACACACCTGTTTAAAAAATCTTATCATCTTCAGCCTTAACATGTACAACTGAACATTCCACAGCTTAATAACACTCACACCCACAATCTACAGTACAACACACAGACCCCTCCACTTTACTGACCCAATTGCTTTCAATTGTATTTGTCACCCTCTTGTATCACACATAAACCCTTAGATTGTAAGTTTGCGAGTTTTTAATCTTGTGTCAGGCCTTGGAAACAAGCTCTATGTACATTTGATTTTATGCTCAAAAACAGGGCCCTCCATTCTTTACAAGGTGTTTAATTTGTTTTCTGCTATGTACTCAACCCCTGTACAGCGCTACGGAATATGTTGGCGCGATATAAATAAAGATAATAATAATAATAAAGTGCTACGGGTCTCACTGTGAATTGTATATTTGAGTTTTCTGTTGATTTGTAGTCCCGCGGGTCGTAGGTATGGTCGTAAGTCGTACGTGGTCGTAGGGACGAGCGCCTACAACGCTCATCTCCACCAGCGCAAGGAGCGCCTTTGGTGCGCCTTGCCTTGCTGCAACTGCAACCCTCGTTTTGCGAGGGCCACATTTGCAGCAGGCTCACTTTGCGAGCCTGCAGTTTTAACCTTGCATTACCAACGGTTTTTGGCAAGCCCCCGCTGTAGAACTATATATGTGATAACAATTTCTGACACCTGTGTAGTAATCATTGCAGACTTTACAGACTTTTTGGTACTTATAATAGTGAAAAATTTATTAAAGCCATGTAAACCTCCTAGATCAAAACAACTAGTGCAGCTGATTGTGTTGCTTAAATCTTTTTATTGCATGTACAGTATACGGTAGTTATTTTTATTATTTCAGAATGAAAATACTGACACACAAGCTGCGCTCTCCTCCGCTGCGGCTCCGCCCACTAAGACGTCACATAGTAGCCGGTACTTGGCGTTTTGAGGTAATTAGGGCGGCGCCATTTTGGAAGTGCGACATTGCTGGTTCTTGGGGTTTTCGTGTCTATCTTCGGTCTTGGTTCTGTTGCTTGTGGTAAATATCAATATTATTTGTTTATGTCAGGTTTGTATGTGATAGACAAGAAGTGTCATGTGAGCGCGGGTGATGCACCGAAAGGCGGGAAGGTTCTTCATCGTTGGGTTCTGGACCCGTGTGTGCTAGGCCGGAGAAGTGCTTGGAAGGTATGAACACCCGCACATCACAGGCAGAGTCCTGGCATCAAAAAGCTTTCTCAGAGCGGAGTCCCGGAGCACCAGGCCGTTGATCAAGTAATGGCATTTGTTCATCGGCCATTTCATCGTCTACTTATGGTGGAAACAAAGTTATAGCAACGAGCAAGATGGCTGCTACAGTCATTTTAATACATGTGTGTCCAGTAGTCTTTATCTACGTGTGGATTTGTATTTTGTTTAATCTTCTGGAGATCTAATGGCGATGGTCGATTCCTTGCCTGAGAGAAGTAATGTTCTCAGTCTCTTCGTGTTAGTAACTGAATCGGTTATTTTTTTATGGTATTGTTTATCAGTGGTCATTTTGTGGGACTTCACTATGCTCCCATTAGGTTATACGAGTCTATGTGGTGAATCTCCACAGCATTTGTCCTTTTTCGGTATTATTAGATTATCACAGGATCTTCTTAGCCATTATAACAACCCTATTCTGTTTGATAGCATTTGTTCATAATTGCATATTTAATGCAATTATATGATATTGTAGATAATGTTTGTTTGCTTGTGATTTATATGATATTCATGGAGATTATGGTAGTACATGTTATCACCATTCCTAGAAGGATTTATTTTCTCTTTCAATGCTCTGTCATTGCTGTGACATGGGCTTCTGGGAACAATGGCTGCAGTGGCAGTCTTATATACTTGAAGAAATTGCTGAGCACACATACTTCATTCACAGAGCATCAGAGGAGGAAATCATTATTCTTTAAACATACCTTGTTCCAAAGCATGAATTGGGCATATTCAGTAATCTGACCTGGGACAGAATCTGGACATATGATCTTTTCCTATGGAATTTGTTATGTCTTTATTGTACTGCTTGTTTGTTCTGAAAATTCAACACCCCATATCCTGGATGTTTGTTGTTTTCCTGGGAATACTTCAGAAATTTATTATTATTTTGGCCTCTCGTACGCTGTTTGCTTTGTATAAAATAGTCTTGGATTTCAGACATGGCATTGTACCATAGTTAATGTTGTATACAATGGTTACCGATGGTATTGGGTGATTGGTATTGCTATTGAACAGTGCTGCTCCATTTAATCACTCAATTTGAACAACAATTCTACTTATACTAGGTAGGTAAAGAAGTGGGATCAATGTTTTTGGCATGATTTCTCTTTGCTATAGAACCAGATTTACTCAGATCTTGTTCTGATAAATTCTCTGGTAATTTGCCTGGGTGTACATCGGTAAATATTATTATTTTGGTCTTTTATACAATGTTGTTTGCTTTAGACATTAATGGCATTCTACCATGGATAATTAATTGTGATACAATGGTTACCTGTGGTATAGGTTGATTTGTGTTGCCATTGGACACTGCTGTTCAAGTTGTCTGATAAGAAGAGCAACAATGCTGCTATATCCAATTATTTACAGAAGTGTAATCAATGTTTTCAACCTGGATTCTCTTCAATTTAGAATCATGTTTACTCAGATTTTGTTCTGATAAAATCTGAGATGTAACTTTTCAGCCATTTTCTTATTTTCAGGCAATTTTTGAAAACTGGATGTATCTATAAACATACATTTAACAGTTTTGTTTAATGTTTTCAAGTAGTTTTGTGTCTAAATCAGGTTGCAAGTGTGTTGTCTCATCAGTCCGTTTTATATTGATGCCTGCTTTATTTTAAAGTCATAATGAAAAATCTGGTTTACATTGTATTTGTTGGAAACAATATATTTGACTGCTTGATACTCCTTTACAGACATTTTTGGTGTGGAATGGTGGTTGTGTTAAGGATTGTTTTGCTTGTTGAATGACTTTATATATTTGCAACTTTACTTTACTAAAAAAATCCCTATTTTCTAGCAAATGAAAAAATCCAAAACAAGTTCATTTTAAAGGGCATCCGAAGTATATTGGGCTAGCCTTTTTTTTTAAAGATATGCCATTATTATCTTTTTATTTGTATTGCGTCAACATATTCCATAGCTTTGTACAGGGGATAAGAACAAGGGAAATACAAATTTAACACATTTATAAGTTGAAGGGCCCTGTTTGAGCTTAGAATCTTAGCAGAAAGTACTTTTTTTCAAAGCACCCTACAAGACTGGAAACTCTCTACTTGCAATCTAAAGGGAACGATACCCGGGGAAGAGTAAGAGATGAGGAATAGCAAGGGTTAGGACACAAATGAAAGCATTTTATTTAGTGGGAGAGGGGAGGGATCTGAGCTGAAAGAATATTATGTTTGTTGACCCCCTAGTGTTGAAATGATATATCTGCAAGTAGGAAGTCAGGTGTTTTCCATGGCTCTATAAATAGAATCTGAATTGGGGAGGGCAGTTTCCTGAGAATCTCACAGATGTAATAGGCCTAATGCTGGGTGAATTGGCACTGAAAGAAAATGGAAGCATGGATTGAAGGACAGATAGTACAGGAAGAGGAATGTGAGACAGACCTTAGGAGACTGAATTGAGAATTAAGGTATGCGAGGAGGGGGAGGAGAGTTGAGGTAATTATGCAAGCCATAAATGGGGAAAGGATGGGGGGAGGTGGAGAGAGCCAAGCTAGGTATAGTAAACAGGAATTGAAAACGGAAATATTTCTAGCTTTTTATCAGCCAAGATATAATAACATGCTTACAATAGTGATATTTATGAATATATTAGCTCCAGGAATGGCACAATTTCCATGGTTTTCTCCATCCAGTACCTGCTGGTGGTGTGGAAGCAGCTCTGAGAATCTCACAAATGTAGTAGGCCTTATGCAGGGTGAATTAGCACTGCTCTTGGTGTGCATTTGCATAAATGAGAGAGGTAATGATAAAGCAGGGCTGAGCAATTCATTTCCCAAAGGAGCCACATGAGAAACTTGGAATGTTGTGGAGGGCAGAACCATAGGCTGTACTTTAATTCGGCTCAATATTAGTTTTATAGCTTTGTTTTATTTTCTCAGTGCCAGGAGCAGTATCTACAGAATGCTATCCATCCCAGTTAGTCACAACACTGCTGCTCATAAATTGTCCCCTTCTACAATTGGCAGTGTTGTTTTTTTTGTCCAGGACACAAATTTGAATCCCACTGTAGCAGGCCAGACAGGGACATCTAAAGGGCTGTATGTGGCCCGCGGGCCGCACTTTGCCCACTTCTGTGTTAAAGCATTAATGTTCCATGTTTGCCATCACATAAACATATTCTTCTCAACATAGTCATACAGGTTGTGCATATAAAGAATAATTTAGGTTTTAGGGGAAAATGGTATCATATTGCATAGACAATTTTAATGCTGGTTAAAAGCATTAAAGAACATTTTATTGAATAGATTTATATACCTATGTCTAATCCATTTTGAGAATTTGTTTTAGATGAATTTTAATGTTAAGAAGATTTATGCAGCTTAATTGTTGCTGCAAGCACTGGGGTTTTCAAACTGAAAGTATGGCTCTGCCTCTTTCAGTATAACAGTTGTTTTTGGAAAATCTGTAGAGTTGTGCCGGAAAGCCCCCATATAATTCACTATGAACATAAGCTGTGTGTCCCTCTCAGGAAATAATCATGTTAATCTCATGACATGTTAAAGGGTTATCAGTGAGACATTTCATGTGCATCAAATAGTATATGGAAATTCAGTTTAAGCTCTAACCTGCTTAACTAATTTTTGTAACATTCAAAGGTACTTCTTTATTTCGGTATTCCAGAGTTAAGGACTTAAATCATTCTTAGTAATGTGTCTTTTATAGACCAAGTAAAATACAAATGCCTTTTAATTAAATGCATTCTGTGAGAGAGAAAAAAACAGATGGGAGCCTGCACCCTCCTTTAAATTTTTTTTTAATTAAAATCAGGAAAGCAATAACAATGGTAATAACTTTGTTATTCATTGTTTAGAAGTAGTAGTGTCCCTTTAAATGCAGTAGTAAAAGCCAAGCTGTTCGTTGAGAGCAGGTCAACCTACAATGTAAGTTGATTGGGTAAATAATTGCTTTAATTTCTTTTCACAGTTAAGTTTTTAAAGGATTATCAGTTCTCATCAGATACACAGGTAAGCCGCACAAACCAGAACAGTTAAGGGAAGAATGGTATATAAATTAGCAACTTGTACTGTACAATAAGATATTCCATAAGCAGTGTGTGGCCTACAGTCCGTGATGGCAAGCACTATAGTATTGTAAGAATGAAGGTGAGGATGTAATTCCTTAGGGTGAAGCACAGAGCTCTCAAGTATGGTATACGTAATAACAAATACTTTATTAATGAAATATTGGTGATACATTAATTTTTCTTACATTAAATAAATATTGAAATGTGTGACTGTCAGCTGTTCTGACCCACTGCTCTGATTGGCATGCAATAACATTAATAAAGTGTTTTGTTTGTTAACTTCTACCAAATTTGATTGCATCATCTGTATTCACAGTGTTCATCCTAAATCCATGATGTGTATTCACTGAAAGGATTCATCACAATGTACATAGGCATTCAATGTCTGGAATCGAATATAGTTGCTAATAGCAAATTTTAACAAGGAACTGATCTTGTTTGTATTTTTTTAACTGCACATTTCAAATTTTTAAATCTTGTGAGAAATAATATTTTCTATAAAAGAGAAATATAATAAGACATGGATTGACACATTCTATTTTAAACATATGAGCCAGTCAGGTTAAGGAGCCAGATAAACTTTTTTTTTTTTAAGGAGCCAGGAAATGGATTGTGTATAGAAATATATGTCAAATAAAATAACTAAAATCAAGAACCAGCAGTAACGTTTTAGGTGCTCTGGATTGTGGAGAAGTATAGTAAGGTCACCCATAGGTGAAGTTCCTTCCATTATACTGCTTATTTTGAGTGTGAGTGGGCATGTGTTCAATAGGAATTTTACTGCAGTTCACTGTGAAACACTATAATAGAAGCTCCTTTCAATGTGAATGTAAAGTGAAGTAATAAGTTTCAAACACGAGAACCAGATTTGTTCCCTTCTCTGCTGAGTTCTACATAATTTTCACCTCGTTATTTACTTGCTTCTAGGGGTATTCTATTTTCAACATCTGTTTCACTCTCCTCCACACACATTGTTTAGTTTGGGCTGGACAGCTCCATTTTTATTTATTTTTTTAGAACCGAGCAAATAGTATATAAAGAGGATTGCCCTTGAGAAAATGGTGCTGCCCTCCCCTACCAATTAAACAGGGATGCAATAGGGGAGGATAATGAAACTGGCAGAGACATTGAAAATATATTACCCCAACAGATGAGTAAAAATATATATTTTTTTGTGAGGGACAAATGGGGCTTTAATTGTTTTATAGTTACCCTCACATGGCTAATGAAAAAAGCCTCCTCCTATCAAATTTCCTGTAGGGAGAAGTATGCAATGGAGGGGAAAATGCTATATTTATTGCTGTTGCAGTGCTGTTGCATGCACAATAAACTAGATTCATCAGGTGTGGTGTAATCTTGCCTATACTCACTGTGTATAGTAGAGTGGGCACCATCACGTATAACCTATGTGCACAGTATCTGACTTCATGTAACTGCTGCATCTGCTTTTGTGAAGAACAAACAGTCATGATATGCTCATTATCAAGGAAAATCTCCAGCATTAGAATTAAGGCAGCCATTCTGCACTTGTGTAATATGCATGTATATGCACTACATCAGCAGTCTCCCTGCATCTGATTATGTCCTTTGCAAGATCTAAAGTGAGCAGATGACATAGTTTAGGTTAAAGGAACACAGTAAAGATCCAAATTATACTAGAAATTAAAACTTGGTAAGCCATGTTTTAGTATAACTTCTCAAGAGTTAACATTCATCCCTTTTTTATGCATCAACCATGGATAAATAATACGTTTATGTAAAGCAATCTTGAACAGCATTACTGTAAGTTTTTTATGTAGTGCTTTTATATTTTTAGAATCCTTCAGCAAAGAAGAGTTTAACCTTTTAAATGTTTTTCTTTTAAGAAATACGTCTTTTTTTTTTTTTTTTAACTTTATCCATATTTAGAGAATATGTTTTAAAGGGCTTCAACTGCGAAGAGCATTGCTGGTGTAGAACTTTGTTGTATACAACATGTATGGTTATAAAGTATATTGAATATAGGCATCTTTCTTCCTGTGTTTTAAATTTAAATTTCTCTGTCCCTCACACCTGTTGGAGACATTGTGGGTTTGTCTAGGTTTTTTACCGACAATGCTGAGATGTGACTTCTGTATGGAACAAAAACAGGCCGCCTCCTATCTAGTAAAGCACTGCGACAATAGTGTTCTTTGCATGTCACATTTAAATGAACCAGGAATGTATGGATTCTTCAAACATACTTGGTTTGCCTGGAAAAATCCCTTTTTTTTTCTTTTTTAAACTGTGATGCAAGCTACCAAGTTTCATTTTCCATGGAGTTTCTAGTCACAACTAGAAATTGCGTCTAAGTAGTCAAGCTTGAAGTATGAGAGACTGCTTCCAAATCTCAGTCTTTACTTTAATGCCTTGAAAGTTGGCACAAATTGAAGCATGGCAGGTTGTTTTACAGTTTGAGATAAGTGGGCTGTACCCGTTTGGCTGTCAAAATGTAGGATATGTAAGTTATTTAAAACTTTTTTTTTATCACTTAAGTGTATGTAAAAGCAATGAGTGTTTTTTTATGTATGTTTTAGAAGACTGATGTATCTTGCTAGTACAAAGGTACATTTACAAGATGATCCTTTATATCCTGGAGGTATTGTTGTTAAAAATCTATTTTATAGAATATATATCCATGCTTAGAACATGGCAGTTCTATAAATAATATACTTTTTTTTTTTTTTTTTTTTTACATTTCATACAATGTGAACACGTTTGCAGTTGAGTCCTTGGGAGTTTATTTAAAGGTAGTACATAAAAAAAAAATGCTGTTGTGTACTTTTATTTTCAGGTGACAAATTCTTTTAAGGCCAAGAATGGCAGTTGTCATCCGCCTACAGGGGCTTCCTGTTGTTGCTGACTCTGTTGATATTCGAAACTTCTTCACTGGATTGAATATTCCTGATGGAGGTGTTCATATTATTGGTGGAAAACTTGGCGAAGCCTTCATTATATTTGCAACCGATGAAGATGCTAGGAGAGCCATGAGCCGAACGGGAGGAGTTATCAAGAAATCACATGTTCAACTTTTTCTCAGTAGCAAGACAGAAATGCAAAACACTCTGAAAAAGAACCGAAAAGGAGGAAGAGAGACTAAAGCTGACTTAAAACACTCAGGAGGAACACCACATGGTGAAGTTTATAAACTCTTTCAAGTTATTAAGAGACAAATAAATCAAAAGGAGCATGGTAATGAAAGTAAACATTCTGGGTTTGATTCTGGAGTGAGGTATCCGGAGTATGGTCCATCTAAATCAAATTATGGACAAAAAGAAAAAAAGTTATCCAAAGATGAGGAGACTGTATATTTATTTTTATATGGGCTTCCATACAGTGTAACAGTTGATGAGATCAAAAACTTTTTTCATGACCTGGCTGTAGTTGATATAATTTTTCAAAAGCGCCAAAATGGCTCTTTCAGTGGGAATGGTTATGTTAAGTTTGCTAGTGTTAAGGATGCTAATAGTGGACTGTTACGGAACTCTCAGTACATTGGACATAGATTTATATCCATAAAAAGGAGTAATGAAGTAGAGTGGATCAAAGCTGGGGGCCAGATTCAAAAAACAAATGAACCTTTTCCCAAAAGTAGATCATACACCCCAAGATCTGGAAACAATTACAGCCATTCAAAAAAACAATCTCATTCCACATCCCCGAGACAAAGAGGAAGATCCCGATCACCCCA
Source organism: Discoglossus pictus (assembly GCA_027410445.1). Lineage (NCBI taxonomy): Eukaryota > Metazoa > Chordata > Amphibia > Anura > Alytidae > Discoglossus > Discoglossus pictus. The sequence goes on from CM050166.1 coordinate 63,268,369, forward strand.
TAGTAAACAGTTTTACATTCACATAAAAAACTTACCATATTCGGTGGAGAGACAGGATATTAAGACTTTTCTGGGTGGACCAGATATGGCCGATTCAGAGATAAAATTCCTGCTTGACAAGCGTAACAACCGGACAAGAGAATGCTTAGTTGTACTACAAAAGGAAAGACAGTATCAGAAATGTCTTGATTTGCATGGGTGCAGTTTTTCTGGTCGTTCAGTTTACATATCTCCCATAACAAAGAAATTAATGTTGGAGTTAATGGAATCCAGTGAAAACTGTACACCACCTGAAAGTGATAATTCACAGGAGAAAAGGTCTTTTAAGAGAAATTTGAGAGATTCTCATTCCATTAGACGATGTATATATTTAAGAAACTTTCCTTTTGATGTGAGTAAACATGAAGTTCAGAAGTTTTTTGAAGGATATTGTGTGGATGAAGATGATATTGTCTTGCTTTATGATAATACAGGTTTGGGATTGGGAGAAGCTCTGGTAACCTTCCCATCTGAACAACAGGCTGTCTTGGCAGAAAGCTTAAACCGTCAAAAGTTCTTGGGAACAGAAGTCCTATTGAGACGCATCTCTGATGAGCAGGTTAAAGAGTTTGATCTAGGTTTGCAAATGGATTCTTCCTATAAAGATCCAAGACTTTCACCTAATTACAGAGGGGAATATTTTGGAACTGTACAATCACATGAACCTCCCATTGATTCATCTGAATTTTCAAATGATCTTAGATGTCAATCAGCCGATTTTGTTGGTGCCCTGGATGAATTCGGCAACCCTTACTGTAATTTTCCTGAAGAGCACGAGCCGTTTGGTGTGTCTGATATGGGAAGCAGTAATATAATGGATTACAGTAACGCTGCACCCATACCAACCCAAAGCTTTGGTAGCAAGCAAAGTCATGCTACAAGAATAGAAATTAAGAATATGCCGTTCACTGCCACTGTTGAAGAAATTTTAGATTTTTTCTATGGTTATCGTGTGGTTCCTGATTCAGTTGAAATAAAGCTTACAAAAAATGGATTTTCCACAGGAAATGCCACAGTGTGCTTTGAAAGCTATAACGAGGCATTGGCTGCAGTAAATGATCTCAACGGTAGACCTGTTGGACGACGTAAAGTTAGTTTGAGATTGAGAGAGTGAACTCTGGAGGGCATTGATGTGAACTTTAAAACTCCACATTATGAAGCGCATTTCTGTTGATTATTTGTATAATTTACTTTTTCCATGGTTATGAAAATTGGAACAGTTTCAAAAAAAAAAAAAAAAAAGACTAGTTTTAGGTTTGTACAGTTCAACAGAAAAGGTTTGTTTGGAAGAATGATGCAAGTTTTGTGCATTTTTTTCCCCCCATTCCGTTCACGGTTAAATTGCAGAAGTCCTGCTTTCATCCTTTGGTTTATGCCTTTTCTGGCAGTGCACTGTTATAATTTGTGGATTAAAATGGCTTCATACAATCCTTGTGTCCACATCTTTCAATTTTAACAAATAACCCTACTTTCAAGGAGTAAAAAAGAATGCAGCATCCTAATTTGTTTTTAATTACATGGAACGGGTGAACCGGAATAAAAATATTGATACCCAGCATCCCTTCCCTTCTGGAACTTTTGTATGTAGACTGAAAAGTATGTTCAGTCAAATGGAGATGGACTTTTTGACTAATCTCAAGGAGGAATGATCGGAGGTTGTTTGGCTTGTTTTTTTCTTGTTTTTTTTTAATTACAATTTGCTTTATTTCTTTAAATTTTTTTTGAAATATACAGTTTATTAAAATAAAAAATGAATACCCCTGTCCATTTATTGACGTTTTGGTACACCTTTCAGTGTTAAGTTGATAGTTGCCAAGAGCAACCTACCTCTGTTTTATGATATATTTAAATTCTTTATCTGATCAAACTTTTATTATTATCCTTTATTTGCAACACGTCATATTTTCTAGCACTGTACAGGGTCGACACAAGTTAAAAACAATTATAACAAATCACAAAAGTGCTGAGGGCCCTGTTTTTGAACTTAAAAACAGCATACAAAGTGCTGGTCCTGGATTTGAGGATATCCCTACTGCATCTAGGTGAGACTTTTTGCTTCTTCCTCAAAGCCAGGCCTATGTGTGACCCATAAGGGACGAACTTGGGACACCCCTGGTCTAGATGGTATGGGTGGGGTATAGAAGGGTGAGATACAATAAATTGTGTATATGAAGGCTGAACGCGGTGACCTTCTTTAAAGAGATGCGTTTTTTAGTGAAGATTTGAGGCAGGAAGGGTAGTCTAGTGGAGCCGGGGCAAGGAGTTCCAAAGAATAGGAGCAGCACTAGAAAAGGTCTGAAGACAGAATGAGAGGATGTGATAACAGCAGAAATAAAAAGAAGGTAATTAGAGCGTTGAGGACCATGGGGATAATATTTAGAGAAAAGAGCAGAGATATGAGGGTATGTTATTGTTGAAGGGTCAAGATTTTAATTTTTATTCTGGAGGCTATGGGAAACCAGTGGAGTGACTGACAGCACGTTGCCACATACAATGAGTGTTGAGTATGGTATATAAGTTTAGTGGAGGCCTTAATTAGTCTGGAGTGGAGATGGGTGATGGGGAGGCCAGCAAGGAGAGAGCTGCAAGTAGTGAAGGTGAGATATGATCTGAGCATGAATTGGAAATTTTTCAGTGAAAATAACAAGATTTGGTTTTATGTGAGTAATGAAAGATGGCAGGCTCCAGGGAAATAGGGTAAGAATAGAGAAGTGACCCATAGACTTGGAGGTGAGCAAGTCATTAGTGACTTTAGTGAGAGCTGTCTATCTGGAGTGTTGAGGCTGGGAACCAGATTGGAAGGGGTCACGGGGTGAGCTGTTGGAAATAAATTGGTAAAGGTATTTGTAAATGATGCACTCAAGTAGTTTAGAAACCAGGGAAAGTAGCGAGAGAGGGTGGTATTTAGATAAAGAAGCTGGATCTGAAGAGTGCTTCTTAAGAATGGATATGATTATGGTTTGTTTTAAATGAGATGGAAACTTGCCAGTGTTTAGGGAAAGGTTGCATAGATACGTGAGGCCTGGGAGGAGTGTGGCAGGGAGGGATAGGTTGTGATGGAATAAGATCATGTGGACAAGTTGTAATATGAGGTTGATGGAAGACTAGAGACTTCTTCCTCTGTTACAGAGTCAAAGGCATCCATTATTGATGTGGGAATTGCAAAGGGGAAAGTCTGGGTGTTCTCGGTTTAAGGAGAAGCGTGAGTTAGGGTCATGCTGAGAGTAGAGGTTGTTAGGGATATTTTCAATTTTAGCAAGGTCTTCGGCCATGAGACTGTAAGGGCCAGGAGGTGGGAGAGGGCAGGGGAGAGTTGAATGTGGCAAACAAACATTTGGGATTTGAGGCCTAATTGGATATTAATGATTAAAAGTAGTGCTGTTTTGTAAAGATTATAGTGATAGGAGCATAAAATAAACTTTTACAGTGGAGGAAGTCGCCTGAAGTGCAATATTTCCTCCATAGTCGTTTTGCAGTACAGGAGAATCTCTGGATGTAGTGTGTTTGTGTATTGTTCCATGGTTTCAAGTGAAAGCTGGGACATCTGCCTGTTATGAGAGCACGAGTGTTAAGGGTGGAGTTAGTCAAGTTGTAATGTGCAGTGGCCATGTCGGGACAAGTGAGGGTGGTGAAAAGGATGGCGAAGGGTTTGTAGCACAGTGGGTGGTCAAGTGTTTGCATGTTTCTGTGAGTATCAGATGTGATGAAGGCTGTAGGTTAGAAGATGGTGGGGAGATTGGTAAAAATGAGGTCTAGGGAGTGCCTGTCACTATGTCTAGGGGATTATATCCACTGTAAGAGGCCAGGGGAATAGTTAAGAGCATGTCGTTTTTGAGGCTGTAGGGGAGGTTGGAGTGTCATTCACAAGAATGAGTGAAAGCATAGTGGAAGTGAGGAAGACAGGCTGCAAAATAGTCCAGAACTAAAGAGGATGTACAGGTGGGCGAAAGATCACAGCAAATCAGAGAGTGATGGGTGAGAAGTGGCTGATATCGCAAACTTCTAAAGATGAGAATTGAAGGGAGGGAACTGGGGGAATGTAGCTAAATGTGCAGCGAGAAGAAAGTAGTATTCCCACACATCTCTACCTTGCTTATTAACAGGTCTACGTGTATGACTGAAGTGAAAGCCACCATATGAAAGTGCAGCAGGGAAGGCAGTGTCTGAAGGAGATTCAGATTTCAGTGATAGCCAGTAGATTGAGGGAGTTGGAAATAAAAAGATCATGAATGAACATGACTTTATTGCAAATGGACCTTGCATTCCAGAGGGCACAGGAGAAGGTATGTGACTAGTGGTAGGTATTAGGTTATGTGGGTTTTGAGTGTTAGCGGCTGATAAAAGTTAGGAATCGATGAGGGGTTAGGAGATGTATCTCCAGCAGCCAGTAAAATAAACAGTGAGAGTAGATGAGTGGGACTTGCAGAAATGTTTCTGCTTATGAACTTTAGAAGATGGAGATATGCATCAATCACTCTCCTGTACCTCACCCACACCCTTTAGAATGTAAGTTTGCGAGTTTCAATCTTGTGAGATGCTTTAGGGAAAGCACTGTGTATATCTGATTGAAAGCTGAAAAACAGGGTCTTCCATTATTTTTCATTGTGGGAAATTGTTTATACTTGTACCTAACCCCTGTATTGCGCTGCAGAATATGTTGGCGTGTTATAAATAAAGGATAATAATAAATAGTGACTGGAGTAGTGGGGAACGTGGCATTGTAATGTTGTTGGAGACATGGTTTTGGGAAATTGAGGAGGAGAATCTGATAGACAAGCAGGAAACAAACTTTTATAAAGAATTATCAACATAGCAATATATTTTAAATTGTCAAATTGGTACTATATATTTAATCACAAGTTCGACATTTGTAAAACCTACACTTGGGCACCATGTTACAGTGGATGCAGTGTGGTTACTTGACTATGCAGTCCAAACATTACAGTGCAATACTCTGCCTAATGCCATTGATTACTTTTCTCTATGCATGAGCACAAAGTCTAGTTAATTAGTCGTCTCATTACAGAGCAAGCATTGATAAAAAAAAAAGCCTGAAATGGTATTCTACAGCTATAAATGACGAGCTTACTTACACATTATATCACTTGTTCTAGTGCGAATAGGCTTACGGGATTTGAACTAAATTACAAATAACAGGCTCAGCTTTCAGGAAAAAGCTGTTGCACTTCGCCTAGTTAATACATAAAACTTGGAATTAGCAATAAACTTTTACATTTTTTTTTTTTTTCAATCGGCATAAAGCAATCTGATATTTAAGTTTGTCATTCTTATCACTATAATTATCTGAATAGTGAAAAGGTCAGGTCTCTGTTGTGTAACTAATTAATCAGACTGCACAGTCCTAGTTACATAGTAATTGATAAAAAAAAAAGACTTTTAGTCAACCTCAAGTTCAACTTTTTAGATCTTTTGATCCTTTGTAATATGTTGATTAATCCAGAGGAAGGCAAACAGAAAAATCCTATTGACATATTGCCAATTGTCTCATGGGGGGGGAAATAAAATTCCTTCACGACTCCAGATACTGCCGATTTGGATTCCCCTCTGACTCAATATCCCTTCTCCTCTAGTTATCCAGGATAACGCTGAAGGCTATTTTTTTCCCCAAAATATATCTAACCCTTTTTCTAAAGTTATCTACTGAAATCTCCTTTAGTCGAAAATTTCACAGTTTAACCACCCTTACTGTGAAGAACCCATTTCTTTAAGGTGGAATCTTTCTATTTCCCCCTTCTATTATCTTTTCTTTAATTATTCTTTATTTTCTCTCCCTCTCATTGTTTACAATTTCTTGTTTCATACTAAAATTCTATTTCCTCACGAACTTCATCAGATCTTGGACAAATAACTCATACTTATGTAATTACATGTCTGGTTTTGACGTCACGATGCAGGTCCGGCACGCTCTGTGACTCCCAGCAGTAAGATGCGCATATGGAGTGGGTATAATTATTCTCAATGACTGCAGGTACAGAGATTCTCTTGAAAATAACATAACTACTGCCACCCACCTAATTAGAAGTGTCACCCAGCTTGAGAAGCAAATAAAACAAGCACACATTTTAAAAATATATACCCATTCAGCTACACCTTCATGCCACCCTGCTGGAGAAAAAAATGGGGAGAACACTGCTATGAATATAGCCATAATTCATTACATAAACCAAACTTGTACATATATATTGCTACAGCATATGCATGCAGTAAAATCTTCATAGCACTTTGCGGCTTCTTAATCTTTTTGTCTCTGTTTTCATTATTTACTTTGCTATCTTCATTGTTATTTCATAGCAAATAAAAATACAAATTGTGTCTCATTCATTTGAGACTAACCTTCAAAATTGTGAATCCCGGTTTTATTTCATAACCGTCAAATGACTTTCACCTACTGTGAAACCTCTACCATCTTCTCGCATATCTTCCATTGTGTTTTGCTCCGTAATTCTGCCACATACTGACATTTTGGAGTGAGTCTTGAATCAGTATATCTGGGCAATGATTAAAGCTTGGTTCATAATGACTGCTGTGGAAGCTGCACTTTGCTATTATGAAATATATAATTCTGTACTATTCTTTTACTAACTTCTTTTGTTTTGCAATGTACAATGCCTGCTGACTAGATTTTGTTGTATGTGTAGCCTGATGAATAAAATCAGCGTACATAACAACAAACGCCCCCATCCAATCCCCCTGTATCACAGGTTACACCATGTTTACGAGCAAAGTAAACTATTTTATTTACCTATCCCGGAAGTATAGCGAGAGAACTGTTACGAGTGACTAAGCTGAAAATTAAGAGTTGGAGTTTTTGCAGTGACAAAATACAGGCTGTCCATAAAGTCTCTTTTACAATTTAATAGATTTATTACAAAAGTAAATGAAAAGATAAATCTGTGGTAATTATTACAGAAGTAGATATTGAAGTTTTATTTCTTATTTCTTTCTGCGCTGTTGAAGGTGGTAGCTGTGTGGCAGCAGTACGGATGCACTGTAGGAAAACTAGCAAAGGCTTCTTTTACACTATCGATTTATTTTTATTTTCCTTAGAACTTTGGATGTCTACTTCTCCCTTTATCCAACACTGTCCCTGTCTCCATAAATTTCTTGTGCCATGCACGAATTGACGGGGGCGTGACGGTGGACGTCTTCCATACTTAATCCTGTAGTTTCGCTGAGTCTGCGTATCCGATTTTGTTTCAATAAACCACGATACACATTGTACCTTTTCTTGAGGAGTAGCCATTTTTTTACGGTTTCATTTAACAGAACTTATTCCAGCAACAGAGTGCCTGAAAAACACAAATGCAATGCAATAAAAACTTTGATAACCACTAAGTGCATAGAACAAATCTGACAAACACATCCCATGTATTGCCTTTGTCGTAATTGTTTTTATTTGAAAAGAGACTTTATGGAAACCCTGTATTACAAGTTACTTGGTTAGACTTTTACATCGTAAACTTATTTAATTGAGACTTTACAGATATATGGCAAATCAGAGCAAAACCATAACTGGTAAAAAGTGAAGAAAGATTTATGGATACTAAATATCACTCAACCATGCTTTTAAAACCTTTGCTGACAGCTGGAGCGGCACTTAAAGAGCCAGTACAGCACTCAAATACAACAGAAAAGCAAATGACAGCTGTCATTTAACATCCACGTTTGACGCCTACGGAAAAAGAAAACATCAATATGTTTGACTCGTCTCATATACAGTATAATGGAACACCAACTATGGCAAATATCATACCTTCACATAAAACATTGCAATGTTCAGGGGAACACAGACCCCAGTACGCAAGAGGTTAATAACAATCAGCAAACACATGTAGTACAACAGCTGCTATGAAGCACTCATTAAATAGATAGGCATACCTCAAATAATACTCTGCAACAGGAGTGACCATCCCCACAGCACACAACAGATCAGCTGTGGCACATCCATGGCAAAGTATGTCATCATGGGTAGCATGATGCCCTAAATAGAGGACTGGCTGACATCAATGGGGGCGATGGACACCACAGTTACATCATACAGACCAGGCCCTGCATTTTCACATGGAGCAAGTAAGGAACAGGTTGTTATAGACATATAACTATGGTCATATAAAGACTTGCAGTGCCTTCCAAAACTATTCATCTTCCTTGGCATTTTTCGTGTTGTTTTGCCTCACAACCTGGAATTTGCATCATTTAATTTACAGAACATGCCCGCAATTTTGAAGATGTGTTTTTTTTTTAGAGGGATGTGGCTTGACTGTGTTAAACTAGTATAACGGTTTGTGAGCTGTTTGCAAGTGGATTTTCCTTTTTGCAAGTAAAGGCTGACAAAAAAGTCTGAAGTTAATATAAACAGGAGAAGCGGCGAACTTGTGAGCTTGCGAACGCTTCTAGTATAAATGCAATTCTAGTAAAAGTGTAGGAGTTCAAATAAAAGGGGGCGGGGGGGGGGTTATAGTGCAAAGGGGGAATGATAAAAAAAAAATATATATATATATTTTTTTTTTTACAAAACTCCATACACATTTATTTTTTATTCTTTATTTTTCCCACTGAATTTTTGTAGACAATAATAATAATTATTAATTTTTGTAAATAATAATAATAATTATGAGTCAGTCCTGGAACAGATGATCCAGGGTCCATACCTATGTGAGAGGTGTGAGCATGGTGCCTCTCTGGAAGCTCAAATTGGAGAACTGAAGAGGAGAATTGCAGCACTTGGTGATATTGCTCCACTGGAAAGGGATTTGGTGCTCACTGATCACAGTTTAGCTGGGCCTAGCATGGAGTGTGGAGCTGGGGCTAGTGAGGATGTCCATGGAGGTAGCTGGGTTACAGTTAGAAGGGGGAACAGGAGTAGGCAGGCCAGTTCTGAGTTGACAAACACCCAACAGATTTGCCAGATTGAGTGAATGGCAATGCCAGATAGAGCTGTTCCCTCTAACAGCCGGGAGAACAGTTCTACTGGAGGAGTGGGAGGGCAGAATAGGCAGAGCAACAGACAGATTTTGGTAGTAGGGACTCTATTATTAGGAAGGTAGACAAGGTTATTTGTCACCCAGATCCCAGCAATCAAACCGTTTGCTCTCTCAAGTTCGGCATGTTGGGGATCGGGTAGACAAATTATTGGGAGGGGCTGGAAATGAACCGGCGGTCGTGGTACATGTTGGTACCAATGACAAAGTTAGTGGAAGATGGAGTGTCCTAAAGAATGATTTCAGAGAGCTAGGTAATAAGCTGAAGGCAAGGACTTCCAAGGTAGTATTTTCTGAGATACTACCAGGAGCTTAGGGAGGTTAATACATGGGTAATGATGTGGTGCACTAAGGAGGGGTTTGGGTTTTTAGAGCACTGGGCTGACTTCTCACTTCATTACAATCTCTAAAGTAGGGATGGATTGCATCTTAATGATGAGGGTGCTTTTGTGCTAAGGGAAAGGCTGGAGGAGTTTTTAAACTTGTAGGTGGGGGGGAGGAACTAGATATAAGTAATGGGGTAGAAAGTGTAGAGGGGTAAGGGATGAATTAACACCTCCTAGGGGAGTAGATGGGGGAGGGGAAGTATAGTCAATAGGGAGGTAGTACTAAGTAACTCAAGTAAAGTGGCAGGCACCACCAAACTACAAACTCGTAACATCCTAGCTTGCGTCGAGGCCTACAAGCACCGCACCGGACACCACAACCACCACAGACTCCACAACCGCCGTAGCTTAACTGGAGCCGCGCCGTCTTCCTGTATGAATCTCCAGCATCCAGGATCGTGTGGGGAAGACCTCTCCTCCAAGAAGAGTACATCAGGAACAAGGGTTCAGTAGTTTAAAGCTCCAGGTCGTATGCAAAGCATAGCAATCCCCAGTATGATATAGCAATCCCCTCCAAGAACGAGACGAGGCTACGTTTTGAAGGGTCATGGAGCACTTTCTTGCTGGCACACCCAGCCTGGTTTTTATTACAGTCAGGAAAACAGAACACACCCAGGGGAAGGTATAAACAACCAATAACACAATAGTAACGCCCACAGTTTCCCTCCCCTCTACTTGAGAGATAATTGAGTTTATTACTGTATCTACTCAATTATCTCCCAGCTAAAACTTACACATTTTTATAACTTTATGATTTTACATAGTACATAAATAAATCTTACTTTTTTATGAACAACATAAATTGTGGAACAACATATTAAAACATGGCATGAATCAGACCAGGGGTTCAAAAGTTAGTAAAAGTATCTTTTACACATAACACACAGACATTTCACATATCCCCCATAGTTGGCCACACAATACACATAGAGGGACAATAGGTGGGTCACACCTCCCTGAGGCTACCTGGCAACTTTGATACAATCAGGCATGGATTAGATCATTCTTCTTTGTTCTTATGTCTGAGAAAGAAAACACTTTATACAATAGACTTCCTTATCTTATGAGGAGTTTCTGTAACAGGATTATCTCCCATGCCAAGGTCTGCACTAGTCTGGGCCAATATTCTGCAGAGCATAAACCAACATACATACAGTATAATAGTAGGATCATATTTTAACCATAATAATCGTAAAACAGTCATGGGTTCCGTTACACACCTCCCCCGTGACCATAAGCCGGCATTCACGGTCTGATCCCAACGGATCGGCCTGGGGATGTCCAGACAAAAGTATTTGTTGGTCAATTCTCTAGTTTGACAACCCATCAGCATTACTGCAATTCACATTTACTCACATTTCACATATCCCCAGATAGCTGGGATCTGAGCGCACAAAACTACCGAATAGCTCTCAGATCCTATTCACACAGTTCAATTGCCATGTAGCTAAAGTCTTTCCCATAGTCTTTCATTATATGAATAGGCTCCATGGCATAGCTATCTGTGGTATCATGGTTCACACAGGGCAAGTACCGAATGATCCCCCTGTATGTAAAGGGCCAGAATGAGTGACATACACTCTGGTATGGCCGAATACTGTGTTTAAAGGGCAATATGTCCCAGGGCCATAGTCGCAGGGCAGGAGGCTGGCAAAAAGTCCTCTCCAAGACAAAGTGGCGAAGGGCACTTCGTCACACATCTCCCCTTTGGGGGGAAGTCTAACCTGGCACCTGACCTTCTGCCGGTCAGTGCCTCCGTTAGACGATCCACCAACCCACAATAAACCAGTGCTAGAGCAGCCCCCCCACAACAAACAGTTACTGCACCTGGATATTTCGCTGTGGTGATGGGGCAACACGCTGAGGGGACTTGAGGGGCAGAGGCCAGCGGCCCTCTGCCCTGATGCCAGCTCTTCTGCTGGTATAACCTGCAGGACATCTTGCTCTGTACAAGGGACAAAGGGAGGGCAGAGGCCGACTGCATTCTGCCCCGCTGTCAGCTCTTCTGCTGGGGTACTTGGAACATATTCCGGCTCAGTAGCCAGGAAAACGTGGGGGGTCAGTGGGGGTTAACATTTCCTCTATTAACCCTGGGGCCACATTATAAGTTAGCTGGGGAGGGGAATTTGTACTTACCCCCTCCTCCGGTTGTCCCAGTGAGGGTAGTTGCGGATCTGGACAGGCTGTGGGCACAGAGACCACGGTCCCATCTGCGCCGTCCGGGAGATTGGTGTCTCCCCTTGTTAGGGTAAACTGCCGCTGGGGGGGAAGGACGACACCTTCTGCCCCCTGGGGTTCACACTGCCGCTGGGGGGGAAGGACGACACCTTCTGCCCCCTGGGGTTCACACTGCCGCGGGGGGGGGGGAAGGACAACACCTTCTGCCCCCTGGGGTTCACACTGCCGCTGGGGGGGAAGGACGACACCTTCTGCCCACTGTGGTTCACACTGCCGCTGGAGGGGAAGGACGACACCTTCTGCCCCCTTTGGTTCACACTGCTGCTGGGGGGAAGGATGACACCTTCTGCCCCCTGGGGTTCACACTGCCGCTGGGGGGGAAGGACGACACCTTCTGCCCCCTGGGGTTCACACTGCCGCTGGGGGGGGGAAGGACGACACCTTCTGCCCCCTGGGGTTCACACTGCCGCTGGGGGGGAAGGACGACACCTTCTGCCCCCTGGGGTTCACACTGCCGCTGGGGCGGAAGGACAACACCTTCTGCCCACTGGGGTTCACACTGCCGCTGGGGGGGAAGGACGACACCTTCTGCCCCCTGTGGTTCACACTGCCGCTGGAGGGGAAGGACGACACCTTCTGCCCCCTGTGGTTCACACTGCTGCTGGGGGGGAAGGATGACACCTTCTGCCCCCTGGGGTTTACACTGCTGCTGGGGGGGAAGGACGACACCTTCTGCCCCCTGGGGGTCACACTGCTGCTGGGGGGGAAGGACGACACCTTCTGCCCCCTGGGGTTCACACTGCCGCTGGGGGGGGAAGGACGACACCTTCTGCCCCTGGGGTTCACACTGCCGCTGGGGGGGAAGGACAACACCTTCTGCCCCCTGTAGGGCCGGTAGAGAGACCTCGGTCCCATCTCTACCTGCCATCTGGAGGTCATCCCAGGACCAGTCAGTGAAGTCTGGTTCTGCTTGTCGAGTATGCACGAAGCTGAGCAGGTGTTGGTAGTCCTGCTCCAGCTCCCACTCTCTCGTTACCAGGTGGGTCATGTCTTTGCTCAGCTCGCCTTCGTTTTCCCAGACATACATGCCCATCCGGTAGTCGTAGATGTCCCAAAACCTAGACCCCTCCGTGCTGCCAAGATCAGTGTCGTCCTACAAGTCCTCCCATAATAAACCCGGGCCATCATAATCATCCCCCTCCGGTAAGTCGTGTTCAGCCGTCCAGGGGGTAAGTCGAACGGTATGCCACCAGAGGGCCTGGTATGCGTTGTCTAGCCAGATCTCTCGCCGTACCAGGGTCTCTAGTCTTGTCACCCACTCACCCAGGGGCTGCTCTCCCAGTAGATACATCCGCATCGCCACACGCTTCTGTAGCCGCTGCTCATCACTGGGGAGACTCTCACCTCGCCGCCATTGGGCATCTTCCAGGGCATCATACCAGAGTTCCTTTCTGTCTGCATCCCTGTAGTCCACGGCCGCCTCCTCCTCCTCATCATGGAACGCTGTCCGAAAACTAGCCGGTCCCATCCTGCTGTAGCCAGGGGCGCTGTACGGATACTAGCGTTGCCCTCAATTTGTAACTCCAAACGTTACCAGTGTCTCCGGGCTTTTTTTCCTCGCACTAGGACGCCATCCCACCGCTGCCACCAATGTAACGGATCTCCTGGCACCCCGACCGGGTACCTCCATTGATGGACGCGTTCTAGCTTGCGTCGAGGCCCACAAGCACAGCACCGGACACCACAACCACCACAGACTCCACAACCGCCGTAGCTTAACTGGAGCCGCGCCGTCTTCCTTCCACCCTGTATGAATCTCCAGCATCCAGGATCGTGTGGGGAAGACCTCTCCTCCAAGAAGAGTACATCAGGAACAAGGGTTGAGTAGTTTAAAGCTCCAGGGAATATGCAAAGCATAGCAATCCCCAGTATGATATAGCAAAACGTGGCTACGTTTTGAAGGGTCATGGAGCACTTTCTTGCTGGCACACCCAGCCTGGTTTTTATTACAGTCAGGAAAACAGAACACACCCAGGGGAAGGTATAAACAACCAATAACACAATAGTAACGCCCACAGTTTCCCTCCCCTCTACTTGAGAGATAATTGAGTTTATTATTGTATCTACTCAATTATCTCCCAGCTAAAACTTACACATTTTTATACATTTTTATAACTTTATGATTTTACATAGTACATAAATAAATCTTACATTTTTATGAACAACATAAATTGTGGAACAACATATTAAAAAATGGCATGAATCAGACCAGGGGTTCAAAAGTTAGTAAAAGTATCTTTTACACATAACACACAGACATTTCACTTATCCCCCATAGTTGGCCACACAATACACATAGAGGGACAATAGGTGGGTCACACCTCCCTGAGGCTACCTGGCAACTTTGATACAATCAGACATGGATTAGATCATTCTTCTTTGTTCTTATGTCTGAGAAAGAAAACACTTTATACAATAGACTTCCTTATCTTATGAGGAGTTTCTGTAACAGGATTATCTCCCATGCCAAGGTCTGCACTAGTCTGGGCCAATATTCTGCAGAGCATAAACCAACATACATACAGTATAATAGTAGGATCCTATTTTAACCATAATAATCATAAAACAGGGTAAAACAGTGATGGGTTCCGTTACACACCTCCCCCGTGACCATAAGCCGGCATGGCCGAATACTGTGTTTAAAGGGCAATATTTCCCAGGGCAGGAGGCTGGCAAAAAGTCCCCTCCAAGACAAAGTGGCGAAGGGCACTTCGTCACAGCAGCTAAGCATGGGCAAGTTCGAATAATGGGAGATTTGAATTACCCTGAAATAAACTGGATAAATGAGACCAGCAGTTCAGCTAAGGGGAGCAGGTTCTTGAGTACACTCAGGGATCATTATCTGGTCCAGGTTACACAAGAGCCTACTAAAAATGAAGCACAGGACAGATTCTAACTGTCTAAGTGCAGCAATACAATTTATGGGCTGGGAGAGAGAACTGATAGGTAAAAACACTGAACATAAATGGACAACATTTAAATCCTTACTAAATACACATACTTATCACCATGTACCAAGTGGGAATAAAAGTAAAAGGAGTAAATCACATCCAATGTGGCTTAAGAATGTTTTAAAGATCAAGATATAAGGAGTAAAAAAACGCATTTGAATTATACAAACAAGGGGACAGAGACTGCTTTACGGGAGTACAAGGAAATCAACAAGGCTTGCAAAAGGGCTATTAGACTGGCTAAAATAGAAAATGAAAAATGAAATGAAGAGAATAAGACTAACCCTAACATATTTTTTAAGTACATTAATGGGAAGAAGGCGAGGAAGGAAGCTATAGGAACATCACAATGTGACACAGGCCATCTGATAATTAGTGACCAGGAAAAGGCAGATGAGCTAAATAGGTTCTTTTCTTCGGTATACACAAGGAGGTACCAGTGGTTGGGACACTGCAACATAATGGGGCTACACTACCTTTGCCGAATAATTGCTTAACGCAGGAAGTAATCCAAAAGAGGTTGGAAAAAATAAATGTTAATAAAGCCCCGGGTCCTGATGGAATACATCCGAGGGAACTGGGTTCTGTAATAGCCAAACCATTATATTTATTTTTTCAAGATTCACTCAACACAGGGTCTCTACCAGATGACTGGAGAAAAGCAGATGTGAAACCAATATTTATAAAGGGAGCAAGAGCAAATCCGGGGAATTATACACCAGTGAGCCTCACTTCTGTAGTGGGGAAGCTTTTAGAAGGGTTAATAAGGGATAATATACAAGAATATGTCTATTTGAACAGGATAAGTAGGAGTCAACATGGATTTATAAGTGATAGGTCAAACAATTCTAATTAGTTTCTATGAGGAGGTTAGTAGGAACCTGGATCAAGGCAACTCAGTGGATGTAGTCTTTTTACATTTTTCAAAGTATTTTGATACAGTGCAACATGGGAGACTATTGTGGAAACTAAGGGAAACAGGAATTGCAGTAAATATCTGCTCATGGATTGAGAGCTGGCTAAAAGACAGAAAGCAAAGGGTTGTTGTAAATGGAGCATACTCCGATTGGACTAATGTGGTAAGTGGGGTTCCTCAGGGTTCAGTATTAGGTTCTCTCCTTTTTAAAATATTTATTAATGACTTAGAATTGTGACTGAAGTAGTGTCTCCATTTTCGCTGATGACACAAAGTTGTGCAAGGTAATTAAATCAGATAATGATGTGCTTTCCCTCCAAAGAGATTTACATAAAATTGAGGAATGGGCATATAAATGGCAGATGAGATTTAATATGAATAAATGTAAAGTTATGCATCTGGGAAGGAAAAATAGCAATGCAATGTATAATATTAATGGAGCAAATATAGGGGTATCAGATATTGAAAGGGATTTGGGAGTGCTTGTGGACAACCACCTAGGTAACAGTGCTCAAAGCCAAGCAGCAGCTGCAAAGGCAAAAAAAATATTAGCATGTATCAAGAAGGGTATAGAAGCAAGGGAAGCAAATATAATTCTGCCACTATACAAATCTCTAGTATGCCCTCATTTGGAATATGGAGTACAGTTTTGGGCACCACTTCATAAAAAAGA
Source organism: Discoglossus pictus (assembly GCA_027410445.1). NCBI lineage: Eukaryota > Metazoa > Chordata > Amphibia > Anura > Alytidae > Discoglossus > Discoglossus pictus. The sequence continues at coordinate 63,284,574 of CM050166.1, forward strand.
CATTTTAGAGCTGGAAAAGGTACAGAGGAGGGCAACAAAACTAAAAAGGGGAATGCAGGGGCTAAGTTATAAGGAAATACTACCAAATTAAGCTTATTTTCTCTTGAAAAAATGTGACTAAGAGGAGATATGATTTCCTTATATAAATACATCCAGGGTCAGTATAAAGATTTGTCAAGGGAGCTTTTTGTGCCAAGAGGTTTTCAACTGACAAGAGGACATACCTTGAGGTTAGAAGTAAAAAGATTTCACCTTAAAGAAAGAAAAGGGTTCTTCACAGTAAGGGTGGGTAAACTGTAGAATTCTCTACCAGAGGAGGTGGTAACAGCAGATTCGATAGATAACTCTAAAAGGGGACTGGATTTATTTCAAATTAAAAAGGGAATTCAGGGTTATCCTGGATAATTAGAGAGAGTATTGATCCAGGGAGAAATCCGATCGCCAGAATCTGGCGTCAGGAAGGAATAAAAAAAATTTCCGTTTGAGACGGCTGGCTAAGTTTCACTTAGGTTTTTTTTTCTGTTTGCCTTCCTCTGGATTAATTAATACTTAATAAAATAAATAAAATAATAGTTGATTGATAATTAACAATGAATTAATAACTAATCCGCATATTGCAGATCAGAGGAGATACTAAAAGGTTGAACTTGATGGATTGAAAGGCTTTTTTTAACCTTAATTACTATCAGCCTTATTAAATTGCAATTCAGCAAATTTAAAAGGGCTCTATTTAAGCACATAGCATATTTATTTTACAGAAGTTTTTATTTAGTGAACTTCTATCCAAAAGCAAGGTCTTCACTAACTAAAAACTTCTGTAAAATAAATATGCTATGTGCTTAAACAAAGCCCTTTTAAATTTGCTGAATCGTAATTTAATAAGGCTGTATGTTACTATGCAAACAACAATTTGGACAAAATACCAGAAAAAGTCAATGTGCATAACTATTCATCCCCTAAAGTCAATACTTTGTGGAGCCACCTTTTGTGGCAATCACAGCTCTAAGTCGCTTTGGATAAGACTCTATGAGTCTCTTTGGCTAAGTCTCCACATCTTATCACTGGGCTTTTTGCCCATTCCTCCTTGCAAAACTGCTCCAGCTCCTTCAAATTGTATGGTTTGCTCTTGTGAACAGCAATCTTTAAGTCTGACCACAGATTTTCTATTGGATTGAGTTCTGGGCTTTGAGTAGGCCATTCCAACAAATTCACTTGTTTCCCCTTAAACCACTCAAGTGTTGCTTTAGCAGTGTGTTTGGGGTCATTGTCCTGCTGGAAGGTGAACCTCAGGTTTTGCTCAAGAATATCCCTGTATTTAGCACCATCCATCTTTCCCTCAACTCTGACCAGTTTCCTAGTCCCGGCTGCTCAAAAAAATGGGATGATGTTCTTTGGGTGATTTGATGTGATGTGTTGGGTTTGCGCCAGACATAGCGTTTTCTTTGATGGCCGAAAAATAAAATTTTAGTCTCATCAGACCAGAGCACCTTCCTCCATACATTTTGGGAGTCTCCCACATGCCTTTTCGCAAACTCAAAATGTGCCATTTAGTTTTTTGCTGAAAGTAATGGGTTTCATATGGCCACTCTGCCATAAAGCCCAACTCTATGGAGCATACAGCTTTTTGTGGTCCTATGTACAGATACTCCAGTCTCTACTGTGGAACTCTGCAGCTCCACCAGGTTTACCTTAGGTCTCTCTGCTGCCTCTCTGATTAATGCCCTCCTTGCCCAGTCCATGAGTTTTGGTGGGTGGCCGTCTCTTAGCAGGTTTGCTGTTGTGCCATGTTCTTTCCGTTCCGATCTTCCCTCTGGGGCATTTCAAAAAAGGTGTGTATATGTAATGACAGATCATGTGACACTTAGATTGCACACAGGTGGACATCATTTCACTAATTATGTGACGTCTGAAGGTAATTGGTTGCACCAGAGCTTTTCATGGGCTTCATAACAAAGGTGTTGAATAGATACGCACATGCCAATTTTATGTTTTCTATTTCTCAAAAAAGTTTTATGTATATATTTTTCTCATTTCACTTCACCAACTTAGACTATTGTGTTCTGATCCATCACATAGAATTCAGATTAACAAAACATTGCATTTAAGGCTGTAATGTAAAAAAATAGGTAAAAAGTTAAGGGCGGTGAATACTTTTGCGAAGGCACTATATGAGAAGGGGGATTACACTAATGTATTGATGTGCTGTTCAGGAAGACCTACAAACACAAAAGGAGGCTGTGGAGAGAGACATGGAGCACCAGGAACCTCGCATCCCTCTGGTAATCATCGGTACAACTGTCCTGGCAAGTCGCATGCCATTGCTGTTGTGCATCTGGCAACATGTATACCAATAATGATCATGTGGCAAATAGTGATAGTATTAATGTAGGGTAAATATATGAGTTATGGTTCCCTAGTACTTGACACTAAATATAATGGGGAATAGAATTTTTTATCAAGGGAAAAAAAATCCAGAAAACCCACTGCTAATGATTTAAAAGGGGAAGTGATAATCTAAAACACTATATATATATATATATATATATATATATATATATATATATATATATATACATACATCATACCCTATTGAGAAACAGGACGGTGGGCAAGTCACTAATAAAACTGTGCAAAATGAAATTGCTAAAGAGGTCTCAATAACATAATAATGATAAAGTGAATATGTGAAATCCTATATGTCAAGACCCAAATAAGAGAGTACTAATAGCACAATGGCCCATTAGTGGCAGAGCAAAGGAACACCGTCCTAGATAATATGGTATAGATAGTAGATAATCCACATATGTAGCAGAATATGCTAATCACGGGATTATTAAATATATAGAAAAAGCATTAGATAAAACATTTAAAAACAAAAAAAGAGAGGTAGGTGCGCAGTGGTCTATAAAATCCACATATGTAAAAGGATATATATATATAAATATATATATATATATATTAAGTCTATACACTGCAAGACAGCTAGAGAACAATTAATACAGACCTCTGCTTGCCTATATAGACATCATGAACAGAATACTTGCGATTCACCCAGGCTGATTGCATATGGATAGAACTCCTTTGGTGTGTAAGATCCTGCACAGGACTCCTGAATTCCCGACCTTCCGTTTCAGCCAGCAAGTGGGCATACTCATGGGCTATACAATATATGAAGGGATGCCTATACTAATATCGTAAAACATAAGAGCTAACCATGAGAAACACATGTAAACATTGATAACAATATAATAATATCAACATTTATTGTGTTTAAAGAGTACAGTTGAAATATATCCAACCTTGCATTAATATCGTGGGTGGATCCGAAAGGACAAGAGGCTGCACAAATGGCAAAACCTAAAGGGGTCAAGGTAATAATGTATAATAATAATGATGCATGGTATCTACAAGCTTCACTTGTGGTCATTACACTACAGTAACCTTAATAACATATTATATATATATATATATTAGAAAAATCTCATCATTAAAAACTCCATATAATAGAAGTAACAAGTAAATGTGCATAGCACATTATGTCTTCATCTGCTCCATTACACAGATGCATTACATTTTGGGTCATGTAATCCAATTCATTTACACACATACAGGGTGTTCAGAAAATCAAAAAGTAAAAAAATAAGATGGTCATAAGCATAAAAAGGCAGGAGATAAGAAAAAAAAAAAATCTGTATGTACAGTACAGTGGTAAATACAGTAACTGTAACGATAAACCAACTTACCTGAGCTTCATCCACAAACAGTGCAAACTCTATCTGTCATGAGAAGTGATGCTGCATCTCACAAGGAATGCTTAGCTGTAATCACGGTCAGTGGGGCCAGAGTACTATGGATATTACATTCATCCTGTATATAGGTGTAATCAGATAATAACTGATTGTTAAGATATTATGTACATCAGACAAAAGTATCTATGCTCAGATTGATGAGGGGATGGCATGGTTATCCAACGGATGTATTAATGCTGGCTTGAAATAACAGGTCATTTTTGGACTTTGCTAGTCCCACGCCATACCTGCATTGGTATAAGTTAAACTTACCAAAATCATGTGTTCTAAAACATGATATATGATTAGATAGTGGCAGGTGAGATCATACTGCTGGTGGGATGTCATTGATGGAGGCCACTGTGTATATATGTCACTTTCATTATTTGGTAGCACTGCTTGCAGATGAAGAGAATGCCTTCATGGATCTGAATTGTGCCTAAAAATAAAAAGTTATTGTTAAGGCAAAAACAAAAATAGGGACTGCACCATCTCAACGGCATTCCTCAATTGACCATCAATTGGTAAAATGTGTTACATAACCCTATGTGTCTGCAGAGAAGAGGATCGTGGACCTTGTGATGGGGTTAGCCATCTACTTACACAATATCACCATCACATAGGCCATGATCCTCTACTCTGTAGCCAGGCTAGATTATGGTAACACTTGGACCAATGCATTGTCACTGAGTTGTGTTACTGGGAAGGTTGAGGGGAGTTGCATGGGGAGGTATCCCCCCTCCTGGCAGCAGCACTGGTGAAGGAAGATGCAAACAAGGGCCAGGCTGCGAGTGTTCTGTGGGATGCTATTGGGGTGGAGGAGGCAGTGCTAGGAACCAGAGCATGCTGGGCAATGTTTATGCAGAACTGGGTGAGCGCTCTCTGGCTCTGCCTCTGCACGGACTGGAGCAGCCTAGCCATGCATCACTCTAGTGTGCCTCCTCAGCTTTCTATTAACCCCCCCCCCCCCCCCCCCCCCATGGTGGCTTCTAAAGATGGGCTTGGGGATGGAAGTCCAAGATGGCCAGACAAGGCTGTGGGTGGAGGCTGTGGTAGTGGTGGCCCAGTGAAGAGGTGCTGGGGACTGGATGCTGATGGGCCTGACAATGTTGGTGGCCAAGACATGCTGGTGATGGGAGGTGAGGCTGATTGTGGTGGTGGCATGGAACGGGCATCAGTCCAATATGTGGGTCCCAGCGGCGAATAAATCTGTGGGAGGAGGGGGACAGTGGGATCATAATGTTACTAGTGTGACATAAGGTCCAGCAATTACCACCCCCTCCCACACCACCACTGACAACATAAACTTTGTAAACTTTGAGTCCTCATCCCCTGGGCGTTCTGATCCTCTCCTGGGCTTCTTCTCCTGATACAGATCCCACTGCCAGCAACCTTTGGCTCCCACTGAGTCAAAGCCCCCGCCTCTGGCTCTGTATTGGACCCAGACCTCTTGCCAGTTGCAATGAGAGAAGATTGGTACATAGTTAACTACAATGCATGATCATGCGATTGATGTATGTTCCTATCTATCTATCATGTTACCTTGAAACTGCATGGTTTATTTATTAGCTATTATTTGAAGCTATGCTTTGCTAGATGTGATAATGTCTGCATATTATGAGCCTTTTTGTTACTGGTTCATAACAATATCTTGATTTGTGCTGTAGTCTGGCCTATGGAGCACATTCATATACATGCTCTGCAGAAGTTGTGCATTGTGTCATACTAATCAATCCATTACCATCTCTCAGCCACAGTTGTTAATATACTGCTCAGAGTCTGTATCTGCATACACTGCAATGGCCACACCCATAACTGTGGTCTCAATTGGATGTCTAAGAAACTTCTATCTATCTCATATTTACTGTGTCTATTTGTCACATATGTGCCGCTTCCCACCATGAGAGTAATATGTAATTCAAAGGCTATAAAAGAGACTCATATAAAAATGGAGGATATTGCAGTGAAGATGGATAAGCTTATCATAGATCACAAAGCATTACTTACATATGCAAAATCTCTAGAGGAGAAAATTAAAGAAACTATAAAATGGCAAGTTTAGAAGAACGCACAAGGAGATATAATCTCAGAATAAGAGGGATATTAGAAGAGGTCAAAGATCTGGATCTGCATAATTATTTGAAAGAGCTTTTTTCCATTATGGTACTGGAAGCTCCTAAAGAAGATAATAAAATTGGACTTTGTCATAGAATCCCTTTACCTATGAAAATTGATAAAATAAATCCTAGAGATGTAATAGTAAAAATCTTCCGGTTAAAGAGGCGATATTAAGAGCTTCATATAAAAAAACTAAATTAGAAAATCCTTATGAAAAAATCCAAATATTTTCAGACATTTCTACTTTTACACTAGACAAAAGGAGGGAATACTCCCAGATCACTCAAGCTTTGAGAAAAGCGAAAATAATATATAAGTGGAGATCTCCTAATGATCTTTTGATTTTGAAAGATTCACGTTGGTATAAAGTATCAAATTTCAAAGAAGGATTAGAACTTTTTTTTAAAAATGGGACTGTATAATAGAGGAGAAGTTTCAAAGAGATCAAGATATTTTTTTTGTTTTTTTTCTCCTCTTTCTTTTTTTGTGGTGTATTTAATAGTGGTAGATATTTATCCCCCCAAAAAAGGAAGGAAGGGGAAGTATATAAATTATAAAAATAGCATAATATATATATATCATGGGGAATATCATTTATATTGCACATGGGATTGAAATAGAGAATAAATTAAGGGAAGTAAACCCTTATCACAAAGGAATTAAAGAATGAGTTACCACTAATGTTTTGTGTTTCTATTTTTAATTAAAAGAAAATGAGTAAAGACGAAAAGAGGGAGGGAAAGGGGAAAGAAAAGGGAAAAGTAATACATAAAGCACCATAGTTGTAATTAATTTGTCACAAGATATTGTAATGAAATGAAAGAATGTAGAAGGTATGATTTATAGGTATGATCACAAAAATACAGGGAGGATGGAAATATATCACTAAGGATAGATACACAAGTTTGAATATCACAAATATATGGAAATATAGAAGGTGTAAATTAGTAAGTAGACACTAAATAAAAAGAAATAGAGATTGCAAGTGAAAATTAGAATATAGATTAAAATATCCGGTCTAGTAAAAGTGAAAGGGGAAAGAGAAGAGAAAAAGAGAAGACAGGACAGGTATAACAAATCAGAAAGAATGTCTAAAGCCCCCAAAAGAAAGATGAAAGATAAAAGATATAAAAGATAACATAGAATTTACCATACCCAACACACATATAATAATAAGATTGGAACGAGAGAAATAATACAATTCTGAAAGATGGTTTCAAAATTATATTGCATAATGTCAACGGTCTGAACTCGCTCCTGAAAAGAAACATAACCTTTGTTGAGTATAATAAACTTGATGTGGATATATTATGCCTTCAAGAAACCCATTTGAAATCTAATACTATACATTTGATTAATAATAAAAGATTCCAGGAAAGAGTAGATGCAACATATAATAACAAGTCAAGAGGAGTTTTAATCTTATTTAATAAAAGATTAAAAATAAAAGATGAATATAAGAAAGTAGATGAATTGGGTAGATATATCCTCTGGATAGGAGAGATAAATGATAAAATGTATACTCTCGTTAATATTTATACACCTAACAATAAACAAGAGAAATTTATAATAAAAATATAAAAAATCAGACAACTGAAGAAAGGAGCTTTAATTCTCTGTGGAGATTTTAATATAATATTAGACCTAAGGAAAGATAGATCATCCCTACGGAAAAAAAAAAGAAGGGAAACAATATAAAAATAATACTTCCAGACTCAATAGAGTAATTTTGGAAATGGGCCTATACGATATATAGAGAACTATACATCCATACGAACGGATTATACTTTCTTCTCTAAAAAATATTGTAGTTATACTAAAATAGATTTCTTCTTAGGGGATATAACAACTCTACATAAAGTAAGTGAGGCTTAAATACAGGTAAGCTCCTTTTCAGACCACAGTCCTATAAGTATATATCTCAAAGAAATGGGTGGTAACCCTGGAGTTAGAAACT